>SJYA01001556.1:783854-819664 GCA_006410615.1 Neotragus moschatus | reverse complement strand
TTTTTTCTGTTTATAGAGAAAAAAAATTAGCTCTGCTATGTTATGTATGTTAGTGGACTGAATATCATAATTTTGCAAAAAGATTGATCCTCTCAAAATTTATGTTCAGTAAATTTCCAGTGTAAATCTAAAAGGATTCTTTTTAGAGAAAGCAGAATATTTACTAAATGATGTTAGGAAATTTAGCTCATTATTTGAAGAAAAATAAATTAGATCTTTATTTCACATGACATTTAAAAATAAACATCATTTATATTGAAAAAGACCTAAATACCAAAGATAAAACTATAAAGGTAATAAAGCGAAGTCGCTCAGTTGTGTCCGATTTTTTGCGACCCCATGGACTGTAGCCTATCAGGCTCCTCCGCCCACAGGATTTTCCAGGCAAGAATACTGGAATGGGTTGCCATTTCCTTCTCCAGGAGATCTTCCCGACCCAGGGATTGAACCCAGGTCTCCGCATTGTAGGCAGACGTTTTACCTTCTGAGCCACCAGGGAAGTCCAATAAAAGAAAATACCAAAAAAATATACTGCTATTGATTAGTTAACTAATGATCGGACACAGCAAGTTGCCACCTTCGGGTTTGAAAGGCTAAGAGTCTTCAATATGGGGCTCATCGTTTGAACATCATTAAAGAATGGGAAGAATTTTAATGAAAATGGAGTAAGTTTCCAGAGAAAGTAATGAAAACCTACATCTACAGAACGCTCATTTTATGTTACTAGACTAGTGAGGCAAATGGTAAAATTTTTCTATTTCCTTATTGCAAATGCTAAAATAGAACCTCTAAAAAGTTTAATAAACGCCCATGGCTCTGACACCAGACCTTGGGGGAGCCTTGTGGGTACCCTGGTATCTTTGCTGCTGCTGCTGCTGCTAAATCGCTTCAGTCGTGTCCGACTCTGTGCGACCCCACAGACGGCCTCCTACCAGGCTCCCCCGTCCCTGGGATTCTCCAGGCAAGAACACGGGAGTGGGTTGCCATTTCCTTCTCCAATGCATGAAAGTGAAAAGTGAAAGTGAAGTCGCTCGATCATGTCCAACACTTAGCGATCCCACGGACTGCAGCAGGCTCCTCCGTCCATGGGATTTTCCAGGCAAGAGCGCTGGAGTGGGGTGCCATTGCCTTCTCCGCCTGGTATCTTTACTGAGCAGTGAACCCCACCTCAGCCCCAGGAATATTTAGCCCAGCTATTTCAGTCTCCCTTCCACAGAGACTGTCTTTTTGAGACAGACACTTGAAAGTGGAGAAAGGAACCAAAGGTTACCAATAAATAACTTTGGAATACGCAGCTCAAAAGTGAATGCGCCATTTTAAAGAGAAAATCTCCATTAATATGTATTACAGATCTCCAGAAAGGCCGTTTCTAATGATTAATGGCGTCTAAAGTCGGTGTTTAAGGGATAGGAATACACAAGCTACATTCCTCATAGAGCTGTTGTAAGAATCAAATGAAAGAAGAAACTTTTACTTACGGGCGTTCACTTGAGAAATTTTCTGACGCTCTTTAAGTGGTCAGCATCGGTCTGCAGCGCCACCCAGTGGACGCAATGATGCCTGACTCTTACGTCTCTTGGCCCCTTGTCTGGGGTAAATATTACCTTTATCAAATGTCTGTTACTGAGGCATTTTGTTCACACTCTGTATATTTCTCTCAGATTTTTTATTTATAAATATTGTTTATATGAAGTATTGCCAGTGAATTTTATTTTGATAAGTCGAGACAGAAAGAAAAAAAGCCTAATTTTAGGTCTCGAATTCATATTTCACTCAGAATGCTTCACCTTTCGTAGTTGTCCTCATGAGAATTTCAAGCCAGGTGTTTGATAAACAGTCTGTGATTTAACATGAAGAGATAAGCGGAGAATATTGTTGGAACCATCCTATTCCTTCTGGACTTGCCCATAAGTTGTGCTTGAAATTGCGGAGATCATACCTGAAGCTTTTCTTGTTAAGCTCATTCATATGCAAAGCACTGCTTTAATTAAAAACAAAAATTATTGAGTATGTTTCAGTGTTAGGCATTGAGCTTAGAGCTAGTGATAGAATGACAAGCAAAAAGGAACAAGGTCCCTGCCTTCAGGGAGCTTTCAATCTAGTCAAAGACCTACGCAATAATTAAAATAATCACAGTGTCAACTGAAAAATATAAAGAGCACAACCTGAAAGCTGAGAACTATATTTTGTTCAGCAGACAAAACTGAAGACTTAAGCCCAAGACAAGCCTCTCAGATAACTCTGCTCTGAGGAGGTANCCCTGCCTTCAGGGAGCTTTCAATCTAGTCAAAGACCTACGCAATAATTAAAATAATCACAGTGTCAACTGAAAAATATAAAGAGCACAACCTGAAAGCTGAGAACTATATTTTGTTCAGCAGACAAAACTGAAGACTTAAGCCCAAGACAAGCCTCTCAGATAACTCTGCTCTGAGGAGGTAAAGGAGGAGCCAGGATATATAGGAGTTTTTGCAACAAAGTCGAGATAGTCAGAGCTTCAGATGATTACTGTTAAATAAAGAACACCAGATATCTTGAGTTAATGAGTTAGCACTTTTCCCTGTTTGGGAAGATGTGAGCGGCTGGGATGTTGAAATTGCGCACATCTTAGCCAAGGGTCAGTATCCTGTGATTTTGCATCGCAGGTGCCCTCTGGGTGCAGGGTGAGTGAGGGCTTGCCAGGGAGGAACCCATTGTTTTCATCCTCAGTTCCCTCAGGGCCCACCATGGTGGGGCGCGAGGTGGGGGGTGGCAAGTAGTGACTTGCTGGCTGCATCATCCTCTGTTGCCAGATAGGCAGGCAACGTTTTTATTCACAGTGCAAGAGTTATTGCCTTACTTAGCTCAGGAAATGAGAGTATTTGTTTCGCTGTGGTTTTTAATGCTGTCGTTGTTTTTAATATCAAGAGTACTTTTCCTCTTATACATCTGGGTGTTTGGGGGACAGTGGGTTTGCCGTGGAAGACACTGAAGCTCTTTTGTTTAAATTAATTCTGACAGCAGGAAGGAGTGTGCTCTCCATGTTACAGTATAATTGTGTGAAGCAGTGAAGTGTCAAGTCGGAAACACCAAATAAAGCTGTGTTCTCTTACTAGCCTTGTGATCTTAATCAAATGATTTTATCTCCCTGATACTTTTTCCTTTCTATAAATTGGAAATAATGATGATACCTACCTTGATGAGGGAAAGCCATGAATATTACAGTGCATGATACATAATATGTGATTAATACTTTGCCTAAAATATCATCTAATCAAAGGTCCCATGATGATTAATGCATCACTCATATTTCACTGGCCTCTAAAATGGTACAAGGAGTTTAAAATAATAAGAAAAAGTGTAAATGTGTAAAAGCAGGCAGAAATTCGTGTTTTTAAGAGCATGGTCTACAACATTGCTGTCTTTGAATGCAAATACAGGTTACTCACAATTCCAAGACATCTAGTGACTATACTGAAATTCTTATTTAATAGCCGAAGAGTTGGGCTTAGACAGATGTTCAAATTCAATTGGTCTAATGAAGGAGGAAGCAAAACTTAATTGGTTATCTTAGGTCTCATGACTAGTTAAAAGCAGAAATGGACTAAAACACATGGCTCTTACTTCTTGGGTTGCCTCTTTAAACACCATCAGAACGAATGGCTACTTCTGGATATCCAAGCAAGGTGAACAGAGTAGTCTCCTCAACATTGTTGGCAGGCTTGCCTTGCAGACAGATTTTCAGGTCATTCCCCCTTATATATGAGCAGAGGAAACGTATCAAATGCTGTTCCAGTTATAAGAGTTTTCTGTCCTACTGAAAGTATACACAGTCCTGGACATAACTCAAAATCGCTCAGACGGGAGGGAAAGATGAAAGAGCTAACAGCAGGTAAAGCCTACCTATGTATTAAGCACTGTAGACACATTATCTTATTTCATCAGGTAATTACTGTCATTCCTGAGTTATGGAGAAAATCTGGGCCTAGCAAGGGGACTGGTGACCCACTCCAGTTCTCTTGCCTGGAAAATCCTGTGGACAGAGGAGCCTTGTAGGTTGCAGTCCATGTGGTCGCTAAGAGTCGGACATGACTGAGTGACTTCACTTTCATTTTTCACTTTCATGCATTGGAGAATGAAATGGCAACACACTCCAGTATTCTTGCCTGGAGAATCCCAGGGATGACAGAGCCTGGGGGGCTGCCATCTATGTGGTCGCACAGAGTCGGACACGACTGAAGCGACTTAGCAGCAGCAGCAGCAGCAAGGGCAAATAACGTTTCCATAGAGAGTAAACAGCAAAGACAGGACTCAGGTCAGTCCTGCAGACCCCAGAGATTCTGATATTTCCACTGCTTCCCAGTCAGAAGAGTGACAGGTGAAAATAGAGAGTGTTTCACACTGACCAGAGCATATTTCCCTCTTTATGATGTCCAGTCATCCAGCCACCATGGACCTTACTCTACGTGACATCAAGAAATTGCAGGCTAAGAGCCTCTTGATGAAGGTAAAAGAGGAAAGTGAAAAAGTTGGCTTGAAGCTCAACATNTGACTAGAGTTACATTTACTTCAGCCACTGAGGTTTCACAAAAGAATCCTCAGGGAAATTAGAGTTAAGGAATTATCTAGGAAAAGCCTCATAACATTTATTTTGAACCAGTATCACAGCAACTGCCAGAACAGCCTGGGACACAGCCTGGAAATAGACATCCCCCCGGCTCCCCACTCCATTCCCCAACCTCCAACCAAACTCTCACGAGAGAGTACACGGCTCATATCACAGATTTCCCCATCAGTGTGGGTTGTGAGTTAGTGTGCAGGAGGCTGAACACAAAACCCTTCCTTAGAAGTGATAGTTAAAAAATACACTAGATCCTCACTTGTTTGGGGCGCAGTTTAAGGCAGTCACTGAGAAAGGTCACTTTGTGCAATCCAGATCATCCAAAACACACCTGCTTCTAGCACCTACATCATGGATGCTCAGGTAAAAGTGACACAAACCTAGGATCACGTGGTTAGGATAAAATAAGTCACTTCAGCTGCAGATCTGTGCTGACGAGGATGCAAGGCAGTCACTAGGCTCAGATGGAGATCAAGTCTGCTCCATTTGCCAGCCTTTGAGTATGTGGCAACTTCATAACATTCTTTCTGGAGGCGGTTCGTGCCAGCTCTTGTGCTTGCCTAAAATTACAGACCAAGTGCACTGAGTCACATCCAATTTCTAGATAGAAAAATTAAAATGAGTTGTGAGTAACCCTTAACCGATGAGAAGCAGCTTCCAAATCCAAACCTGGAGCTAATTTCCAGGAAGAAACTCCCAGGAGTCTAGCATCATTCCTGAGGGTCAGGGAGGGACAGAGCGAGCAGACACACTGAAGAGATTGGCTGTTGTCCCTCAAGCTCCTCTTTTCTGAGACCTACTGTGTATGGATTATGTCTGCTTCTCATGGAAGCCTTTGGCTACTGGCTTCTTCTATCCCATTTTCTCCTTAGAGCCCATCAGAAAAATCTGGCATCGTGGTTGTCTCCAATTTTTGCCAACTCCTGAACTTCAAGTCCTTTTAAATCAGTCTTAAGGCATTTGGCTAAATGGATATAAGCACTGTATTTTCTCTTTAGCCAAAGTTTTAGTTTTATCAAATCGGGAAAAATTGTTTTATATTCTTTTCTCTACCTTCAAAAATGGCAGTGGTTTGATTTTGAACTTTCTGTGGCTTCATTGTAAAAATGCAAGCAACATAAGAAATTGTATTATATCCATTGCATTTGGCACAAATACTGAGATCAAATAACCAGTAAAAATGCTATTAGTCTAACTTTTTCAAAACGAGGCTATTTCTGGTCCATTATCCCACTGAATAATGCAGATGCATTTTCTAAGTTTTCTTTTCTTTTCTTTTTTTTTTTTTAATCTAAGAGTTAGAAGTGCTTCGTAAATGGGGCATTGGGTTACATGTGTTGGTGCTGTTATCATTCCCACTTTACAAGTGGGAAAACTGAGAGGTTAAATATCCTAGAGAGCTAAGGCACAAAGTTTCCCTCCAGCCCGGATATGAAGCCTTGTTATTGTAAGGGGAGATGTTGGCTCCCCATTTCCATTTCACCAGCAAGGTCACCACCCCCTCTTCCTTGCTACAGATGAACGTCTGGTGCTGGTGCAGAAACTGCAGAAGGGCAACTGGTGGAAGCTCCCTGTAAACATGACCAGGTCTTCGCTTTGATTTTTCACCACCACATGTTTACTCGCCATTCTGAAGCATGTATTCAGAGAGGCAAAGTGCACAGGGGTGGAAAGGTCTCTCTGAGAAACCCAAACCTGGTTACTTCCAAAGGTCATTCAACACAACCACCTCCAGCGGAATGAAACCTTAACTAGCCCAGATCTCCAAGCTGTAACAGCAGTAACAACCAAGAAGAGCAAAGAAAGAAATTGTCACCTTTCGTCTAAAGCCTACAGAGCTTCATAGCACCTTTTACACACACACACCCCTTTTTTTGTCACTCCAGACTGGTGTCCTTTCCCACCAGGCTAGACATCACCTGGGAAATGAAGACAGCTTTTATTCTTAGTCTCTATAGAACACCAAGCTGGAAATCAGCTGGAGACAAAGTCAACAAATAACATTTCTTATCTTCCCAGAGGAAAATACATTGAATTTCCTCTCCAGCTTAATATTTTTGATCCAAGCACATTGTTCACTTCCTTTTATGACGCTAATCAAAAATTGACCATGTGCTTAAAATAATACAGAAATGTTGTAACATGATTTTTATTACCAATCTTTAATTATGTAAATGATATACAATCATTCTCTTTGTAGAAAACTAACATTACCCATAAGCTAAATTCTCTTTGATCATAGTTTTAATCTAGTTCCTTTCCTCTGAAGGTAAAAAAAAATTTTTTAAGGTAACAGTTTCTTGTGTAATCACTTTTGTTTTAGGTTTTATTTGAATTTATGTAGACCCACACAAATATACAGCATTATTTAGTGTACTTTCAACCTAAATATCATATCATAATACCAACTTGTTTTTTCACTCCACGATAGGTTATGAAGGCATTGTCCTTTTAAATTGCAAGGTATAAAATTGTGGTAGGATATGTCATGATGTTTGTATTCATCTTAAACCTTTTTGCATATTAGAATACTAAGACATGGGAAGAGTAAGTGACGCTAGGTCTCATAACTAGCAAGTGNCACGATAGGTTATGAAGGCATTGTCCTTTTAAATTGCAAGGTATAAAATTGTGGTAGGATATGTCATGATGTTTGTATTCATCTTAAACCTTTTTGCATATTAGAATACTAAGACATGGGAAGAGTAAGTGACGCTAGGTCTCATAACTAGCAAGTGACAGATCTAGGATTTGGTCTCTGAGGATCTCCTTCTACACTCTGGGCTCTTTCTTATCCAAGACACTCTCTTACTTACAGCCTGGTTTTATTCTTTTCTAACTTATTTCCATTTGCCACTTAAAAAGTGGAAATCTACTTACTTGGGGAATAACAGATCTTATTAAATTGTATGTGGAGGTTTATTTCAGATTGGAAAGCTATCTTCACAGTATTAGCTGATCATGGTCTAGCCTTAGGCAAAGCAGTTATAACTTAGCAAAATAAAGAAAAGAGAAACTGTTTCGCTGTCACCTGTGAGATACAGAATGAAGTAAGGAGAACCTGAAATATAGAATCTGAAAATACATCAGGTTTGAAGCTTTGCAGAGAAGGGAACCCAAGGCAAATCAGATCATAAGCAAACCAGTCCTCACTAGAAAGCCTGACTCTCCAGTCTTTAAAACCAGCCCCAGGTGGCACCAGTGGTTAAAAAAAAAAAAAAAAAAAAATCTGCCTGTCAATGCAGGAGACATAAGAGACTTGGGTTCTATCCCTGGCTGGGGAAGATTCCCTGGAGTAGAAAATGGCAATCCTCTCCAGTGTTCTTGCCTGGAGAATTCCATGGACAGAGGAGCCTGGTGGGCTGCAGTTCATGGGGTTGCAAGAGTCGGACACAACTAAGCAACTAAACCCCCACCACCAGTTAATCTGAAAGACTGAGCCATTCTACTTTAATATTTTTGAAACAATCTCAAACTAAGAAAAACTTCAGTACCAAAATTTTCTTCCTGAATTACTTCAGAGTGACTAACGTGTTGCCTCTTCACCCCCAGCTTTTTTAGTGTCTATTTCCACAAACAGAGCTATTCTCTCAGATAACCACAATCAACCATCAAAATCAGTAAGTTAACACTGATAACATTACTATCATCTAACATATCCTTGGACTTCAATTTAGCTTTTCCATTTGTCCAGTGTCCTTTCTAGCAAAAGCTCAGAATCATGTCTTGTATTTAATTGTCACATGTCTTTAGTATCCTTCAGTCTGAAACAATTCCCCATCTTCCCCTTGACTTCATCACCTTGATGTCTTAGATTTCAGCCCAGGTGGTTAGTAGAATATCCTTCAATGTCAGTTTGTTGATATTTCTTCACGATCTATTCAAATTACACATCTTTGGCAGGATTATCACAGAAACAATGGGTTTTGCCTTACATTCTGTTCAATGACACACAATTTCAAATTGTCCTAATCCCCGTAATATTACCTTGGACTACTTGTTAAAATGGGTGTGATAGACTATAAAGTTACTCTTTATTCCCTACACTTGATAAATATTTGGTATGAGTGTCTTGTGCACATGTGCTAAGTCACTTCAGTTCAGTTCAGTAGCTCAGTCATGTTCGACTCTTTGCGACCCCATGAATCGCAGCATGCCAGGCCTCCCTGTCCATCACCAACTCCCAGAGCTCACTCAGACTCAGGTCCATCGACTCAGTGATGCCATCCAGCCATCTCATCCTCTGTCGTCCCCTTCTCCTCCTGCCCCCAATCCCTCCGAGCATCAGTCTTTTCCAATGAGTCAGCTCTTCCAGTTGTGTCCAACTCTTTGCAACCCTGCAGACTGTAGGCCACTAAGGCGATTCTCCAGGAAAGAATACTGGAGTGGGTTGCAGTTCCCTTCTGCAGGAGATCTTCTCTACCCAGGGACTGAACATGTCTCCTACATCTCCTGCATAGGCAGGTGGGTTCTTTACCACTAGCGCCACCTGGGAAGCCCCTATGAGTATCTTGTGATGGGAAGGAACTGAGACAGTGTAAATAAACCATTCTTCATCAAACTTTCAATCGACTCATTCCNAAGAAAAAAAAAAAAAAAAATCTGCCTGTCAATGCAGGAGACATAAGAGACTTGGGTTCTATCCCTGGCTGGGGAAGATTCCCTGGAGTAGAAAATGGCAATCCTCTCCAGTGTTCTTGCCTGGAGAATTCCATGGACAGAGGAGCCTGGTGGGCTGCAGTTCATGGGGTTGCAAGAGTCGGACACAACTAAGCAACTAAACCCCCACCACCAGTTAATCTGAAAGACTGAGCCATTCTACTTTAATATTTTTGAAACAATCTCAAACTAAGAAAAACTTCAGTACCAAAATTTTCTTCCTGAATTACTTCAGAGTGACTAACGTGTTGCCTCTTCACCCCCAGCTTTTTTAGTGTCTATTTCCACAAACAGAGCTATTCTCTCAGATAACCACAATCAACCATCAAAATCAGTAAGTTAACACTGATAACATTACTATCATCTAACATATCCTTGGACTTCAATTTAGCTTTTCCATTTGTCCAGTGTCCTTTCTAGCAAAAGCTCAGAATCATGTCTTGTATTTAATTGTCACATGTCTTTAGTATCCTTCAGTCTGAAACAATTCCCCATCTTCCCCTTGACTTCATCACCTTGATGTCTTAGATTTCAGCCCAGGTGGTTAGTAGAATATCCTTCAATGTCAGTTTGTTGATATTTCTTCACGATCTATTCAAATTACACATCTTTGGCAGGATTATCACAGAAACAATGGGTTTTGCCTTACATTCTGTTCAATGACACACAATTTCAAATTGTCCTAATCCCCGTAATATTACCTTGGACTACTTGTTAAAATGGGTGTGATAGACTATAAAGTTACTCTTTATTCCCTACACTTGATAAATATTTGGTATGAGTGTCTTGTGCACATGTGCTAAGTCACTTCAGTTCAGTTCAGTAGCTCAGTCATGTTCGACTCTTTGCGACCCCATGAATCGCAGCATGCCAGGCCTCCCTGTCCATCACCAACTCCCAGAGCTCACTCAGACTCAGGTCCATCGACTCAGTGATGCCATCCAGCCATCTCATCCTCTGTCGTCCCCTTCTCCTCCTGCCCCCAATCCCTCCGAGCATCAGTCTTTTCCAATGAGTCAGCTCTTCCAGTTGTGTCCAACTCTTTGCAACCCTGCAGACTGTAGGCCACTAAGGCGATTCTCCAGGAAAGAATACTGGAGTGGGTTGCAGTTCCCTTCTGCAGGAGATCTTCTCTACCCAGGGACTGAACATGTCTCCTACATCTCCTGCATAGGCAGGTGGGTTCTTTACCACTAGCGCCACCTGGGAAGCCCCTATGAGTATCTTGTGATGGGAAGGAACTGAGACAGTGTAAATAAACCATTCTTCATCAAACTTTCAATCGACTCATTCCTTCATTTTTTTCAATATATACTCATTTCTTACTTTATTTAATAGGTCCTAATGCCATCGTCATTATTCTGGTGCTCAAATTGTCCCAGATTTGGTATGTGGAGAGCTCTCTAATTGGATTTCTATGTACTTTAATCATGTCACCATATTATATATTTTTAACGCTGAAGTGATGTTGTTTATTTAAATGTTTGATGACACTTGGTAAGAACACCATAAGTATAGTTAGAGCCAGGAATAAACCATTCCCCATATTGTTTGAACATTACTTTCTGGCAGAAGAGATGTTAACCTAGCCGTGAAACCAGCCGTTCATCCAAAACGCTCTTGTTCCTTTTAGTGGAGAGTGGCGTTTAAAGACCAAGCGTGTTAGGCGCGCTTGTCGCTTTACCTCACCTTGGGGTGTCAGTGCTCCCAGGACTTCTCTGGGGCTCTCTCTCTCTCTGCACCCCCCCTCCCTCCCTCCCTCTCTCCCTCTCCTTCTGCCCTAGCTCTGTATCTCTCTTATCTGTCTAGATTAAAGAGGAAACTTACACCAGTTTTTCTAATTCCAATTCAGTTAATTCTTGTCTTCTCTCATGATTGCAACTCCTCGTTCCAACAAGAGAAACCTGCTTTCTTTATCGTTATCCTAGCACCGGGGAACCTGGGCATATGCTGACTGGAACAAATAAAATGGCCTCGCTGTGAGGAGGAAAGGGCCTGTTTCCTGTTGTTCCTGCCACCCCCTTCCCTGCATGGGTGTCCTCATCACCTTCTTCTGATGACCTGAGCTAAGCTACCTTCCTAGAGTGACATGTGTCTACCCCGCCTCCAGCTGGTCCTATACTGGCTCCAACACTTCACACCAAGATGCTACTTCTTCACGTGAACGCATTGCACACATGGTCACTCTGACCTGTGTGAACACCTGCCTTGCTCCACTTCGTCTGACTGATTTGAACAAAATTGCTCCGATAGCAGAAAGGAAGAATAAGAGTTGTGTGCTATTGTGGGTTTGAGTGTTGTAATTTTTGGTTACCTCTTTATATATTTATGTATGTGTGTGTATATTTTTGGTTGTGTGAGAAAAGCTGGATTTAAGTTTAGCTACAAATGATCTCTGGTATTTTGAATTACCTTAATTATATTAATTAATTATTGACTCTCTTTTTGGACTCATGGACCTTCTGAAATAGTAACAGGAATAGCCCCAGGCAATTCAGGCAATCCACAGTTCGCTCTATTTGTATCTCTGTGGGTTTTTCAGAATCTTGTTTCCTGATGTCTTTATTATAAATATTTTCATTTTCCCATGGAGGTAACTTTAGCTCCTTCCACACTGCTCTGTTCCCAGCATTTCCTGAGCTCTATTCCTTTCAAAGCATTTCTAAGAACCACCCCAGCCTGTTTTCCAGAATTCAGCTTTTGTGTCGCCCTACATAAGTGTTCTTGTGAAGCCACGTATTTCAGAAGGCACAGTTGCATTGGTTTATGGAGTGTTTGAGAAATGTAGGACACTCTGTTCCATGATTCACTGGGAAAGGCCAGTAACTCACTGTTTATAAGAGAGAGTCTTTTGCATTTTGGTTGCCCTTTCCACCTCACAGAGAGGCCCTTTTATTTGCTCCAATCGGGATATGCCCAAGTTCCCCGATGCTAGGACACCTGGCCTCTCCAGCGTGGCATGCGCATGTCTGAGGACAGCTGTGGCCCACAGCTCCCCACCCCCAATATAAAGTCCTCGTGGTTTTCAATGCCCTCCACACAAAAATCCAGTCAAGAATAAGAAATGATTCGATTCTGTGCTGTAACTACGAAAAGAAATTAGAATGGAATCGTCACCACCAGTCTCCAATAACTGAATGCTGCATTTGGAAGAATTTGGCATGAATCTGAGTTATGCCAATGATTTCTTAAGAGTGAGCTCGTGGGTTGATAACTCTGCTGGCTGGTTTCTTATGCAAAAGAATGATTTTCTTATGATGAACATTCTTTTCTTTTCATGGGAACACTACATGAAACAGAATCACAAATATTCTCAAATAACTTGCTGATACATTTTCTTTAAATGCCACATGTTTTAGAGGGAGAAGGATTCGAACGAAAATAACTGAAACATGTAAAATCTGTGAACTCATTGCATCTGAATGCAGGGAAGGTATGCAGTTCTTTGATGAATTTGCTCCAAGAGGCCAAGAGATAAGCCTGAAGAGAGTAACAGAGGTCATCTGGGGAAAATGAACAGCTCTGAGAAGGAGTAGAACTTTCATAGAAGATACTGTGAAGGTGAAAGCGTCAGTCACTCAGTTGGGTCTGACTTTTTGTGACCTCATGAACTGTAGCCCGTCAGGCTCCTCTGTCCATGGGATTCTCCAGGCAAGAATACTGGAGTGGGTTGCTATGTCCTTCTCCAGGGGATCTTCCTGACTCAGAATCGAACCTACATTTCCTGCATTGCAGGCAGATTCTTTACCATTCAAGCCACCAAGGAAGCCCGAAGATACCTAGGAAACAGTTATTTAGATCAGTAGTCACTTTTTCTATAAGGGAGCAGGGAAGGGTGTGTATTTCTGTGTTTAGAGCAGGAAAGCAGGGAGAACGAAAAGAAGAAAGATCTAGTGGGGCCACGGCAGGATGGAGGAAATAGCTCCACATCCTCCAGGGACGCTGAGGATAGTTTTGTGCCCCATGTGAGAACAGTCACAAGGACTTTGAGCTAAAAGTACTGCTCTTACTTTAAATTGGCCTCTTCACCTCAGAAGGCACTCAATTAAATTCAGTTCTTCCAGGGCTGCCTGAGTACCTTCTCCCCTTGGGATTCCTCAAGAGACTGTCTACTGTTCCCAGAGCCTTCTTCATATCACAGACCAGTGCTTTTCAACCACCCTGCCTCCACTCACTGCTTCTGAGAACTTTTCTTCCTTTTCTTTGGACAAGTTTTCAGTGTCACTACAGGAACGAAGTGAAGTAAAGTCGTTCGGTCGTGTCTGACTCATTGCGACCCTGTGACTCTAGCCTACCAGGCGTCTACGTCCATGGGATTCTCCAGGCAAGAATACTGGAGTGGGTTACCATTTCCCATGATGTGATAACTGTGTTAAAGGGATTGAGACTGCTTGTACTTTGAGAAATCTACATAATTCTGAAAATCTTCTTAGAGTTCCTCTTAGACCATTACTGTTGTTCTACCAGCCAGAAACAGATGCAGCCTTTGTCTGCAGGAGAGGAACAACCACTCTGCTACCAAGATGGCTTTTGGTGTTTGCACCTTCTGTGAAATACTGCTAGGTACTTTATACATATTCAGTTCTCAGTAGGGATTTTTAACTTATTTATTGAGGGATTGAAGAGAATGGTGACCCACTCCAGTATTCGTGCTTGGAATATTCCATGGACAGAGGAGCCGAGCAGGCTACAGTCTTTGAAGTCACAAGGAGTCGGACACGACTGAGTGACTAACACTTTCACTTTCTATCTTTATAATGGACCTGAGGTGAAACCGAAGAATCTTTGACTCCATAATTAAATATATGGCGAATGAAACCATTATAACCAGCTTTTTCATTTCATACAATGCTATTGCCCCAAACTTAAATATTTTATAGAAATCTTACTTAGACACAGTGATGCAGCTCCAGCATATAAATATCTTTTAATTTTCTTTTCATTTATAAACAAATTACCACAGGTCAATGAATATCTTCTCAAAATTAGAGATGCACAGCTTTTGACATGACTAAGGATTTTTTTTTTCCAAATACATTATAAGACCTATCCTTTTTTGTTTATAAACTGATTTCTGGACTTTTATATTTTCATTTTCTAATTCATTTGTAAAACAATAAGTTCTGGTACAGTCAAATATTTTAGAAATTTATCCACCCCTCTGCACACACACCAGGATTTCCCTGGTGGCTCAGCTGGTAAAGAATCCACTTGCAATGCAGGAGACTTGGGTTTGATCCCTGGGTTGGGAAGATCCCCTGGAGAAGGGAAAGGCTATCCACTCCAGTATTCTGGCCTGGAGAATTTCATGGACAATAGAGTCCATGGGGTCGCAAAGAGCCAGACAAAACTGAGTGACTTTCACTCACTGCACACACACATTGCAAAGAGACCACAATGACCTATTGGCTGAAAGGCAGGAACCTCATGCACAGCTCACCATATTTTTTTCTCAGCTGAGTGTACAACTGTCTACAAGCAGCACTCCCATGTGACAATTGAGAAGAGTAGAATATTGCCTTTACATAAAAAGGTATCATGGCAGTCTTCCAGATGGAACAAGGGAAAGAAAACACAGGTGAGTGTTGCCCTCTCTATATCAGACACACCTACAGTGGTAAAACATTTCCAATTCACTAAAACTTTGAGGGATAAGGTTTTCTCCATTTTTTTTAATGTAAAAAAGTTTAGGCTCAGGGAAGCTAACTAACTTGCCCAAGGTCGTATAACTAATAAGTGCATAGCAACCAGAAGTATTTAGGTTGAGAAAGTATCCTCTCAAGCAGAAACAAGGTACCATCACCCCTTAACAGTTTTGAGGAATTGGTTCCAGGACCACCCCCACCCCCACAAATACCAAAATCCATGGATGCTCAAGTTCCTTATATAAAATGGCATAGTATTTGCATATTTGCATATAACGTGTATGTATCCTCTCATATACTTTAAATCAACTCTAGACTACTTATGGGTTTCCCCGGTAGTTCAGGAGTAAAGAATCTGCCTGTCAATGCAGGAGACATGGGTTCAATCACTGGATTGGGAAGATTCCCTCAAGAAGAAATATCCCACTCCAGTATTCTTGCCTGGGAAATCCCCTGGACAGAGGAGCCTGGCGGGCTACAGTCTATGGGGTCACAAAAGAGTCAGGCACAGCTTAGTGACTAAACAATAAGACTGCTTATAAATAACTAATACAATATAAATGCTATGCAAATAGTTGCCAGCATGTGGTAAGTTCAAATTTTGCTCTTGGAAAATTTCTGGGATTTTTATAAAACACTTTTGATGTTCAGATGCAGAACTCACTGAAACAGAGGGGCAACGGTATGCCAAAGCAACTCTAGCCTCCTGAAATGATAACTATTATAGAATTTGCTTCTACTGCTGCTGTTGTTACTATTATTATTATTATCATCATCACTATTACTATTTAATTGACTACACTGAGGGATTTGGAGTAGACCAGTTGCTTCATCACTCCACACATTAAAAAAAAAATCTCTGGTAGCTCTAAACACAAACATAAGTTATTAGAAGATGTGAAATCCTTATATCAGAGATTAGCCATCTAGGCCTTTGTAATATCTTTTTGACTGGTTTTCTGGCTTTAAATTTGATCTTTAATAGTTGTCAGATAAACATTGACATGAAATATATACAAAAGAGAAAAGTCAAGGAGAGAAGTGAGGTATTTCTCATTTTCCAGAAAGGGCAATTTTTAGAAACTTGTAAATGAAGACACACAAACCAACAAAGCTATTTCTCTTCATTATTGCTCATTCTTGTGAAAGCATTTGGCTGATGAATCATCTTAGTAATGCTTTTTTAGAAACCAGAAATGTGCTGAGCTGGCTTTAGAGCTGAGATAGTTATGGTCAAACATGGCTCTAATTCTAGCTGATTCCAAGAGTTTCTTTTTAGCCACTTGTTATAAATGAGGTCTGCTGCTGCTGCTGCTAAGTTGCTCCAGTCGTGTCCGACTCTGTGTGACCCCATAGACGGCAGCCCACCAGGCTCCCGCGTCCCTGGGATTCTCCAGGCACGAACACTGGAGTGGGTTGCCATCTCCTTCTCCGATGCATGAAAGTGAAAAGTGAAAGTGAAGTCGCTCAGTCGTGTCTGACTCTTCACGACTCCATGGACTGCAGCCTTCCAGGCTCCTCTGTCCATGGGATTTTCCAGGCAAGAGTACTGGAGTGGGGTGCCATTGCCTTCTCCGATAAATGAGGTCACTTAACATTAAAACTTGGAGCAAATCTTGATACTTGAAGCCCCTGTCTGCTTGATTAGCTAGAAATCTAGTCTTTTCTCAGGGTTTGCCTCCCCAAATAGTTCAAAGAGTACCTGGGTGTTAAATGTGTCTGTGATTCAGTTTCCTTTGCCACCAATTTGGGAAATGGACAATTATAGTTTACTCTTTAAGACCAGGCTCCTTAAGGCCAGATGCTATTGGGAACATCTTATTGTCCTTTTATTCAGTTAAGTGCACAAGTCACAAGTGTACAAATTAGTGAATGCACACACGCACACACACATATGAAACCACAACCATGATCAAGATATACAATGATTTCAGTGCCTCTGAGACCTTTGTGAGCTTCTCCCATTTAATCCACCAAAGATAACCACTATAGTGATGTCTGTCACCAGAGATTCCGGGTACAGCTTGGAGCTGAGAGAGAAGCTTGGGTGTTGAAGCTTAAAAGCTCAAGCATCCTTTTTCTCTAGTTTCCCTGGGTATCCCCTTGTATATAGGAATTACACATGGTATTGAAAAATGTAGCAATCTAATAAGTATAAGAGATATTTATCAGAAAACTTGAGGGGCATGAGTCTGTCCAATTTAAATCATATATTGCTTGTGGTAAACAAACATAAAGGCACTCCTGTTAAAATTTTAGTAAAATTATGTTTACAAAAATCGTGTAATGACAGAAGAAAAGCTTAATGATATCACGCTAAAATTGTCTAAATGGGTTTGCATCCTGGTTCTGTCACTTTGCAGCTATCAAAAATTTTTTTTATTACATTGTGTAATCTCCTGCAGTCTCCTCTTTAGTAAAATGAGGGCAACATGAGCTCCTACTTCAGGGGGGTGTCATGAGTCTAATGAGGTAACATATGTGAGGTGCTCAGCCCTGTACCTGACACATAATAAGCACTACAAATTTCAGTCATTATTATGACCATCATCCTCATTTGTGAGTCCAGCAAACAAAAAACGACGCATGGAAGAAAACGGAAAGGAAATGCACAGTTTGAGACTAGTCAAGGAACAACTCCTAATAGCAATGAAAAAGAAATTCTAGAAACTTATAACAATATGAGGTAGACCTTTACCGTGACAGTTTAATACCTAAACTAGTTTAACATCCTAACTAAAACTAAGGCTGCTGCTGCGGCTGCTGCTGCTAAGTCGCTTCACTCGTGTCCGACTCCTAGCGACGCCATGGACTGCAGCCTACTAGGCTCCTCCCTCCATGGGATTGTCCAGGCAAGAGTACCAAGGCTACACTTATGGCTGATTTATGTCAATGTATGGCAAAATGAGTACAGTATTGTAAAGCAAAACAAACTAAAAAAATAAAAATTATTTGAAGTATAAAAAAAAAAAAAAAAAGAGTACCCAGGCTAAAACACCTTAAATGTAGTGACATCTGCTGGCATAAAGGTGAATTGTTCAGCTTGTGTAGTGTACCCATCCTAACACATTCAATTCAGCAAGTTTATTGAACGTAAATTTGACATCGGATGCTTTACTAGAGTCTGTGGACAAGGTGATTCATTCCCATGCTCAAGAAGCTTCGAGTCTAGCAGATCTAGACTGTAAACTGCCTGTGCCTGAGAAGAGAAACAAATCAGGACACTGTCACCACAGACCTTTCAGTTTTGCTCAGAAAATGAAGTCTAGCACTAAGAAAAAATTAAATGGCCGTATCAAGCTGGTGTGCGGTCAAATTCAAAAATTAAAACTCTCAATAGTAGAGCCATAGGAGTATTGGGAGGGATGAAATATCAACTAATGGGACACTTGGACACTTATTCAGAGGAGTGAGTCTGCAATTTATTTTAAAGACAGAGGGCAGAGAGGCTCTGAATGTTTTTGAGCCAAGAAATGACAATAAAACTGGGAGAAATAACTTCAAACAAAACAACTGACAAAAGGTCTCCAAAATATATAAGTAACTCATGCAGCTCAATATCAGAAAAATTAACAACACAATCAAAAAATGGGCAGAAGACCTAAACTGACATTACGCTAAAGAAGACATACAGACGGCCAATAAACACATGGAAAGATGCTCACATCACTCATTATTAGAGAAACGCAAATCAAAACTTCCTTGTGGTATCAGCTCACACTGGTCAGAATGGTCATGATCAAAAAATCTACAAACAATGGATGCTGGAGACGTTGTGGGGGAAAAGGGAATCCTCTTGCACTATTAGTGGGAATGTAAATTGATTCAGGTACTATGGGGAACAGAATTGAGGTTCATTAAAAAAAACAGTAGTAGGACTTCCCTGGCGGTGCAGTGGATTAGAATCCACCAGGCTGTGCAGGGGCCAGGGCTTCAGTACATGGTCTGGGAGGATTCCACGTGCTGTGGAGCAGCTAAGCCCAGGGGCCACAGCTACTGATCTCTTGTTTGCTCCGCAACAAGAGAAGCCGCCACAATGGAAGCCCACGTGCACAGCAACCAAGAGTAGCCCCCACTCGCTACAACTAGAGGAAGCCCACGCAGGGCAGCAAAGATCAGCACAGCCAAAACTTTTAAGTAAATAAATAAAAATTTAAAAACAACTAAGTTTAAACAAACAAACAACAACAACAAAAACCCCTAGGAATAAAACTACCATCAGTTCAGTTCAGTTCAGTCGCTCAGTCATGTCCGACTCTTTGCGACCCCATGAATCGCAGCATGCCAGGCCTCCCTGTCCATCACCAACTCCCAGAGTTCACTCAGACTCACGTCCATGGAGTCACTGATGCCATCCAGCCATCTCATCCTCTGTCGTCCCCTTCTCCTCATGCCCCCAATCTCTCCCAGCATCAGTCTTTTCCAATGAGTCAACTCTTTGCATGAGGTGGCCAAAGTACTGGAGTTTCAGCTTTAGCATCATTCCTTCCAAAGAAATCCCAGGGCTGATCTCCTTCAGAATGGACTTGTTGGATCTCCTTGCAGTCCAAGGGACTCTCAAGAGTCTTCTCCAACACCACAGTTCAAAAGCATCAATTCTTCGGGGCTCAGCCTTCTTCACAGTCCAACTCTCACATCCATACATGACTACTGGAAAAACCATAGCCTTGACTAG
This sequence comes from Neotragus moschatus, assembly GCA_006410615.1. NCBI lineage: Eukaryota > Metazoa > Chordata > Mammalia > Artiodactyla > Bovidae > Neotragus > Neotragus moschatus. Next base: position 800,085 of record SJYA01001556.1, on the reverse strand, counting down.
ATGGACCTTAGTCGGCAAGTAATGTCTCTGCTTTTGAATATGCTATCTAGGTTGGTCATAACTTTTCTTCCAAGGAGTAAGCGTCTTTTGATTTCCTGGCTGCAGTCACCATCTGCAGTGATTTTGGAGCCCCCAAAAATAAAGTCTGACACTGTTTCCACTGTTTCCCCATCTATTTCCCATGAAGTGATGGGACCAGATGCCATGATCTTCATTTTCTGAATGTTGAGCTTCAAGCCAACTTTTTCACTCTCTTCTTTCACCTTCATCAAGAGGCTCTTTAGTTCCTCTTCACTTTTTGCCATAAGGGTGGTGTCATCTGCCTATCTGAGGTTATTGATATTTCTCCCGGCAATCTTGATTCCAGCTTGTGTTTCTTCCAGTCCAGCGTTTCTCATGATGTACTCTGCATATAAGTTAAATAAGCAAGGTGACAATATACAGCCTTGACATACTCCTTCTCCTATTTGAAAACTACCATATGGCCCAGCAATCCCACAACTGGGCACATACCCTGAGAAAACCACAATTCAAAAAGACACATGTACCCCAATGTTTGTTGCAGCACTATTTTAAATAGTCAGGATATAGAAGCAACCTAGATGTCTACTGACAGGCGAATGGATAAAGAAGTTGTGCTTCATATATACAATGGAATATTACTCAATCATAAAAAGAACTATTGTGGATCAGCTGAACAGGGGAAGATGAACCTAAAGCCTGCTATACTGAATGAAGTAGGTCAGAAAGAGAAAAACAAATATCATATATTAATGCATATATATGGCATCTAGAAAAATGGTACTGATGAACCTATTTGCAGATAAAGAATGGAGATGAACACATAGTGGATTTGTGGACACAGGTGGGGGAAGGAGAGGATGGGATGAATTGAGAAAGCAGCACTGGTGTATATATACATTACCATGTGTAAAATAGATAGCTAATGGGAAGTTGCTGTATAACACAAGGAGCTCACACTGATGCTCTGTGATGACCTAGACGAGTGGGATGGGAGGAGAGTGGAGGTGAGAGGAAGGCTCAAGAGGAAGGAAAGATATAGTAATGGCTGATTCACGTTGTCATACAGCAGAAACCAACGCAACATTGTAAAGCAATTATCCTTCAAATAAAAAATACATTTAAAAATAGAATAAAGGAATCATTCCATTAAAAAACAGAAACCAGTGTTCTAGGAAAATTAACCTTTCAACACTGTATAAAATGTATTGCCTTGAGGGTTAGACTGGAGCAGAAAGAATTATTGATATGTAAATATTAACAACCACGATGATAAAAATCTCGACCCAAAGTAGGAGAATCAGTAATCACTTTGGCAAATGTGACTGTATCAGACTTTGATTTTGAGACACACACATGAAGAGAATAAGTGTTTTTGTAAAAATGGGCAAGTGAATATAGGTGCCCATAGCCAACCTTTGCTCCGATAATCAGGCAAACTCTCCTTTAAGTATAACTCAGCTGTTATGAAACCACGCTTTCAAGAACTTTTATCTCTACCTACTGAAACATTGCCCTTCTGAATATAAAATGAGTTCAAAACATTGCAATTAAACATTTTACAAATAACAAGAAGCAGATATGTATAGTTCCAATCTCATACAAAGACCGATCAGAACAGAATTTTGACCCCCAACCCACAAATGCAATGGGCACAGTCGGCAGAAACATGAACTGAAATATTCAAAGAGTTGCTCTGACCGATTGATCTGCTTAAAAAAGATCCAGATCTTTTGATTTCGAAACTTAGAAAGTAAAAGTGTTAGTCGCTCAATCGTGTCCAACTCTTTGCAACTCCATGGGCTGTAGCTCAACAGGCTCCTCTTGTCCGTGGAATTCTCTAGACAATAATATTGGAATAATTTGCCATTCCCTTCTCCAGGGGATCTTCCCAACCCAGTGACTGAACACATTGCAGGCAGATTCTTAACTCTCTGAGCCACCAGGGAAGACCCTCGAAACTTAAGTAAGTCACTGACACTTTTCCTAAAGTTATTTTTTCTAAATCTGCTTTTCTATCCTACTTATACAGAAAAAGTTTATTTTTATATCCCTCAATTTATGAACTCACAATACTTCAGGTTCATATTGTGAGTCAACCATACAATTTGTTGTTCAGATGGGGATAATTTTCAACGTGAAAGGAAATGGGACAAATACTAGACAGGCTGGATTGCGGCAGTTCTCAGACCTGTGGACCATCGTGAGGTACACTACTCATGATGGTGAGTGGAACTCACCTGGACCCCTTTGATTACATCCACCCTCAAGCACTATGTTGCATCCCCTCTTCTCTTGGTTTGTCTCTTATTTGATCCAGTTTGTCCCAGCATTCTTACTGCTTTCCTCTGTCATCCAAGGTTTGCTATAATAAAAGCTTCCTGAACTTGCAAAATTTCAAACTAGCCACTGACTTTGTTGCTGTTCATTGTTGTTCAGTTGCTCAGTTGTGCCCTAATCTTTGCAACCCCATGGACTGCAGCACCCCAGGCTTCTCTGTTCTTTACTATCTTTCAGAGTTTGCTTAAATCTTGTCTGTTGAGTCAGTGATGCTATCTAACCATCTCATCCTCCGCTGCCCCTTTCACCTTTTGCCTTCAATCTTTCCCAGCATCAGAGTCTTTTCCAATGAGTCAGCTCTTTGGATCAGGTGGCCAACGTATTGGAACCTCAGTTTCAGCATCAGTTCTTCCAGTGAATATTCAGGGTTGATTTCCTTTAGGATTGACTGGTTTGATCTCCTTGCAGTCCAAGGTATTCTCAAGAGCCTTCTCCAGCACCACAGTCTGAAAATGTTGATTCTTCAGCGCTCAGTCTTTTTTATGGTCCAACTCTCACAACTGTACGTGACTGGAAAATGCATAGCTTTGACTACATGGACCTTTCTTGGGAAAGTGATGTCTCTGCTTTTTAATACACTGTCTAGGCTGGTCAAAACTTTTCTCCCAAGGAGTCTTTCAATTTCATGGCTGTAGTCACCATCTGCAATGGTTTTGGAGTCCAAGAAAATAAAATCTGTCACTGTTTCCACTTTTTCTCCTATTTGCCATGAAGTGATGGGACTGGATGCCTTGATCTTAGTTTTTCTAATGTTGAATTTCAAGTCAGTTTTTGTGCATGTCTCCAGAATTACCTCAGCAGTAGAAGGGCAACCCATTCATTACTCTGCTGCCTAAAAAAAAGAAAAAAAAAAAGAGTGTCAAATGGGACAATCAGCATGAGAATGTATGAAAATTATAAAATGCTACCCAAACAGAGCCACTGCTAAGGGAAAGTAGAAGAAACAGGGCCCATGGGAGCAGACACTGTTGATCTACTATTCGGCTGAGGCAGGCTCAGCCAGTCTGTCGGCTGATGGTAGTGAGAGCTTCCTGGCATCACTTAAGTGAAAGTTCCTGGCTGTGCAATTAGGAGGCAGTCTCAGTTCTGCTCTAGTTCCTAAGACATGGAGGCATACTCAGGGCATCTCAGTTCGCAGGGGGCCTGCTGTGAGGATGCATTGAGAAGTGAGAGGGACAGGAAACCCTAGGAGCAGGGGCACAGCCAGGTCTCCCATGGATGGACCCCCTCACTGAGCCCGCGACAGAGACCCTGTGCTCTACCTGCTTCCCTGGAGCCTGGAGTAGCTCCTGGCCGCCTCCCTTCAGAGGCAGGTGCTCGTAGCTTCCTGTTTCAATGTTCTGCTTCAGCAGTTCCTCTCCTGGGTGCTTCTCCTGCTCCTCTGGTTAATGACTGACTCTTATTTATTTGTGATTTCCACCCGTCTTGGCTTCTATTTAACAGCTGTTTCTTTGTGTGCATCTCTTCTATGTCACTTACTGTATCCAAGTCTGAAAGTCTCCCATTCAGGCGCTTCAAAGGAGGAGCTCTGATTGGCTGAGGTTGTTGCCATCTATTGCAGAACCTTCCTGCCTGGGCAGAGCTCTGGTGCCAACTGTTTTAGCGGTGATGAGTAGATAATGTTGCTGTTGCTCAGTTGCTCAGTTGTGTCCAACTCTGAGACCCCATGGACTGCAGCATACCAGGCTTCCTTTTCCTTCACTGTCTCCCAGAGTTTGCTCAAACTCATGTTCAATGAACTGAGGATGCCATTCAGTCATCTCATCCTCTGTCACCCCCTTCTCCAATAGATAGCTGCTTAATGCCAAATACTGATTCTTGATGTAGGGATCATATAAAACCAATCATTTATGTGTTAGAAAATCTTCAGCTCTTTGCCCTAAGTGTGGTCCTTTTTGGTAGAACTCAAAGTGTTTCACGTTGCATTAATTATTTTTCCTGCATTGTATCTCATTTATTCTACACTTCTAAGGCTTTCGTGGTCTTGTGTGCATGCTCAGTCTCTTCAGTTGTATTCAATTGTTTTCAACCCTCTGGACAGTAGCCTGCCAGGCTCCTCAGTCCATGGGATTCTCCAGGCAAGAATCTTGCAGTGGGTTTCCATGTCCTCCTCTAGGGGATCTTTCCTATCCAGGGATCAAACCCATGTCTCCTGCATTGCAAGTGGATTCTTTACCACGGAGCCACCAGCCTAAACAATTTTATATTCGCCACATAACCCATAACACCTAAAATGATCAAACAGGTCACCTTTGAATATGAACACTCTTTCCTTATAAAACAGTACAATGATAATTATAATTGAGCTCCTACTCTACCACACATTTTACATACATTCTTTTTTCATTTAATTGTCACAACCTCAATACAAGGTAGATATGATAAACCTCTTTTCCCTATGAGCAAAGTCTTAAAGAGATCATATAACTTGTTTATACACATAGAATTACAATTTCAACTCAACTTTGATTCTCAAGCTCATGCAATTTCTTCTTTACTCGGTATTTATCTCACCTTTTCTCTCTCATTTCATCTGAGATTTTTAAAATTACTGTATCAGAATATATGCAGTGCTATAATCATACTTCTGAGATCTTGATTCAGTTGAATAATAGCTAATACATTTTTGGTGTTTCAATCTAAATTTCTCGATTTAAATTTTAGTACAAAAATATTCCTATTATCTCCTCCTTTACCTCGATTTCTTAAACTACATCCTCTTAAGTCTATAGGACACCTGGGAGAACACTTCTAGGAAAAACTCTGTTTCAGTTCTTCTGGGGGTGCATGCACAACCACCTTCAACTCTGAGCCAGCTACTCTCAGTGTCCACAAGACTGTAAGAATCTTTGAAACTTCTGGATGTTTTCCAAGTCCTGGTCATTTTGCCTGTGGTTGCAATGCTACCAGGCCTAGTTGAGAGGTAATTTGAAGAAGCTAGTTTTACCACGGAAAGGTCATCTTCACACTTTTCTCATTCCTTCAGGAGATGCTAAGGTAGGAGATGGAGGAGGTTTAAAGTGAAAGGTAGGCTCCCCAGCTGACAAGTATTCACTGGTTATCATTTTTTAATATATCTTTAGAAACTTAAATCAAACTGGCTTAACTAGTGTGTTTGGGGTTGGGGGGAGAACAAAAAGAGAATTTCATGTAACTGAAAAAAACCTCATCAGATAGGGCTTGAACCAGAAGCATAAAGAATGTCTTAAGACTGAATCTCTCTCACACTGAGCCCTGCTTCTGGCTGTAGGGGGTTTATTTTAAGCAACATCTCTTGGAGTGTGATGGAGATTCAGGGTTAATTGCTTTGAGCCCCAGGTGCAGAGAAAGGAAAGAACTTTTATTCTTCCAAATGCAAACAAAAGTCTGGTTCCAATTGGTCCATATTGCCAGCATACCAATGAGCAAATTGCTGCAGCCAGAAATTTTGATGGCTTAAGTAGGCACTTCTCTTGGCCTCTTATGTTGGCTTGCAGTGTATATTAAAGGGGGGCAATGTGCAAAATATAGAAAGGCCATGAAGCCATCATGAGAGATGACATTAACTTAAAAATCTCCTTTAAGGTTCTCTCTCAAGGTGGGCATATGGCCTTTGTAGAGAATGGTCTTCAGGGGCCCCCTAGGGGCCCCACCAGGGGACAAACCATGGGGCTTGGGCTCAGCAGTAGGACATGGAGCTTGGTGGCTAAGCTTTAGAAGGTCCTTTGAACTTCAGGATGCTTTGGAGACAATGGCTGTGCCAGCGGGTGTAAACTAATAGTTGCACCCTAGAGACTACAATAAAAGCTGTAATAATATCCTGTACCCTAGAGTCTGCAATGGATTGAATTGCATCTTCTGTCAAATTCTATAAAATTTTAATACCCAGTAGTTTTCAGAAAGTGAACTTATTTGGAAATAGGGTCATTGCAAATGTAATTTGTTAAGGTGAAGTTATACTGGAGTAGGGTATTCCCTAATTCAATATGACTGGCATCCTTATAAAAAGAAGTTTAGAAATGGTTGCAAACATAGGGAGGCTTTACATACATGAAGACTGGAGTCATGCAGTCACAAGCCAGAAAAATACCAGGCCCAGAGCAGAGTCTTCCTTATGGCTTATAGAGGGAGCACGGCCCTGTCAACCTCTTGATTCTGGACTTCTGACCTTCGTAACTATGAAATATCCATTTCTAAGCCACTCAATTTTGTGGTAGTCTCAGGAAACTAATACAGAAGCCAAAGTTGGGGCACCTCTGGGACCTGTGAGAGACTGAGATTTGGAATCAGTGGGCATCAATGCCTTAGGGGACAAAGGTCCTGTAAACCATGCAGGATTGGAGCTTCACAGATATACCCTGTGGCAGAAAGAAAATCTGTGGTACCTGTGGGCTCACCATCACCATCTGGCGTTTGAAAAATTGATAGCTTCTTTTACAATGAATTAAAAAGGAAAGTGATTATATAGGATTACAGTGCTAGTTGGGAAAATGCTTTGCTTATTCATCAAATAATTTTTGAATATCTAATATGAATCAAACAATTTTCCAGGTCGATAATATAGTATTGAACACAATCAATAAGGTTTCTGCTGTGGTAGTGCTTAAGAAATGGAACTTTATTTTCCCAGGAAATTATAAGGTAGGTGGTATGTTACCTGGATCCCTCCAACTCCATAGCTGATGAGCCAAGAGAACTGTAATTACCTCGCAAGCCTAGTCATATGACCTCAATCATAGTGGTATGTGTTCAAAATTAAAATCTGATTTGAAAAAACAAGAATACTGTATGGACTGTGAGGAACAGTATTGGTTATTGATGAATGTATGAACGGATAGCTCAGTCTTCAGCAAAACAATGTGTGGGACAAGATGATCATTCAAGAAACTTTTCTGAGTTTGATATTGGGAATTTTGCTCCTTTGGCAGAAACCAAACCAAAATGCACTAACATTATAACAAAACATTTATATAAAAAAATAAATATTCATGCCATGTATTATTATATATCACTTAGGGGATGAAATACAAAATCAAGCGATTAAAGTTATAGTGAGATGATGAATAAAACACTTGATATTTTATTCAAAACAGTGTAGTAAAAATAACATAATATATATATGCTGTGTGTTCAGTCCTTCAGTCATGTCTGACCCTTTGTGGCCCCATGGAATGTAACCTGCCTGGTTCCTCTGCTGTGGAATTTTCCAGGTGAAAAATACCAGAGTGGGGTTCCATTTCCTACTCCACAGGATCTTCCGAACCCAGGGATCGAGCCTGTGTTTCCTGAATTGGCAAGCAGATTTGTACCACCAGTGCCACCTGAGAAGCCTGTATATACATTTTAAATTGTTTTAGATAAACAATTCTTGATGTAAGAACTGATATCGTCTTATAATTCAGACAGTTATGTTTGGATTTGTGAGTTACTAAACTGTAGATGGTGATTGCAGCCATGAAATTAAAAGACATTTACTCTTTGGAAGGAAAGTTATGACCAACCTAGGTTGCATATTGAAAAGCAGAGACATTACTTTGCCAACAAAGGTCCGTCTAGTCAAGGCTATGGTTTTTCCAGTGGTCAAATATGGATGTGAGAGTTGGATTGTGAAGGAAGCTGAGTGCCAAAGAATTGATGCTTTTGAACTGTGGTGTTGGGGAAGACTCCTGAGAGTCCCTTGGAAACTGCAGGGAGATCCAACCAGTCCATCCTAAAGGAGACCAGTCCTGGGTGTTCACTGGAAGGACTGATGCTGAGGCTTAAACTCCAATACTTTGGCCACCTCATGTGAAGAGTTGACTCATTGGAAAAGACTCTGATGCTGGGAGGAATTGGGGGCAGGAGGAGAAAGGGACAACAGAGGATGAGATGGCTGGATGGCATCACCAACTCAATGGACATGAGTTTGAGTAAACTCTGGGAGTTGGTGATGGACAGGGAGGCCTGGCATACTGCAATTCATGGGGTCACAAAGAGTTGCAGACGACTGAGTGACTGAACTGAACTGAAAGTGTAAAAATGTCTGTATTTGGACATTTGGGGAATTTTGTCCAGTAGATAACAGAATTAATAATATGATGTTTTGATATTCTCATAATTGTTTCAAGTTCAGCGATGCTCTAGAAAGACTCACCAGACTCAAAAGCAGGTTATGCTCTTGAATAAGGTTTCTTACAGCAATGAACACAGAGCAAAACAGCAGGGGAAAGTGCTGCACTGGTGGAATACAGCTAAGCTAAGAGGCGCTTCTTGAGTCTTTCCTCGTCTGAGACCACACAGGTTGTGCCTTTTCTCTGGTGGAGAGCTGCAATGAGACTCGCGCAGTGCCAACATTCAGGAAAGCTTGTTAAAGTCTCAGAACCTGAGGCTTTCACAGGATGCTGATCACACAGGCATATCCGGCTACTCAACCAGCCATGGAAACTGAAACTCGGAGCCCCAACAGCGAAAATAGGCATGCTTTATCAAGCTTGATGTTTGCGCAGGGCAGCCTGACAAGCTGGTACAGAATGATCCATTAATCCAGATGGAAACAACAAAATCATCAATCACCAGGCCAAAGAAACCCCCCACCCCAAGGGCCACATTCCCAGGGGTTGGCCAAGGGTCAGCCACCCTTCCAGGTTTGCTTGGAAGCAATAAGATCTGTGATAAGTTGTTCCTCATATTGTAGTCATACGTGTGTGTGTGTGTGTGTGTGTATGTGTGTGTGTGTGTGTGTGTGTGTGTGTGTGTGTGTGTGTGTGTATGATAAGCTGGAAATAAAAAACAAATTCCAGCAGGACATCTCTTTAAAATTATTGATTTTAGGCTACAATGAAATGATAGATTGTATGTAAAAGCACTTAACAGACATACATTTGAACAATTTATGTAAAGCACAATTTGGCAAATCAACACTGAAACTCAAATAGTGGCACTATGCAATGATCTTTTAGAAATTATTGGTGTATTAATAGGCTTTAAATTGCAAGCAGAAAATAACATTTGAGAAAATGTTATTCAATTTATTTTATCTGTTTTAATTTTACATGCTATCTTAAGAGAAATTAGTGTCATAAGTAAAAGAAAACAGGCACCAAGATTCAATGTAATAAAGACTTTGAAATCATCAGGGGTACAAGAAAGTCCTTGAAGAAAAATAAATCGTGTTTCTGAAAAATGGATGATTAATACTAAATAAATGACAGGGTACATTGATATTAATGCCAGCTTTACAAAGAAAACACTAGAAATACTAGGAAAATTTATCTCAGCTGTAACTTACAAGAGCTGTCTGTTCTATCTATGAGTCAAAATTAAATTTTAAAATTAATTCTTTTCTTATACTGAATATAACAACACTATCTTTGAAAGAAAAGGTCACTGAGTCAAAAGAATGTCATGACTTTAGTGATGTCCAATGACCAGAGTAATTTCCAGAACTGCTATACCTATGTAAATGCTTCCAATTTAAACGGAATGCTGATCATAGTAAGGAAAGTGCTATTGATGGGCAGCCATGTATGGCTTTTTTCCCCTAAGATCTATTTTAAGTCTAGTAATAAAGCCAAAACAATTTAATTGAGTTATATTTGACATAAAATATTATACAACCTTAAGATATACAATCTATTGGTTTCATGCATTTATATCACCTAATATAGCAAAATTTTCAGGAATAATTTTCTGGGTGCATTTCTGAAAAACTTCTTTTATTTTTATAGAATGTAACTTTGCCAAAACTGGTCAGCAGTGAAGAAGGTAGCTCCTCAAAATTAAAATTAATTAAAAAGTGACATAATGTCTACAGTGTCACATGAACGTCCAATCTAGTAACCATTTCTGTACAGGAAGAATCTCGGACCAAATAAACACTGATCCTATCAAAAAGAATGTCCTTTCTGTGAAAGGAATATATGTAATAATTTTATAGCAAATCACTATATTCTGGTGGGACTTTGAGTCCCTCCTTAGTGCAAATAAAATTTAGATTTTCTATTAACTGACTTTATTTGCATAAGATATACAGAATGACTTCGTGGCTTTTTGTGATTAATAGCATTCCTTCCTCCAGCCTCTGGTCCTCACCTTCTATGCTCACAACGATGGCAGCTCAACTTAATTCTTTGATGCACCTAATCTTTCAAACTAAACAGCATAGGGTTTTATTCAGCAAAATTCCTAGAAAATAAGGAAGTTCAAGAGTAGTTTTGTGTTTAGGAGTAGTTTTGTGTTTGTTGAGAAGTTCAAAAGTAGTTTTGTCCCCACTGCACTGGGAAGCAGTGCAGAAGAAGATATCTCTTAGGAACCAGAGCCTTGACTTTTTTCCAAGCGGTAGCAATAAGGGTGGAAAATTACTGTTTCTTCTTTTCATTCTGGTACAAAAAGCACTGCTGGTTATCATGGAACCAAGATACTTATCTTCAGTCCCTACAAAAATGCCATCAAAATAAGAGAGAAAAAAAATAAGAACACAATAGAAAAAGGGTATCATCAATGGAACAGAAATTTCAAGGAATTTCTAAAAGATAGAAATCAGTTGAGCTTACACTGATGAAGCACTTAGTGAAGAGAAGCCACGAAGCAAAACAGATGTAGTTATGAGAAAGAGCATCCACAGAGATTGGAGCTGTTTTTCCAAAGAGTGCCCTGGGGGAAGCTACAGCTCCCAGCCCCTACGGACAGAGTTAGGTACAGCAAAGGGCATGAAAGAAGCCAGCACTGGACTGCCACCTCGACCTACTCGTCCACTACCCCAAGAGACAATATTTAAATGACAATGAGCAGATTGTATTTAAAAATAGAATTCTGGCTCACAACCTGCAACAACCTGCCTGGAAAACCAACCCCTTTATCTGCAGTGACCAGCCCAGAAAGTCAGTCTGCTAGATGGCAGATTTGGAGGAAGTCTGACTACTATCTCTAGTCACAATCCAAGAAGCTAAACAATAACCTCTGAACAAATTGGCCCCAAATGGCCATGACTTAATAATTGACCACTTCCCTAATTTTTGTCTTTATTTTCAACTTAGGACTAGCTAAAGAAAGCCAAATGTGCACCCTCAACCAATCACATAGGATGCCCCACTTCTTGTTAGCCTGCCTACAGCCCCCAGTCAGGGCAGATCTGCAGCCTTCTCTTTGTTCCATTACAAAGCTCTCCCACTCCTCTGTTGGCCTTAAGTCTCAGCCAAGACACACAAGATGATAACTGACTTTCTTGCAGCTCAGAATAAATAGCCTTTGCTTTCCTCATTGGTTGGTCTTCATTTATTTCCACAATCCAAAAATAGCTCTCTAAGAGAAGTGGGTGCCTGCCTCAGAGAGCTCTCAAGTGGAGATCAAGAGATGCAGCAAAAGCCCAAGTTAACCTCAGCTCTCTCATGGTTATTATGTAAACTGCACTGTGTTCACTGGAATTTATGAAATATGTACATAGCATGGAAACATCCTCTACTAGCCTCCCCATGACCTTCTCAAGGGCTCTACAGCTCTCTTAGAGGGTCTTTTTGATATGGATAAGGGTAATCAAAGAAGAGCAGATTTGGCAGGAGCTGAAAAAAGAGAAGCAATTTTATGTCTCCTGTCTTGGCAGGTGGGTTCTTTACCACTAACATCACCTGGGAAGCCCCATGGAAAGGGCAAGAGCCTACAAAATAAATCTTAAAGGGAAGAAAGTACACAAGATGGCTAACAGGAGGAAAGAAGCCATGTGAAAATGTCACAGTGGGGTTCAGTGAATTTCCAATCTGACACTGCATGGAATGCCCCCTGTTTGCCTTCTGTAATAATATCCATATTCTAGGACTTCCCTGGTGGTCCAGTAGTTAAGAATTTGCCTGCCAGTGCAGGGGACATGGGTTCCATGCCTGGTCTGGGAAGATTCCACATGCTTCGGGGCAACTAGTCCTGTGCACCCTAGGGCCCATGCTCCACAGCAGGCGAGTAGCCCCTGTTCATTGCAATACAGAAAGCTCTCTGCAGGAATGAAAACAGAGCACAGCCAAACTAAATAATTTTTTAAGTCTAAATTTTAAAAGCTGCTCTTAGTTAAGTAGAGGCTGCATTTCCCAAAGCATTACATATTTTTATTTGTTTATAGTTATCTTTTTAAAGTTTTGTCACCATAATAAATTGGGTTTACAGAAAAGTATAAAAAATTTCAAAACAAAACTACTCCTCATAAAAAAAGAGGCTATTTTCTGGATGATTCTCAATCAAATACATTTCAAGACTGAAAAATGTCAAGAGGGAAATTAAAACTTCAGGGAAGACTTTCTACTATATTCTCCCATTGGGAATTGCTGCTACTGCTAAGCTGCTTCAGTCATGTCCAACTCTCTGCGACCCCAGAGACGGCAGCCCACCAGGCTCCCCCACCCCTGGGATTCTCCAGGCAAGAACACTGGAGTGGGTTGCTATTTCCTTCTGCAATGCGTGAAAGTGAAGTCCTTCAGTCATGTCCGACTCCTAGCGACCCCATGGACTGCAGCCTACTAGGTTCCTCCGTCCATGGGATTTGCTAGGCAAGAGCACTGGAATGCGTTGCCATATTCTGCCATTGGGAGTTCAGTTCAGTTCAGTTCAGTCACTCAGTCGTGTCCAACTCTTTGCGACCCCATGAATCTCAGCATGCCAGGCCTCCCTGTCCATCACCAACTCCCGAAGTTCACTCAGACTCATGCCCATCGAGTCCGTGATGCCATCCAGCCATCTCATCCTCTGTTGTCCCCTCCTCCTCCTGCCCCCAATCCCTCCCAGCATCAGAGTCTTTTCCAATAAGTCAACTCTTCACATGAGGTGGCCAAAGGACTGGAGTTTCAGCTTTAGCATCATTCCTTCCAAAGAAATCCCAGGGCTAATCTCCTTCAGAATGGATTGGTTGGATCTCCTTGCAGTCCAAGGGACTCTCAAGAGTCTTCTCCAATGCCACAGTTCAAAAGCATCAATTCTTTGGCGCTCAGCCTTCTTCGCAGTCCAACTCTCGCATTTTTTGACTACTGGAAAAACCATAGCTTTGACTAGATGGACCTTAGTCGGCAAGTAATGTCTCTGCTTTTGAATATGCTATCTAGGTTGGTCATAACTTTTCTGGGAGTCATTGAAACATAAAAACAAATGAATGGGACATATCTTAAAACTCAGGAATGTTCCTAGAAAATAACTGGGAAGCTTTCACTCAGATTTGCCTTAAGAAGGAAATAATAAGAGCTAATATTCATTGAACACATATTGCATTCCTGGCACTATGGCAGGCACATCCATTTTATAGATGAGAAAGCAACAACCCAGAGAGCTTAAGTCACTTGCCCAAGATCACACAGGTAGGAAAGAGCTCAGCCAGCCAATCACTGGCTTAATCACTACATCAAATTGGGAACTTCTTTCAGGAAGAAAAAGAAGCCCTCTCTTTCAGGGCCCATTCGAATAAAATTTAAAACACAAACCAAAGTCAAATCAAAAACAAAGCCTTCACCAATCACCAATGAAAATTCCATTCTGCTAGATACTGTCATTGGAGAAGGAAATGGCAACCCACTCCAGTGTTCTTGCCTGGAGAATCCCAGGGACGGGAGAACCTGGTGGGCTGTCGTCTCTGGGGTCGCACATGAGTTGGACATGACTGAAGCGACTTAGCATCAGCAGATACTGTCATGATTTTACCAATAGATGGCAGTGTTGGCTGGAGAAAGTCTGCCCAGGAGCCGACCTGGGATCCCTACAGAAAATTCTGGCACTGTACAACAAGCAGCTCTTTATGGCTTTTTAGAAGAGGAGTTTAGCTGTTGCTTTATTATAGTAACACTGTTGCTTTATTATTTTATGATTTTTCTCCAACTTTCAGGCATTACATTAACGCTTGGAGCAAGAGAAAATTCTAGAAACCTTAAATTCACAACAGTTCTGAAGGGCTTTTGTTGGACTCACTTTAGCAAAGAGAAACAGTGCAAGCATGGTGATAGAATTTAAGCATGTTTATATACCTTGTTGGAGAAGGAAATGGCACCCACTCCCGTATTCTTGCTTGGAGAAGTCCATGGACAGAGGAGCCTGGCGAACAGCAATCCATGGGGTCACAGAGAGTCAGACCCGACTGTGTGACTAACACACATGTATGTGTACACATGTACCTTGTGTTCGCTGCTCTATCATGTCCATGTCCCATGGACTGTAGCTCTCCAGATTGTAGCTCTGTCCATGCTGTCCATATGTCACTTCAAAAGCTTAAATATTTGTTTGTGTCATGTATGTTAATTGTGTTTATTTTCAAATAAATATTGATTTATTTGAAAAGAGAAGCAAAACATATCTTCCCCAGAACTGAAGAACTACAAAGTCAAAGGTTTTTAAAGCTAGAGGGTGATTAAACTTTAAATCCCTCCATTATTGCAGATTTACTGAGGTGAAGCATCACAATATAAATAAAAGCCTTTAATAGAAAATCCGTTAAATCTTTTGTCTTATGTAAATATGGTTTGTAAATATTTACTTGCCTGATTTTCCAATGGTACTTGATTTTATTCAACCTATGTTTTCTAATAGTGGCTAAAATCACTTTGTGTTGAATAAATGTCAACACTGTTACAAAGGCTGAATATTCCAGGGAGCTGCTACACCAAAATTAAAGGAAACTTCTCTATTCTGCTCTTAGGGCTCAGATATTAATTTATATGGAATTACTTGCTGTTAATGCCTGTCAACAATTTTTTAAATCATGAACAAGTTTAGACAAGAAATATCTCCTTTGACATTTTGCTTGTTGTTGTTTAGTCTCTAAGTCATGTCCCATTCTTTTGTGACCCCATGGACTGTATCCCACTGGGTTCCTCTGTCCATGGAATTTCCCAGGCAACAATGCTGGAGTGGGTTCCCATTTCCTGCTCCAGGGGATCTTCCTGACTCCAGGACTGAATGTGTTTCTCTTGGATTGGCAGGTGGATTCTTTGCCACTGAGCCACCTGGGAGGCCGATACAGAAATAATTATTTTTTTGTTGATTGTACCTATTTTGAGGTTAATCATTCTGGAATTTTAATTGTGTTGGTGCTTCAGTGACTGTAAGTCAACTTGTTAGTTTCTAATACAAATAATAGGAACCAGAGCTCTACTAGTAAGGAATTTATGGTGCCTTAGCAGGTAAAGAAACCACCTGCCAATGCGGGAGACATGGATTCAGTCCCTAGGTCAGGAAGATCATCTGGAGAAGGAAATGGCAGCCACTGTTTTAAGTGGTGCTTTAAGTGATACTTTGGTGCTTAAAGCACCACTTAATGGCTGCTTTAAGTGATACTGAGATCTTCACAATTAACTTATGAACTTGGTACTAATTTACATCAAATGAATAGTGAATTGGCTTGCTATCTGAAGAGTAGAATGTATTGACCTTGGCCATGGGTATGAAATTCCTTCCTCAGTTGCCAAAAAATGCCAACTGGATCATCAGGGATTATCTATAGAGCAAACTGATTTTGTCTATCAAAGAAAATCTATTGAACAACTACTGTATGCTGATACTATGCTATAAATTGTTAATAAATTTGAATTTAGTCTCTGCCCATAAGGAATATATACTTTGGTTATATCACTCTATTCATTTTTAATCCGTAATTTAAAACAACATCTGAGAGGAACCTCTTAACTGTCTCTACTTCTTAATAAAATTCCTAGGAAAAAAGAAATATATGAGGAAAAAAAGAAATTTAGGAAATCTCACAACACTGAAACTTAAGCGTCTAAGAGAAATTTTCTTAACTCTAAAGTACAACCTGGATGGAAACATCTAGCCAGTACTGTGGCGTGAGAAACTGCACAACCCTAATACCTTGCAAACCATCAGCTCCTGGCCTGGAAATACAAGGACTAGACGAAAAAAAAAACCCCGGGTATTTCTCCCCGGCACCCCCCCCCCC
>SJYA01001556.1:758574-776738 GCA_006410615.1 Neotragus moschatus | reverse complement strand
GGGGGGGGGGGGGGGGGTTCAGGATGGGGGACACACATACACACCCATGGCTGATTCATGTATGTCAATGTATGGCAAAACCACCACAGTTTTGTAAAGTAATTAGCCTCCAATTAAAATAAATAAACTAATTTATTTTTTAAAAAGAGAAACTATAAGAACTTAAAAAAATAAAACAAGCGTTTTGAACTCTGTTAAGGGTAATGGCTACCCACTACAGTATTCTTGCCTGGAGAATCACATGGACAGCGGGTCGCACAGAGTCGGACACGACTGAGCATCTAACAACAAGGGTAATGCTGAGCGATGTGATGTAGCGGGAAGAACATGTCCTTGGTTCAGACTAGGCTTCCATGCTTTGCAGTGTCTCTACGGCCTTAGATGGGCTTCCGTGGTAGTTCAGCTGGTAAAGAACCTACCTGCAAACGCAGAAGATGCTAGGAATGCAGGTTCCATCCCTGGGTAGGAAGATCCCCTGGAGAAAGAAACGGCAACTCATTCCAGTATTCATGCTTGGAAAATTCCATGGACAGAGGAGCCTGGAGGGCTACTGTCCATGGGGTTGCAGAGTCGAACATGACTGAGCACGCACGCATACACATCATGCCTGAGCACGCCTGCACACACATACATGGCCCCAGATAATTTTTCAAATATTCAATTTCTTCATCTATAGAGTGGTGATCAAAAGATAGTGAGACTGTCCAATGAGAGAGTGGATGCCAAACATCAAATATTACTTTTTAGTTTTCTGCTTTTTTCGTCTTCCTACTTTACCTAGGTGTGGACTAGCTATATGAATCCTCTAAAAGAAAACACTTAAATAGTGCACATTGTACAGGCACTGTGAAATATACATATTTCATTTACGTAGTCAAAGGTCTACAGTAAGTGTAGTGCTGAGCGATGTGATGTAGCTGGAAGAACATATCCTTGCTTCAGACTAGGCTGAACCTAAAGGAAGGGGATGGAAAGGCCCCTGAATTCTGCTCTCCAGTCATGTTTTTGCCTTAACTTCCCTATGTTCTCATTCCCTCATTTTTCAGGCTGAGCGTTCTCCTATCCTATCTCAACCAGATTTTCAGGCTGAGCATTCTCCTATCCTGACTCAACCAGATTCCTATGGAATCCATGTGTTCTTGGCCATCAGCCCGTCCTCTGGTGGAGTGGTAAGTCACTTCAGTCAAGTTTGACTCATTGTGACCCTGTAGACTGTAGCCTGCCCGGTTCCTCTGCCCATGGGATTTTTTCAGGCTAGAGTTCTGGAGTAGGTGGCAATTTCTTTCTCCAGGGGATCTTCCAGATCCAAGGATCACACCCACATCTCTTACACCTCCTGCATTGGCAGGCAGGTTCTTTACCGCTAGCGCCACCTGGGAAGACCCCATCCCCTGATGGAGTGATTCTTAAGCCTTGGATATGATGGACCAACACAATTTTTCTTTTTTTTAATAGGGACCATAATTAAGTTGCCCTGTGTTTATTTCAAATGGAGAAATAAATGAAATTGAAAGCAACTGCTATTGTTACCACCATTTGTGTTTTTTAAAGGATATTTTAACACCAAAAATAGTTAGAAAGGTATAATCTCCAAACAAAGGAAAACCTTTTAAATTGAGTGATTTTCCTTCATGAAAAACTCCCTGGATGGTTTCTATCTCTCTCATTTTGTTTCAGTCTGGTAAAAATGTGGGTGCAAAGGCTGGCTTTTTAAATTCCCTTCTGTTTTTCTTTCTGTTTTCTCTTTCATCTTTTTTCTTTCTCTCCCTCCTTATCAAAATGTAACTATCTTGTGCTATGCTTCCTGAAAGCCTGCCTAATGACAAGAATTAATTTAAAAAGTCAAATTTATGATAAAAAATAGCTAAAGATGCTGCTACTCCTTTTAATTTTTTTCTACCTACTAATGGCGTAAATAAGAAAGATGTCTTATTAAATAAGACAAATAAGAAAGATGTAGTAGGGTTGGTTTGACTTGTAAGTTCAAAGATGTCATTAAGAATTGGCATCCCGCCTTTTATTATTCTAGCTGCATAAATCTGGCTCCCCTTCATGTTCACAAGATTGTAGAAAATGCTGTCTATGTGATTTGTTTCTTCAACCACACCCAGGGAGAAAGCCCGTTCACACTTGTGTTTATTTATTTATTTGGCCACATGGCACAGCATGTGGGGTCTTAATTCCCCAACCAGGGATCAAACCCATGCCCCTACAATGGAAGCATAGAGTCTTGACCACTGGGCATCCAGGAAAGTCTTGAGTCCTTCGGGCTGCAAGGAGATCCAACAATCCATCCTAAAGGAAATTAGTCCTGAATATTCATGGGAAGGACTGATGCTGAAGCTGAAAGTCCCATACTTTGGCCACCTGATGTGAAGAACTGACTCATTTGAAAAAACCCTGATGCTGAGAAAGATTGAAGGTGGGAGGAGAAGAGGACGACAGAGGATGAAATGGTTGGATGGTATCACTGACTCAATGGACATGAGTTTGAGTGAACTCTGGGAGTTGGTGATGGACACGGAGGCCTGGCATGCTGCTGTCCTTGGGGTCGCAAAGAGCTGGGCATGACTGAGTGACTGAACTGAACTGAACTGGGGGGACCCAGGTGGGCTGCCAAGAGTTGGACAAGACTTAGTGAATGAGCACACATGAATGCTTATCACCAGGAGAGAAGCATCATTACATCAGCCAGCATCATTACATTTTGATGCTGGTCTTCCTGGCAGCAAAACTCTTTTGAAAGTCATATTGAGTCAGACATATCTTTTCATCAAGCAACTGAGTGCACCACCAGAAGGCCCATTTTAAAGAATAGTGTTAAGAACTGACTATTTTGTAACTGGAAGAGTCCCATCTTTTTAAAAATGACTTCTTTCTAACAAGTTATGAAGCCTGAGTTACTGTGCTCAGCTTTCAGTGACACACTCAGGAAGAGTTAAATTTTACCTATCTTTCTTTCTTTTTTTTCTTTAGGTTTTTTTTTTTTTTTTTTTTTAACTTGTTTGTGTGGCCAGTCAAGTGGCATGTGAGATCTGAGGTCCCAGACCAGGGATGGAACCCATGCCCCTGAAGTGGAATCACAGAGTCTTAACCACTGGACTGCCAGGGAAATCCCTGTGTAGTCTTTCTTCTCTTTTATCAATGATGAATTTTAAATCAATCCACCGAAATGCCATTCCCTTAAACTGAGATGCTATTTTAACAAGATGAGAGTAATACATTTTGGAGTATTTATTTGAATTTTATTTTTAATTCTGTAGGAAAACTGAGGAATGAGAGCTGTTTTTCCTCCTCTCACATCCTAAGAAACTAAATTGCAAGTGCTCCTTGGCTTCTGGGATATTTTTATTGCAGAACACAAGGTGGAAGCCACTCAGAATAAGCCCTTTCCTGCCCCCACCTGCCCTTCAGTTCTGGAAGGATAGCCCACTGAGTGGAGGAGCCAGGACTGGCCAGGCAGGGATGCTGGGGGTGTTAGGTCCAGAGCCTGAGAAAGAACAGGTGGTTTGAGGTTCAGGATGGGTAGGTGCCTGAACCCCAAGAGGATAAGACGTCTGTTATGAAGTGGCTCAAAACTGATAGAGGAAATAAATGCTGGTGTATGGGGATTCCACTTATTCCTTTTCTTGATGACTCTTCTTATATGGAGAGGCCACCACAGAAGTCAAACAACTAACCTCTCTCCATCCATAACAGTCCGTACTCAGTGGGAAGAGAAACAACCTTTCTGATGAATGAGTTAGAAGAAGGAATTAGGCCTGCACATCCCAGGTTTTCGCCATTTTTCTTTGCTCTGTTCTACTGTCAGTTTTCCAGGATTTGCTGTAATAGAGGTAAACTGCAATTGCCTAGATCAGCCTTGGCTGGGTGAATGAACCAGTCTAACTGGATGGGTGAGCCCAGCCTAGCTCTGGAGTTTAGTGTTAGCAAACCATTTGGCCATTTTCCCCAACAGCTTTATCACTATCATAAGTGGTACTTTGATCTCCATCTGCACTATTTCTGCGTTTATTTCTCAGTTGGTCCTGAGCCTTAAGCGGAAGGCAAAAGAGAAGGCTATGTATTAACCCCTTCAGACACCAACTGCTAAGAGTCATGGCCCTGGACACCTAAGGAACAAATCTCCCTGTCCACTTTGAGTAATCGTTCATTCACTTACTCAACAAACACTGACTCCCCATCATGTGCTAGGCACAGTTCTCAGCCGTAGGAAGGTAACAGGGGGGGGGGGTCTCAACTACAACAGTGATGTGGTGAAAACTAGAAACTGTTCTTGTTGACGCACCATATCAGTCTTCAGAGCCTTCAGACCAGCCCCCGCCCCCCCCCCCGGCCCTGCAAAACGTAGCTGACATATTTAATTTAGAATAATTCAGTCTTTACCACATGTAAATACTGTAGCTCATATTCATAACTGCTACTAGTTTGTTTTGAAAGGGTAGCTGTTATTGAGAGATTTGGAGGGTAGGATAGGAAGCAGAAAACTAAGGCCTTCCTTCAATCTGGTTACATAGACAGTGTAAAAGTTGATCTTTTTTTTTTTTTTTTTTACAAAACTATTCTTTTATTTGGGCAAAAAAAAAATTTCTAAACTGGAGTAAATGAGGCTCAAAGAGAAGACGTTTACAATACTAAATAATGGGAAAAAATAGAAATGAAGCAAATAAAAATCAAGCTTTTCTAACAAAAGCCCAGAATCCTAAAGAATTTTTTAGAAAACAAACCAAAAAAGCTACACAAAATCTTAAAATAAAAAGCTAAACTTAGCTTTCTCTTCTCTCCATACAAAAATTGTTAAAATTATTGTACAGAATATGTGTGTGCTAAGTCACTTAAGTTGTGTCCAACTCTGTGACCCCGTGAACCGCAATCCGCTAGGCTTCTCTGTCTATAGGATTCTCCGGGCAAGAAAACTGGCGTGGGTTGCTATGCCTTCCTCCAGGGGATCTTCCCAACCCAGGGATTGAACCCCCATCGCTTAGATCTCCTGCACTGACAGGTAGGTTCTTTACCACTAGCGCCACCTGGGAAGCCCATTGTACAGAGAAGGAAATCCAAAAACGTTCATTTAAGGGTGGTCAGATTTAGTGTAACATCTAAATAGCTGGATGAGCAAAACAACATATTTCTGAAGAGTGAATATTACTTAATATGACAGAATAAAAACAAAATAATTATCTTCCTCAAGACTTGAAAAATACACTACAGTCCCTATTCCTTACTTAATTCAGAACTCCAAGAAAAAAGACTTGAAGATCCTAAAATCATAAAAATTATTCTTATTGTCACTTCTAATTCTTATGTTTGACTAGGGCCAAATGCCAAATGCATTTAAAACATTTCCATTTTCTTCTCATTTACCATTATATTTGCCAAACCTAAAAAGGGAGTGAGAAATAATTTTATTTTAAGGTTTTTTTTTGTTTGTTTTAACATGTGGGGAAAAAAAAGGGCATATGACTATGCCAGTTCCTACCATGCTCTAATCACAGAATGTTGGGTTTAATTTGCATAATAGCTGTTGCAAAACTTGTCCCTTAGCAAGTAACTCTGACTCAGCAAAGTTGTGAAGTGAGCAAATAGTCTTCTGGTCCAATCTTTTTATGGCCTGGGCCCTTTTCTGCCCTTCTTCCACCGTGGTCTCTGTATTTCCCTACTAGGAAATTCCTAATTTAGGGTTAGTGGATCTCCTAAGTAAATTTTTATTCTGAATATATGCAAATAAATGCAAATGAGCAGCCTGAGTTAGGAGAAGATTTCTTCTATATAATTCTGTATCTATGTCTGTATTATGAGGTCACACTGTGCTATATTTGTTTGTGCTTCTGGCTCTCCCATTGGACACAGTAGGTAATCAATTTATTTTTGATGAGTTAATAATGAATGAATGTTTTCATATTTGGACACGTTGACAATACATGTTCTGTCTTTATCCATCTCAACTGCTATCTTTAATTCTGTTTTCATCTTTCCTCAAAAAGTACATTTGAAAGTTGCATCTGAGTAAGCAAAATGGAAATGTAACTTCCACAGAGTATAAGCAGAAAGCAACTTCATTCTTCCTCTTCATTGCCTTTCAAGCCTGCCTTGAAGAGGTATTCCTTCTCTGTCTGTTGAATAAAACTTAAGGCAGGTCCTAAGAATCTTATAATAACTCTCAAAATGTTTTCAAAAAGAAGACCGCTAGTTACTTCTAAGTATAGCAACAGCTTTATTTTAATACCAATATTTTTGGTTCCATGTATAGTAAGAACTCCAAAACTGTTAAGTGAAGGCTTCTTCTTTATCCAGCTCAAGTTGCCCTCAGGCTGGAAACTTGCAATGGGGAGGAGGGGCATGGTCACAGAGTTTCCTCTCTATTTCCCTGAACTTCCATCTCCCCTCTACCAGCTGATCTGAGGCTGTAATTGGGGATGGGTAATGGAGGCTCCTGGAGAAGGCAACCCACTTCAGTATTCTTGCCTGGGAAGTCCCATGGACCGAGGAACCTTGTGGGCTACAGTTCACGGGGTCACTAAGAGTCAGACACAACTGAACAACCAACAATGGAGATTCCAAGCAGACAGTTTTCTCTGAGCACCCTAGGGGTTCTCAGAGGCCCCTCGTGAGACCTCACATCCAGCCCTCTGATGTGGATGATGTATATTCTAAATAAACAGTTGTGACAGCCACTACCCTCAGCACCAGACCCAGAGGGCTTCCCTTGCCCTGATACTGATGGGATCAGTACATCATTGGGTTGATCTCTTGTGTAGACTCCAGATGGATTTAGTTACAAACCTCACTGTCCACTTGGTCCAGAGTATACTCGAGCATCCTTGAGTATACCACCTGTCCCCATCGCAGCCCTCTTCCCTTTCCCTGTCTTCACACATGGCTTCAGCTTAGCCTTTTAGCTTTGTCTGCTTATGTATAGCCCCCAAATATTCCCACACACCAAGAAACACTCATCAAGCTTTGCATATGTGTCTCTGAAGCCTTTCTCACTAGGCCTGAGTAAAGAGGAAGTAGTCCTCTCCTTTCCATACATCTGGTGTCAGGGGAAGAAAAGAGACTTGGCTCAACAGCATGTTTTTCAAAGGAACTCTCTCTTCCACCTTACCTTTTTACACCCTCTGGTGGATGTTAAGATGGAAGAGTCAAAGAAATAGCTTTCTTAAAAAATACATTTATTTATTTTAACTGGAGGATACTTATAATATTGTGATGGTCAGGGAGGCCTGGCATGCCACAGTCCATGGAGTCGCAGAGAGTCAGAAATGACTTAGCAATAGAACAACAAAAATTGTGATGGTCTCTGTCACACATCCACATGCGTTGGCCACAGACCGACGTGACCCTTCCCACCTCTTCCCCACCCCATCCCTCCAGGTTGTTGCAGATCACCAGCTTTGGGTTCCCTGCATCATACACCAAACTCTCACAGGCTATCTATTTTACAGATGGTAATGTTTACGTGTCAATGGTATTCTCTCAAATTATCCCACCCTCTCCTTCTCCTGAGCATCTTCCTTGTTAGCCCCATATAGGAGGTGCAGCTCCTCACTGAGGAATGTGGGAATATTTGCTACCTATGATATTTGAATCAACCTTTTGAAGCTGTAATCAAAATTGAGAGCAAAAGTGCCTATTTTAATTAGTCACTCAGTTGTGCCCAACTCTTTGCTACCTCATGGATTGTAGCCTACCAGGCTCCTCTATCCATGGAGATTCTCCAGGCAAGAATACTGGAGTGGGTTGCCATGTCCTCTTCGAGGGGATCGTCCCAACCCAGGGATTGAACTCAGGTCTCCCGCATTGCAGGTGGATTCTTTACCATCTGAGCCACCAGGGAAGTGCAAAAATACTGGAGTGGGTAGCCTATCCCTTACCCAGGAGATTTTCCAAACCCAGGAATCAAACCAGGATCTCCTGCATTGCAGGTGGATTCCTTACCAGCTGAGCTATCAGGGAAGTCCATTTTAAATTCTATCCAAACACAAATGACAGAGTTGAACAGTCACCTGTTGTTTCAAACCCAGACTCTTTTTAAAATAAAAGGATTAGGATTGGGAGCTCATGTACACCCGTGGTGGATTCATGTCAATGTATGGCAAAACCAATACAGTAATGTAAAGTAAAATAAATAAATAAATAAACAAAATAAAAGGGTTAGGTTTCTGGTTCAAAATGTTAAGTGAGTATATGAGTTACAAATAAAGAAATAGAGGAAGGAAAAGAAGAGGCAATGAGATTTTATCTGATTTTTGGACTACAGAAAGAAGACTGGGGATTGAACGACATGCCAGTCTGAGCAACCTCAGGAGAAGGTGATGGGCGAGGTGGCAGATGTTCTTTCAAGCTTCAGGGAGGCTAAGCTCAGCATCAGCAGGTCCAAGGCAGGAGTGGGAGGCAGGAGGCGGCATTCCCTGGAAGGCTTTCAGCAGAACGTGGGCTAGTGGCTGCCTTTCCATCTGTCTTCCCTAACCTCACACTTAACAAGCCACTGGCCAATACTCTCGTGAATGCTAGGAGAAAAAAAAAAGCCCCACACAGATGTGGTATCTAGAGAAAGGGATGACTTATCACACGGGGCTTAGGGTTAACAAGAGTGGACACTAGCACCTAAGAGTGAAACCCTAGCCTTTTTGCCAACCAAATTCGCTTAAATGTCTTCTGCAGAGTTTCCACTCAAAGGTAAACCCTGTCATTCCATGCATGTGTGTATCTGTGCACATATACACACACACCTCCTCTATAGCATGCTGGTTTCAGGAAGAGCCTTGATGGGAGAACAGAGGGACTCAGTGCCTTTGGAAACTGTGTCAGTCACCTCTGTTCATCAGTCTTATCCTTCTAAAGAAATTGGAAAAAACACCCTAGGACAAGCAGAGCACAGCCAGGGGGATCTGGGCAGCCCCCAGAAGCTGTCTGTGCTGGAAGCAGGAAGGACCCCGGTCTCTCATCTTGCAGAGAGGCCTGCTGGATGTGGGGAGCAGCTGAGCACGTGGTGGGGCATCCCGGCACGGATGCCCGGACTCCTTTTTCTCATCCTTTGTATAAACTGAGCATGATGATGATCTTGAATGGGAAGAAAAAGAAAAAAAGATTGGCCTGGAGTGCTGAGAAGTCTGAACTTAGAAGCTGGTTATTTAAGAGCCTTCTGAGCAATGCTAGCTGTTCACATCTGGAGAATTTTAGGGCCTGCTAAGTGGGAAGTTGGGCTTCCCAGGTGGTGCTAGTGGTAAAGCATCTCCCTGCAGATGAAGGGGATGCAGGTTTAATCTCTGGGTCTGGAGGATCCCCCAGAGTAGAAAATGGCAACACGCTCCAATAGTCTTGCCTGGAAAAGCCCATGGATAGAGGGTCCTGGTGGGCTGTAGTCCACGGTGGTGCAAAGAGTCGGACATGACTGAGCACGCACTTGCAAGTGAGAAGTTGAGTTTGGGTACCAGTCCCCCACCCCAGTGGAGGCAGGCAGAGCACTTGACTACAGAGGAAATTTCAGGCTCTGCCCCTAAGAAGAGTGAAGCATCAGGTTCAGCTAGCTTGTTGCCAGGTAACCAAGAACAGCTTCCCAAAATTAGTTATCAAGAAAGAAGGACCAAGAAAAATAAACAGAATGACTAATTCTAGAGAAATTGAAGTTTACCTAGGGAACCAAAGAGAATTGAGAAAAAAAAAAGTTTTATTGTGCCCACCCTCCCACAAGACCATTACCCACCTACTCGCAACAGAGCAGAAGAGTTGAATTGTCAAAGCCGACACACTTGAATCACAGATCTCATCTAGCACCAACCTTCACTAATAACTCAAAGATTACTGGCAAGAAGCAGCGACAGACGTGGCACTTCTTTCAGGAGAAGCCCCCATCTGTCAGACACAGCTTTATAAAATGTCTCTTTCTCCCTCCAAAGAATACATTTTTTTTTTTTTCAGATTTCTAAACAAGGTATGTGGCATAGTTGTGTCTTGTCCTTTCCCCAACCAGTCATGCCACATAACTCCATAAAGCTCATGCTTTTTTACGATCTTGACTTGATACTTTTCCTCCCTGGGATTAATTTTAAATTTTACTGAGATAAATCATCAATACTTTCTTCAAAGAGTAAATGGTAGAACGTTATCTGAGAATGCCTTTATTTTGCCTTCATGTTGGAGTAATGACGTAGCTCATTATACAGTTCTAGGTGGCCTTCCCTTTTATGGATCACAGCTTTGGCATGGAGAAGGGGCTTGTGTAATTCAGTGAAGCTGTGAACCATGCCATTCAGGGCCACCCAAGATGGACAGGTCATAGTGAAGAGTTCTAACAAAACGTGGGCCACTGGAGGCAGGAAGGGCAAATCACTCCAGTATTCTTGCTGAGAGAACCCCATGAAAATAGGAAAAGGCAAAAAATATGTCACCAGAAAGTGAGCACCTCCCCGCTCCCCAGGAAGGAAGGTGTCCAGTATGCTACGGGGGAAGAGCAGAGGGCAATTACTAATAGCTCCAGAAAGAATGAGGCAGCTGTGCCAGTGTGGAAATGATGCTCAGTTGTGGATGTGTCTGGTGGTGAAAGTAAGTACTTTGGCCACCTCATGTGAACAGCCGACTCACTGGAAAAGACTCCGATGCTGGGGAGAATTGAAGGCAAAAGGAGAAGGGGGCAGCAGAAGATGAGATGGTTAGATAGCATCACTGACTCAATGGACATGAATCTGAGAAAGCTCTGGGAGATGGGGGAGGACAGGGGAGACGGGTGTGCTGCAGTCCAGGGGGTCACAAAGAATTGGATACAGCTTAGTCAATGAACAACAATAAGGCTGTCTTAACTGACCACCTTAATTGGCTTGCCCCGCCATCTGACAGTAACTATCATTAATATGTTTGCAAGAAGGTCCAGCCAAGGTCAGACATACCTAGGCCACATCTCCTCCATCACAAGTCTCTTATTCTCAGGAAGAACAAAGAAGAGGAAATCTTCCAGAGCACAGATTAAAGGGAAAAAACACTTAAAAATAAAAAACTGTGTGTGAAGGCTTCAAGGGGTTTGACTGAGGTACTTGGGGTTCAGCAGACAGACTCTAGGGTGGCCCCCTTCATGACCCCCCTACCTAGTGTTCACACTCTGGTATAATCCTCTCCCTTTGTGTGTGAGCTGGACTTTTAACTTTCTCCTAGTGAATCGGCTACAATAAACGCGATGGAATGTCACATGTAATAAGGAACTACATTACCTTATTCAAGACCTTTTCTTGCTAGAAGATTAGTGCTCAGGGTTCTCTCTCCCCAGCTGGCTTTGAAAAAGAGCCATATTGGGATGTCCATGTGGCAAGCATCTGAGAGGGGCTTCCAGGATTTAAACTCCCCCAAAACCGAGAGGCTCTCAGACTAACAGCTGAAGGGAAATGAATTTTGCCAAACTTGGAAACAGATCCTTCCCCAGGCAAGCTTCCAGATCAGACTGTAAACCAATTGACATCACCACAGCCTTTTGAGATCTTGAGCAGAGAACCCAGTTAAGGTGTGCTAGACAATGGGATAGTACATGTTTTAAGCTGCTGTTTAAGCTGTGCTAATTTGTCATGCAGCAATAGCTAGCGAATACATGATAGATCAAACAAAAATCTGGTCCATAAGAGTTCCAGAAACAGAAATATTGGCTTAACCCAATACAGAGAAAAAATTCTGAAATATAAAGAAAAATCTAACTTCTTAGATTGAAAACTGTGGTGTGGATTAATGTGTGTGTGTGCTCAGTCACTCAGTCATGTCCGACTCTGCAACCCCATTAACTGTAGCCTGTCAGGCTCCTCTGTCCATGGGATTCTCCAGGCAAGAATACTGGAATGGATTCCCCTGCCTTCCTCCAGAGAAACTTCCCAACCCAGGGACCGAACCCAGGTCTCCCACATTGTAGGGAGATTCTTTACTGTCTGAGCCACCAGAGAAGCTCATGTGGAATAATAGGTAGGGAGAGAAAAGATTCACCAATTCAGTTCAGTTCAGTTCAGTTGCTCAGTTTTGTCTGATTCTTTGCAACCTCATGGACTGCAGCATGTCAGGCCTCTCTGTCCATTACCAACTCCCGGAGCTTACCCAAATTCAGNCACCCAAGATGGACAGGTCATAGTGAAGAGTTCTAACAAAACGTGGGCCACTGGAGGCAGGAAGGGCAAATCACTCCAGTATTCTTGCTGAGAGAACCCCATGAAAATAGGAAAAGGCAAAAAATATGTCACCAGAAAGTGAGCACCTCCCCGCTCCCCAGGAAGGAAGGTGTCCAGTATGCTACGGGGGAAGAGCAGAGGGCAATTACTAATAGCTCCAGAAAGAATGAGGCAGCTGTGCCAGTGTGGAAATGATGCTCAGTTGTGGATGTGTCTGGTGGTGAAAGTAAGTACTTTGGCCACCTCATGTGAACAGCCGACTCACTGGAAAAGACTCCGATGCTGGGGAGAATTGAAGGCAAAAGGAGAAGGGGGCAGCAGAAGATGAGATGGTTAGATAGCATCACTGACTCAATGGACATGAATCTGAGAAAGCTCTGGGAGATGGGGGAGGACAGGGGAGACGGGTGTGCTGCAGTCCAGGGGGTCACAAAGAATTGGATACAGCTTAGTCAATGAACAACAATAAGGCTGTCTTAACTGACCACCTTAATTGGCTTGCCCCGCCATCTGACAGTAACTATCATTAATATGTTTGCAAGAAGGTCCAGCCAAGGTCAGACATACCTAGGCCACATCTCCTCCATCACAAGTCTCTTATTCTCAGGAAGAACAAAGAAGAGGAAATCTTCCAGAGCACAGATTAAAGGGAAAAAACACTTAAAAATAAAAAACTGTGTGTGAAGGCTTCAAGGGGTTTGACTGAGGTACTTGGGGTTCAGCAGACAGACTCTAGGGTGGCCCCCTTCATGACCCCCCTACCTAGTGTTCACACTCTGGTATAATCCTCTCCCTTTGTGTGTGAGCTGGACTTTTAACTTTCTCCTAGTGAATCGGCTACAATAAACGCGATGGAATGTCACATGTAATAAGGAACTACATTACCTTATTCAAGACCTTTTCTTGCTAGAAGATTAGTGCTCAGGGTTCTCTCTCCCCAGCTGGCTTTGAAAAAGAGCCATATTGGGATGTCCATGTGGCAAGCATCTGAGAGGGGCTTCCAGGATTTAAACTCCCCCAAAACCGAGAGGCTCTCAGACTAACAGCTGAAGGGAAATGAATTTTGCCAAACTTGGAAACAGATCCTTCCCCAGGCAAGCTTCCAGATCAGACTGTAAACCAATTGACATCACCACAGCCTTTTGAGATCTTGAGCAGAGAACCCAGTTAAGGTGTGCTAGACAATGGGATAGTACATGTTTTAAGCTGCTGTTTAAGCTGTGCTAATTTGTCATGCAGCAATAGCTAGCGAATACATGATAGATCAAACAAAAATCTGGTCCATAAGAGTTCCAGAAACAGAAATATTGGCTTAACCCAATACAGAGAAAAAATTCTGAAATATAAAGAAAAATCTAACTTCTTAGATTGAAAACTGTGGTGTGGATTAATGTGTGTGTGTGCTCAGTCACTCAGTCATGTCCGACTCTGCAACCCCATTAACTGTAGCCTGTCAGGCTCCTCTGTCCATGGGATTCTCCAGGCAAGAATACTGGAATGGATTCCCCTGCCTTCCTCCAGAGAAACTTCCCAACCCAGGGACCGAACCCAGGTCTCCCACATTGTAGGGAGATTCTTTACTGTCTGAGCCACCAGAGAAGCTCATGTGGAATAATAGGTAGGGAGAGAAAAGATTCACCAATTCAGTTCAGTTCAGTTCAGTTGCTCAGTTTTGTCTGATTCTTTGCAACCTCATGGACTGCAGCATGTCAGGCCTCTCTGTCCATTACCAACTCCCGGAGCTTACCCAAATTCAGGTCCATCAAGTTGGTGATGCCATCCAACCATCTCATCCTCTGTCATCCCCTTCTCCTCCTGCCTTCAATCTTTCCCAGCATCAGGGTCTTTTCAAATGAGTCAGTTATTTTCATCAGGTGGCAAAAGTATTGGAGTTTCAGCTTCAACATCAGTCCTTCCAATGAATATTCAAGATTGGTTTTCTTTAGAATGGAATAGATGGACCTTCTTGCAGTCCAAGGGACTCTCAAGTATCTTCTCCAACACGACCATTTAAAAGCATCAGGAAATGGCAACCCCCTACTGTACCTCTGCCTGGAAAATCCCATGGACGGAGGAGCCTGGTATACTACAGTCCATGGGGTTGCAAAGAGTTGGACACGTCTGAGTGACTTCACTTTCACCATATTACCCAGTAATTCCACTCTTAGCTATGGAAAAAAATGAAAATGCATCCATACAACTTCTAAACAGATGTTTATAGTGGCATTATTCTTAACAGCCAGAAATAAAAATAAGTCAAATACCCATCAGATAATAAACAAAATGTGGCATATCCAGACAATGGAATATTATTCAGCAATTAAAAAGAATCTGGGTACTGATACACGCCAGATGACATGGATAAACTTCAAGTGAAAGAAGCCAGGCAGGAAAAGCCACATCTTGTGTGATTTGATTTGTATGAAATGTCCAGAATTGTTAAATCTCCATATGGAGAAAGTAGATTAGTGGTTGCCTAGGGATGGGGGATGTTGGGGAGAAGTGGGAGTGACTGCTAATGAATTTGGGGTTTGGGGGAGGGAGATGATGAAAATGTTATAGAATTGATTTTGTGGTAATGGAGGTAATACTCTGTGACTATACTAAAAACCACTGAATTGTGCACTTTGTGTGAATTGTATGGGGTGAGAATTATTTATCAAGTTGTACAAATAAAACTTTATTTTTCTCCTTGAAGGAAAAGTGCTTATGTTGAAGGATATAAATTAAACCTTCTGCAAGACTGTGCTCATATTCTGGCATATGATACTAATTTTGCTGTCAAAATAAGCAGGTATGATACTTGGGACATACAGCAGTTGAGAAAATATCTATGCTATTTGAAAAGGATCAAAGTTGATTAAGGCCTGGTCCCACTTGTCAAAAATAATTATGTAGAGATCAATACTCTATAAATAAGTAAAGACATATTTGTTATGGCAGTTTTTTGTTTTTTAATTACAACATTGATTTTAATATAATCAGTTAGGAGATAACACTTGTGTTGACTATTCATTGGAAGGACTGATGCTGAAGCTGAAGCGTCAGTACTCTGGCCACCTGATGTGAAGAGCTGACTCACTGGAAAAGACTGTGATGCTGGGAAAGACAGGAGACAGGCAGAGAAGGAGACAGCAGAGGACGAGATGATCGGATGAGTTTGAGCAAGCTCTGGCAGATGATGAAGGACAGGGAAGCTTGGCACGCTGCAGTCCATGGGGTCACAGAGAGTCGGACACGACTGAGCAACTGAACGCCAACAACGGTTGTGTTGCATTGATTCCACCTGCAGCCTGGAAGAGCACTCAGATGACACGGGAACTAGGGAACTAGGGTGGGAGGGGAACCGCTAAGATAATATCGCAACTGGTTTGGGCTTTAAGTGATAAAAGGGTAAGACTGAAGAGGAGGATCTACTGCTAGAAAAGGAAACGTCAGTAAGCTTGAGTAAAGCTAGATAGAAACACTGCATTGGCTCTCAATAACAAGTCATATACCAACGCATACAGGTGGAATCTAGAAAAACGGTACTGATGAACCTATCTGCAAGACAGGAACAGAGACGCAAATGTGTAGAACAGTTGTGGGCACGCAGCAGGGAAGGAGAGGATGGGACATATTGCGAGAGTAGTATTGGCATGTATATATATGCGTGTGTGAAATAGACAGCCAGTGGGAAGTTGCTGTATAGCGCAGGGAGCTCAGCTCAGTGCTCTGTGATGACATAGAGGTGGGATGGGGGGAGATTCAAGAGGGAGGCGATATACACATATATATATAGTTATGGCTGATCCATGTTGTACAGCAGAAACCAATACAACATTGTAACCCAATTATCCTCCAATTAAAACTGTCCAGCAAGGATTTCACTAGTAAAGGTGGTGGTGGTAGGATCCGGGTATGGATGGATAGATTACAATGACGAGCATTTAGCCCTTGAGCTACATTTGTGAATCCCTGGTCTAAATCTTTTGATAGGCTTAATGCTCATATCTTCCAGATTTTTCTACGTTTTTGGCCTCCTCCAGACAAAACTGGTATTTATATATCCTGTTATCCTTGTCCTAAACTCATGAGACGCTAGAAGTTCCTCTAAGAAGTAGTGTGATTGTTTCTACCACATACTAGCTCTTTCCTTTTTCACAAAGTGAGGACAACAATAACTCACAGCATGGTTATAAAGGGTCTGAAAGAATGTAAGAGCCGGATGTCTAGTAGATGTTCAAAACTACTAGTTTTTCTTTTTTTGCAATATTTTTTCAATAACAATTTGCTTGAAATTTACATTAAAGATAATGATATTTTAGCTCTGAGATATTTTTCAATGTTTTGGATACATTTGGAAGACTCCTCAAGGAACCATGCCTCTCAGGTAGGTCATAGATGTATCTGCTCCATAAGGAGAGTCGTAAAGTGGTTAAGAGACCAAAATTATCATTAGGCCAGCTCTGACTTTACAGAAGAGAAAATATGTCTCACAAAGTTAAATGACTTGCCTAAAGTGAAAAGACATACTACTGAAATTTGATCAGCATTCAAAAACCCAGGATACTTTATAAAATTTGGGAAGAACTCTGATTTATAAAACCTCCCTTACCATGGGTTGTTAGGGTCACCACTAGCCCAAATGAGGCCTTTTTGAGAATTAGAGAAAAGTACTTCTAGGTACTTCTGTCATCAAATATGTAAATTAGAACAATACACTTATCATCTACTGGAAAAAGTCATAATATTAATCATAACATTATAATAAATATTAATTGTATTAAATACATATCCTAATAAATAAAAAAATAAAAGCATCAGTTCTTCGGTGCTCAGCTTTTTTTTTTTTATAGTCCAACTCTCACATCCATACATGACTACTGGAAAAAATTCATACCAAAATATAAAAATTCAGGATACCAGGGATAAGTAAAACAGCTTAAAAGATTTTAAGAAAGGGAAAGAGAAATGCAAGTTTCTCTAAAAGGAAGGAAAATTAGGTAGACATCCTCTTGCTGGGATGCCTTCAAAGTTCTTATTTTAACCTAGTTATATATTTACTCACACCATTAATTCAACATGCAGACAAAATAAAGGTATTCTTAGACTGTAGAGTTCAAATAGTTTTCTAATATTTACCTTTTTGAAAAAAATACTGTGACTATACTTAAGGAAAACTTAAAATGAATCAAATGAAGAAGGTATGAGGTCAAGAAAGAGGAAAGTGAACTATGTTGAAGAATATGCAGTGGATCTGGAAAACAACCTGTTCAAACTAAAACAAGTCAAAGAAGGTGAGTGGATTCACCTTGACAAGTATTAAGAAGCTAGATGACTATAGTGAGAAGGTAAATGTATATGCTTCTTTTAGTGAGACTACAAAGTAGGCAAAATTACAAACTAAAAAATAAACTATAAGAAATTATAGGTTCAAATAAAAAGCAATCTAAAACATGGTACGATTTTGAGCACTTAATAAAGAATAAGACAATAAATTATTTGATTTTAACATTTGGACATGTTTTTTTCTCCTTGTGTCACAGCTTTTAGTGACATATGAAGACATTTCTTTATGTATCCTGTCTTATTACTTCACTTAGTTCTTTAATGAATAGTATATTCATAATCATCAGTAACCTCAGATATGCAGACGACACCACCCTTATGGCAGAAAGTGAAGAGGAACTAAAAAGCCTCTTGATGAAGGTGAATGAGGAGAGTGAAAAAGTTGGCTTAAAGCTCAACATTCAGAAAACTAAGGTCATGGCATCTGGTCCCATCACTTCATGGGAAATAGATGGGGAAACAGTGGAAACAGTGTCAGACTTTATTTTGGGGGGCTCCAAAATCACTGCAGATGGTGATTGCAGCCATGAAATTAAAAGATGCTTACTCCTTGGAAGGAAAGTTATGACCAACCTAGATAGCATATTGAAAAGCAGAGACATTACTTTGCCAACAAAGGTCCGTCTAGTCAAGGCTATGGTTTTTCCTGTGGTCATATATGGATGTGAGAGTTGGACTGTGAAGAAGGCTGAGCGC
>SJYA01001556.1:740165-753831 GCA_006410615.1 Neotragus moschatus | reverse complement strand
GAGTTGGACTGTGAAGAAGGCTGAGCGCCAAAGAATTGATGCTTTTGAACTGTGGTGTTGGAGAAGACTCTTGAGAGTCCCTTGGACTGCAAGGAGATCCAACCAGTCTATTCTGAAGGAGATCAGCCCTGGGATTTCTTTGGAAGGAATGATGCTAAAGCTGAAGTTCCAGTACTTTGGCCACCTCATGCGAAAAGTTGACTCACTGGAAAAGACTCTGATGCTGGGAGGGATTGGGGGCAGGAGGAGAAGGGGACGACAGAGGATGAGATGGCTGGATGGCATCACTGACTCGATGGATGTGAGTCTGGGTGAACTCCGGGAGTTGGTGATGGACAGGGAGGCCTGGCGTGCTGCGATTCATGGGGTCGCAAAGAGTCGGACACGACTGAGCAACTAAACTGAACTGAATCATCATCTTATAACTGCTGTATGGTGAATACCAGTTTTAAAAGTCACTCTATATACTACCAAGGCTGTTGCCCCAGAATCACACCCCTGCCTCTCTCTAAAATGGAAACCAATTACTCTTACTGAAGTTATAGGAGGAAGTTGCAAAGAGGAAAAGAACTGGTCAGTACCAGCTAGGCCCAAGATGGTGGAAGATTTGACTTCCAGCAGACCTTGAACCTCATTATACCCTCATTATAACACATCAGCATGCTAAACACCAACCAGTGCCATGAAAACTGCCATGACAACAACTGCAAAAACCCTTATGAGGAATGAAAAGGAGGGTTGCATCAAATATGGGACCAAACTACACCTCTGTTCTTGGATAGGTCATGAATATTAATATTCCTCCCACTCTTGCCAACTCCCTCCTTTATTACTTCAGTCATCATGTACATTTGATGTCTCCACCCAAATTGGGTTGAGAAGCTGATTTGTGAACTAGGTTCCTGCTTCTCCATTCTTTGGCCATTGAATAAAGCTTGTGCTATTCCAGTCTCATCATTGGTTTCATTACTGGCTGCACAAATCCACTTAAGAGAAACAGCCTTCCTGGCCAAGATAAAGGGTCTCAGCAGGGGTTCGGACCCCAGCATGGGTCCAGTCAACCAATATGGTAACACATAGACAAATTATGAATACATTAATTAGAGCTGAAGGCACTAAAAACATAAACCCTATAAATATTGAGAATGTAAAAATTCATTTGGTTATAACAGTTGAGAGGTGCTCTAGTGAGAATTGGAGGCCTGAGAAAAAATCCAATAGGAGGACTAAAAATAACTCTAATGAACGGGGTGGTAAGAGGAGGCCTGAGGAGCTTTGTGTATGTGAAAGAGCCCTGGGGGATTGAAATGAATGCATTCTATTTTGTGCTCTCTTTGAGTAAGCTTAGGGAGTTGGTGATGGACTGGGAAGCCTGGCGTGCAGCAGGCCATGCAGCTGGAGTTGGACATGACTGAGCGACTGCCTGACTCTGCTCACCAACCCCCAGTGTGAGAGGGACAGCTTGGGGTAGCTGTGTCTGATTTCCAGGAAGAACTAGGTGAGGAGGGAAGGAACGCTCCCTCTGGGTGAACCTAGAATCAGCTGCTCTCAGATTCTGCCCCTAAATGCTCAAGATTGTGAATATGTCAGGGTGAGGAGTGCTGCTTCAGTGGATGTGGAATCACGAAAGCTCCCTCCATTCCCCGGTTCTGGAAGGGAGCGCGTCCCTTCAGGCACTTAGGTCTTTCTTACCCCGAGCACTCACTCCACTGGCTCCCGCTCTCAGGCAGCACAATTCCCCGGGATCAGCCCAGGCCTGGGCAACACAAAAGCCAGGAGGAGGGGTGTCTCCTGGGTGCCTGGCAACCGCTCCTTCCAGCCTTGCCACACAAAGCGGCTGCGGGAACACTGGGGCCTGGCTGTCTTCTGGAATGGGGGAGGTAAACACACAGGAGCAGCAAGACGCAAACTGCTATTTTCAAACAATCTTATCATTCTCCTCTCTCTCCTACCTTCTTGCACAATCCAGGAGTCTCTGAAAAGAAAGCAGTATTCCCGGCTTTGTCGTACCTCCCAGGGGCCCAGGTCTGTTTCCTAGCGTGTTAACTTCTCCAACTAGAAGCAGCTTATCAGTCGGTGAGGGTTCAGGACTCCTAGACTAGGAGCCTGAGTCTGCAGTCAGTGGATGGCAAGGCAACTTCCCAGCTCATCATGAATCTCAGGTTTACAGTTTTCTTCACCCAGTGAAGCCCCAACAGACCTGAAGTTTGAGGGAGCGATGTTTGGCTTAAAGGCAGCCAGAGAGGAAGAGCCCATTTTTGACAAACCCAGNGAGTCTGCAGTCAGTGGATGGCAAGGCAACTTCCCAGCTCATCATGAATCTCAGGTTTACAGTTTTCTTCACCCAGTGAAGCCCCAACAGACCTGAAGTTTGAGGGAGCGATGTTTGGCTTAAAGGCAGCCAGAGAGGAAGAGCCCATTTTTGACAAACCCAGATCTTGTTCCCTAACTGGGGGCTGGGCCCTCTTCCTCCTCACCGTTCTTCCCTTCATTTTGGGGGGGGGTCCCTGTAGTGTGGAGTAAAACAGAACACAGAAAGAGCCAGCTGAGCCTAATTTCTTGGTGTGTGGAGCTCCCCTACTCCTTGCTTTTCTCCCTAATTTGCTGAGATCACTGCAAATGCACCCGAGTTGCCTCTGTCAAGCTGCAGAGTCATTCTTGTGCACCATCTACCACAAGAGAAGGAAACACGAAGCCATTGGGCTTCCCTAATCCCTCAGTGGTTTTCTCTATATCTTCCCACATTCGGCTAAGCAGGGCCCTTGGTCTCCACTGGGGCCACTAGCTTGCTCCATGCTGTGGTCTCTTCACTTGGGTTCCAGGCCACTCCTTCAAGGACCACGTTCTTAGATGGGGAGGGATGAACCAGGCCAGAGGGTACTCTGTGCCTCAGCACCACCCCATCCCAGGGGACCCAGGTGAAGGATGTCCACAATAAGATCCCTAAAGCCTGCACAAGACCAGTCAGGGCTTTTCATTGCTTTGCTAAGTTCCCATCTGCCACAGCAGGCAAGATACGGGCTGGTGAAGTCAACTCATCCATGTCTCACTGCAGTGTGCATGGAAGTGAGTGATTGGCCCCTCGTCTCTCTTCTCCCCTTCTCCTTCAGCCAGTTCAATGGATAGGAGAGCATTTGGGGAGGGGGAGGGAACACAGGTTCAGTGAGAGTGGACGTGCAGCAGCGTGAGGCACTCAGCTGTGCGTGTGGGCAAGCCCAGTTTAAATGAGCAAGTTCTGAGCTACAGGTGTGTATCTCCTAGACCAGTCGCTTCTGTGCCAAAGACTCTAATTCCAGTTTAAATACAGATCTCAACCTTTTCAACAGTCTTCAAGAGTGGACTTAGGGAAGTGACCTGCAGCAGCCTCTGGTTTTCAGTCAACTCTAAATCCTTTGCTGAAGTTCTCAGACATTCAGGCACAATGTCTGAAGAAAGATTTCTCCAAGTGGGGTCTCAATTGTACCCCACTCCCCTAATTCATATATTGGAGGCCTAACCCCCGGGACCTCAGCATGTGACCTTATTGGAAATAGAGACTTTACAGATGCAGTTAGTTAAGGAGGTCGTACGGGAGTGGGATGGTGTCCTTATAAAGAGACTTGTGTCATTATTAATCCAATATGGTTGGTGTCCTTATAAAAAGAGAACACATAGACACGTGCACATGCAGGGAGAATGCCATCTGAAGACTGAGGTTACGCATGGCTCTGCTAACACCTTGATCTCAGACTTGTAGCCTCCAGAGCTATGAGACAATTAAGTTTCTGTGTCTAAGCCACCCAGTCTGTGGTACTTTGTTATAGTAGCTACACTTGGGATATCTCATCAGTTGACATCACTTCTGGCCTTGGAAGTCTGTCAATGTGGCACCATCTACTTAATCCTCCCACTTTTCTCAGCCTGGGACCTATAGTCTCTTATTCCCTGATTAATTTCCATCATGGACTCCCCTCACCCTCAAACGAATTCCAAAAGCTTAGCCTGTAACTCAGGCTCTCTGGTCAGGCTGGAAGATACAGGGGTTGCTCTTGTACTCCCAGAAAAGATTACTTTTTAAAAGAAATTCAGGGCTCCTTTATATCTTTTCATGATTTGAGAGTTCCAGTTGCTTTCTTGCAGCTTTTTCAACATGAGATGGGTGCTGGGCCTGCCTGCTCCTCATGCCAACTTTAGGTCTCAAGTTCTAGCTTATGCAAACCTCCCTTCTTCTCTCCAACTCTTATCTATTTTAGAACAAGAATTCAAAAAGGAGATGAGTGCCATAAAAGATACACATTAATATGGTTATTTGAACTTAAAAATGAGTTTAAATATTTCGTGGTGAGTTATTCAACCAACTGAAGCTCCAATACTTTGGCCACCTGATGCGAAGAACTGACTCATTGAAAAAGACCCTGATGCTGGGAAAGACTGAGGGCAGGAGAAGAAGGGGACGACAGAAGATGAGATGGTTGGATGACTTCACCGACTTGATGGACCTAAGTTTGAGCACGCTCTGGGAATTGGTGATGGACAGGGAAGCCTGGAGTGCTGCAGTCCATGGACTCGCAAAGAGTCGGACATGACTGAGCGATTGAAGTGAACTGAACTGATTCAACCGTTTGATTTAACACTGATGCCTATTTAACACTAATGCCTATAAGAAGCCTTGATCAAAGATCCCAGTCTCAGAGAACCATGTCTAGAAAGGAAGAGTATTAGAGTCAAGATGAAGGTCAGGGCACAGGTACGAAGAACGCAGTCAGATCAACTGGAAAGGTCTTGAGTTCCTCCGGTTGCATTCATTGTTCCACCTCATCACCATGCATTGGACCGGGTGCATAGTGCATGACATTTGTGAAAACGGGTGAATGAGTGTTTGGAAGAATACCTACGTTCCCGTTATTCCAGGCAGGCAGGCAGCAGGAGCAAGCAGCTATCCAGACCCACAAAACTGCACACAGCAGCTGACAAAGGCACCCCCCCACCCCCCACCCCTGTCAATGTGGTGCTCTCTTTTCCCAGCAGACATTGGCAGCTACTGTTGCAGTCTCCAGGGTCCTTTAGCCCCTTGTAGCTGAAAACCTGCTTTTCCTTCTGTCTATCAAAAGGGGGCAGCAGAGAAGAGTAAATTCAGGGGCGTGGGCGGTTGTGAGCAAAACCACCCCAATCCCACCAGCATCTGAATACAGATGGCCCAAACTGTGTCCTCCTAAAAATTGCTTTTTAAAAATTTTATTTATTTTTTTGTGTAGAAAAAAAGGATTAAAATTAAAGAAGTTAGGGGAAATCTACCTTAAAATTAGATTTCTCCTAACACCATTCTCAGAGGCTGAGAATCTACCTTTAAATTATTTTGTGTCTATACTGAAAATTTTCTTAAATATAAAGTGTTTCTTGGTGTCCTAAGTACAGTATGGGCTTCCCTGAGCGACTTTCACTTTCTTTCTAAGTACAGTATATCATATAGGGAATTTCTCAAACATTTTGGACAATAAAAGAGCCCCCTCATTTTTCAGTTCCTCAGAATGCCTGTTAATATCTCAGACCTCTGTAGAAGAGGAAATAGGAAGTACCACCCTATTCAAGAGAGTTTCCCAGGTGGCTACGAGAGGAAAAGATTCTGCCTGCAATGCAGGAGCTGTAGGAGACGCAGGTTTAATCCTAGTCAATCCATTCTTATCTTAACACCAGAGTTGATTCTCTCCACTTTAAGGTATTGACTCTCTTTACCAACCGGGAAAGAAGGACTGGGACGTTGACCCCTGCCGTTTCATAAAGTAAGCTCAAAAAATGGGGCTTGAAAGATGGGCCCTGATTGTTTTTGGCACTATCTCTTCTCCCCTTCTCTCCTGGTGGTAAGCATTCATGTGTGCTCATTCACTAAGTCTTGTCCAACTCTTTGCAACCCCATGGACTGTAGCCCATCAGGGTCCCCCCAGTTCAGTTCAATCACTTAGTCGTGCCTGACTCTTTGCGATCCCACGGACTGCAGCACACTAGGCTTCCCTGTCCACCACCAACTCCTGGAGTTCACTCAAACTCATGTCCGTTGAGTCGGTGATGTCATCCAACCATCTCATCCTCTGTTGGCCCCTTCTCCTCCTACCTTCAATCTTTCCCAGCATCAGGGTTTTTTCAGATGAGTTAGATCTTTGCATCAGGTGGCCAAGGTATTGGAGTTTCAGCTTCAGCATCAGTCCTTCCCATGAATATTCAGAACTGATTTCCTTTAGGATGGACTGGTTGGATCTCCTTGTATCCCAAGGGACTCTCAAGAGTTTTCTCCAACACCACAGTTCAAAAGCATCAATTTTTCGGCATTCAGCCAAAGCTCCCCTGTCCGTCAGATTATTTGGCAGGAATACTGGAGTGGGATTCCTCCTCCAGGAAATCAATCTTCCCAACCCAGGGATCAAAGCTGCATCTCCTGCAGCACCTGCATTAGGAGGCAGATTCTTTACCACCCACCCACCTGGGAAATCCTCTGATAGTGAGACCAGGCCCCAGATTCGTCTGAGAGTTAAAGATCTCACTGGGGCCTCCAGCTGGTTGTGTGGCTCTGTGAAATGTTGAGTCAGGTCATGCTATTGTAGAGGCTGGAGATGCGTGGACTTTTCTAGTTTATCACCACTGTGCCAGTTGCCAGTTTACCGTCATATGCTGTATCTGTCCTTATTTAGAAAGAGCGCTTGATGTTGTCTGGATAAACAAATAAACTGAGCATTAACTTGATTCTCTTCTACGGTTGCTACTGCTATTGCATTAGTGGATAAATTATATTTATATAGCACCTGAATAATTTTCAAAGTGCTTTCAAATACTTTCTCTGATTTTATCTTAACTACAGTCCTTTGAGATAATTTTTGCTAAGGAATCTTTGGACTCTGGTCAACAGTAGCCAAAAACAAATGTGTTGCTGGGCTTTGACTGGTTTATAGGACTGAAGGAAAAAACAGGAAGGACGAAGTCTTGGGAGAAACTAGGAAAGTTCTGGAGAAATAGGTAATAGTGGGTGGTGTTTTCTGTTCTGTTATCAGGAATGAGTGACTATTCCACTCAGGTATTGACCTTGTGTCACCTCTCAAGACTCACATTCCAGGGATAGAACATCTACTTGTTGTGGCAGGCATTAAAAGCCTACCCCTTGGCTAAGGGAGGGATGCTGCATACTAGTTGGCAGGTCAAAATGGCATGTCATTTCCCAACAGAAAATTACAAGGTTTTGCCAAAAGAAGAGAGGTTAGCTGCATGGGAAAAAAATTTATCAGCTTTCGGCAAAGCAAGTGTATGTTTTACTATCTTAGAGATAAGGAAATAGCCTGGAAGAATCATTTGAATGGCTTAAAGTCAAGTGGATAATAAACAAAAAATACAATAGCTTTTATATGATCTTACTCTTGAATAGTTTTGTTTTTGTTTTTGTTTTTTTTTCCCTAGACTTACCTGGAGCCCCTTAGATTCAACAGCTATTATTTATTGAGGGTCACTATGGTCGGATTGGAAGGACTGATGCTGAAGCGTTGGAAGGACTGATATTGAAGCTGGAGCTCCAATACTTTGACTACCTGATACGAAGAGCTGACTTACTGAAAAAGACTCTGATGCTGGGAAAGGTAGAAGGCAGGAGGAGAAGGGGACGACAGAGGACGACATGGTTGGATGGTATCACCAACTCAATGGACATGAGTTTGAGCAAGCTTTGGGAGATGGCGAAGGACAGGGAAGCCCGGGATGCTGCAGTCCATGGGGTAACAAAGAATTAGACGTGACCGAGCAGCTGAACAACAACAATGGTAGGATACTGTTCTAAATACTTTCTTTATGCTAATACAGTTAATTTTCATAAGAACTCTAAGAGATGGGTGCTATTATTATCCCATTTTAGAGATGAGAAAACTGAGACATAAAGAGATTCCCGAGTTAGGAAGTGATGCAGCTAGAAACCAAAGCTAGTCCTGGAATCTACTTTCAAAGTGATTTTATAATGAACCAACACAAAATCAATTTGAAGTTTTATTGTTCATCTTTTTTTATTGTTCATCTCTATCTTTTTCTCCTGTGTTTCTTTATGAAAATATTTAGTGAATGACTCAAGGTTTCAGCCACCACCCTAGACTCTGGAGGAGTGGCAGGGAACATGTGATCACAACTTGCCGGGTGGGCACAGTGGTTACAGTCTAGTAGGGAGAACAGTTTAGGAAACCATCACTTTATGTCAGCACTGCACTCTATGCCATGGGAGCAGGGAGTGGGGTCCTTGGCCCAACTTGGGGAAAGGGAGGACAGAGTAGACTGAGGCATCTGGCAGAGGGAGATGGGGAGGAAGTGGGAAAGGAAGGAAAAGATCACACCTCCCAATTCCTCAAGCGTAGAAGGGCAAGTATAGAGCCCAGCCAGACCTCATAGAAAGTCAAAGGCCAGTTCTCCTGGGGCCTGACCTGAGAGTTCCACCTCTCTGTTTCACTCTGTGATTTTTCATTCTCTTGCTCCCTCTCCACCCAGCTTTCTCTTATTTTGCACATCTCCTCTGCGGCCTCTACCATAACTCTGGCTTGTACAGATTTTGGCCTGCCATGGCCCGCCGTAGCTCTGACCCCAGGCTTCACTTCATATTACCCACCATTCACCCACCATTGGTGGATTCAGTGGAATGGCCCTTTCAATTTCCATTCCATCCTCCTTCTGCTTGGATAGAGTAGAAAACTACATGTCCCAGAGGTCTTTGCAATCAGGCTCTAGACATCAGTTGGAAGTATCTGCAAAATGGTAGGGGAAAAAAAAAGAAGGTAGGGAGTTTCCACTAGCCTATGAGATTAAGTGAATGTAAGATTTTCCTGAGGTGGTATCTGACATCCATAACTTCTTGGAGAATGCAGATGTGGGGTGCGTTGTGCACACGCAGTCATGTCCAACTCTT
Organism: Neotragus moschatus; assembly: GCA_006410615.1. NCBI lineage: Eukaryota > Metazoa > Chordata > Mammalia > Artiodactyla > Bovidae > Neotragus > Neotragus moschatus. Next base: position 744,932 of record SJYA01001556.1, on the reverse strand, counting down.
TGTGACCCCATGTACTGTGGTCTGCTAGGTTTCTCTGTTCATGGGATTTCACAGGAGGAATACTGGAGTAGATTGCCGTTTCCTCCTCCAGGGGATCTTCCTGATCCAGGGATTGAACACACATCTTCTATATCTCCTTCACTGGCAGGTGGATTCTTTACCACTTTACCACTTGTGAAGCCCACAGCTGTGGGGTAGTTGTGTTTAAAACTGATGCCTAGATTTAAACAATGCATCTTGAACTCATTGCTCCATTAGGTAGCCTTAGATATAAGAGCTCAGCTGATGAGTCGGCTCTGTATTATTCTGGGAGTCATTTCTCAATGATTGGAATTGAATCTTTCAGGCTTTCCAATGATTTTATAAGCCCCCAGCTCCCTGTGTCAAATTCCTGTTTAAAATTCCCAAAGAGACATCTGACTGACATATAACCAATCTCTAATTTAGTTTAGAGAGCGAAGACTCCTAAAGAGAGGATCCTGGCTCATCCCTTTGGCTCCCTGAACGTGGGACCTCTATTCCTATTTTGGTCAGTTGTGCTGGGGGTGAGACTGAGGCAACTACAGTGAGGAGTGAGACAAGAATGTCTAAAAGCACATGAGGTCAAGGAGGCACTGGCCCATCATAAAGTCCAAGATGGGACTAGATTGCAGTTTCCAGTGGGGAAACAGCAGGAGATGCAGCCAGAGAAATCAGCTGAAGCCAGATCATGCTGGGCATTTTAGGACTCATTAAGAAATGTAGACCAGGCCCAAGAACAGTTGGCAGTTGGTCAAAGGTTTAAAACAACTGAAACCATTTAAGGGTTTAGATTTTAGACAAAAGTCTTGGCTGTACCATAGAAAATGGGCTTTGAGGATCAAAGAATGCAGTGAGGTAGACCAGCTGGAGGTCACTATAGCTCCCACATGGGAGGTGGCAAGTGATCTGGATTTAGAGAGTGATAGTAGAGATGGGGGTGGGTTCCCCGGTGGCTCAAATGGCAAAGGATCTGTCTGCAGTGCAGGAGACCCAGGTTCGATCCTTGGATTGGAAAGATCCCTTGGTGGAGGAAATGGCAACCCATCCCACTATTCTCGCCTGAAGTTCCGCGGACAGAGGAGCCTGGTGGGTTAGAGTCTGTAGGGTTGCAAAGTGTTAGACACAACTGAAGTTACTTAGCAAACATGCACAAGACACTCAAACCAAATATTCATCAAGTATGGGGAATAAAGATTAATTTTTTTCTGCCACTATGGGATAAAAAAGAAAGATAACCTAAAGGAAAGGCTTGGTCATTGCATAACTCTTTGTGGATGCCACCATCCAAAGAGCATGTAATAGTACCAAGGAAAATTTAAAAATTAAGAATAATTTAATTGGAAAAATAGGTAATAGAATGGAGAAGGGTGCTCACAGAGCTAAGCAATACAAAAGCACATATAGGTATATAGGTCGAACTAACAGATAAGACATTGCAAAGCAGAGGAAAATTATAATTTGAACAGCCCCATTAATTGCCCAAATGGATCTTTGCGCAAATTACATTTTAACTTTGATTATGGAAAATCTGTTTTATAAATAAACAAATTTCTGTCTAAGGGAATGCGAATGACCCACCTATAATTGTGTGATGTACATATCACACAACAGTACATGGCAACTCTAATTTGAAGCACTTTTCTTCCGATTTATACTTATTAGATACACAGTATTATAACAACGTTAAGAAAATATTTTTCAGAAAATACTTTTTACACATGATTTACCCATGATTAGGACTAGCCTAAATTCCTATGTGACCTAAGATTACTCTGTCAGTGTATTTGTTATTTTCAGTCTTTCCAAATTCCCTTCTAGTCTCTGCCAATATGCATACTTAAAAAAAATTATTATGGTGGCAATCAGCATGCAATTTTCTACTCTGATGTTTTCATTTCAAATAATAGAAATAATATTTTATTATCTTGCTATATTATTCTTCTTTTAACAATTCATTTTATAATTTTATATCAAATGGACATAGAATTAATCAGACTTCTTTTGTAATCTGAGGAAATTTAATCAATATGTTATAACTACTAATATTCTTCTCATTAAAAAATATTGGATACCCTTAGAAAAAGTTATTTGGATAGTATGAGCATGTAAAATAATAAACATTCTTCCAAAAAACTCCTACCAAGATGAATAATTTATTGGAGTATGGCTAAAAAGACCTGCATTGGTGTCTGGATATTTTTTGTCCAGAGATCATATTTGCCATTTGTGTTTATACTGTAATGAACTATTTTAGGATAAAAACACATGAGGTACATTTCACAAAAACATAGGGCAATGGGATGCACCATGGAGAAGCAACAGGGTGTAGTGGAAAGCATGTGAGTTTTGGAATCAAATGGGTTTGGACTGCTGTGCTTTGAAATGGTATGTTCTGCAAAAAGACTTGTAGAATGCTCATAAGAACTTTATTTATAATAGCTCAAACAAAACAGCCCAGTTGCTCATCAATAGGAAAACAGATAAATTGTGATATATTTACCCATGGAATACTAGTCAGCAATAAGCAGAATAATCTACTAATACACTCACACATATGGATGAATGTCAAAATTATGGTCAGTGAAAGAAGCCTTACACAGGAGTATATACTCTTTGACTCCATTCTACGAGGAGCTAGAACAGGGAATGGTAACCCATGTGGAGAAAATTAGAACGTTGGTTGCTTGTAGGGGTTTTGATGGGAAGTTACTCAGAGAAGACATAAAGGGACTAATTGGATGATAGGAATGTTCTGTAACTTAGTAGAGGTTTGGAATGGACATATGTGTGTGCCTCTCTGAATTTATATCATGTTACACACGGGATTTGTGCATATTACTGTATGTAAAATTTATCAAAGGAAAAAAAAAAGAACCTAAACAATTATTGGACTCTAGTTAATGACATACATACCAAAGTATTTCAACCTACTTTGAAATGCATAACATCTAAAATGAATCAATGGATGGATAGAGGGATTAAAACCCAGATATACAGGTGAGAGAGCAAGCATAGTAAAATGTTGATTATAGAATCTAGGTTTTCCTAGATTGAAAATTTTCAGGATGAAATACTGGAAAGTGGGTTTTTTTTTTTTTTTTGATCTGTGACATGTTTCATAAACTTCTCAGTTTCAATTTCTGCCAAATGAAGGCAGTAATCTTTACCTCACAAAGTTGCTGCAAGGTTTAAGAAAAGTCATCATAAAAATAGACACGGAGGATACACAGCAGAGGTGATGCTCTTACCTCTTATTCATCTCCTCTTATTTGCCTTGTCAGTTTATAAGCTATAATGTATAGTTTGGGATTTGGTAGCATTAACTATGAGCAGGTGGTCTGAAATGGTGGTTGCTGTTGTTTAATCACTAAGTCATGTCTGACTCTTTTGCAACCCCATGGACTATAGCCTGCCAGACTCCTTTGTCCATGGGATTTCCTAGCAAGAATATTGGAGTAAGGTGCCACTTCCTTCTTCTCCAGGGCATCTTCCCAACCCAGGAACAAAACCGCCATCTCCTGCATTGACAGGTGAATTATTTACCACTGAGTCATCAAGGAAGCCCAGTCTGAAATGGTATGTAGCAAAATTATTGAAATTATGGGAGATGAACTGTCTATCTGTTGATTATATCTTCCTTAAGTGGAAGAACAGTTTTTAACGATAGTAGTGGCTCAAATTCCATTAAAGAGGGACAGTCTATGGCGATACTTGCTTTAAAGAGAGTATCAAAAAAGAAAAAAAAAGACAAAGTGTTTCAGAAAGTAGTCAAAGAGGTTTTTAAAAACTACATAGTTAATCAGGTCACTACGAGCTTGTATGTGAGCAGTCACTTATTTAACATGTATTTATTGAGGGTTTGCTGGAACTATGCTTAGAGCTAGGGACACAGAGATGAATGAATGTTCAGGATAGACATAGGGGCTTGCCCTCATGGAGCTTACATTCTAGTCATGCTAAAGTCAGTTGGATTTACAGGAATCAGTCTGTCATCTGGCAAATATTTACTGAGTATTCACTCTGCCCCAGGAACTTGGAATATCCATAATGAACCAAACAGACACAGTCCATTGTCACAGAGCCTGTGATCTAGCAGAAAAAAGGAAGGTTGAATCAAACTGCGTATGTCACTATAATGAAACTATCACGGTAAGTGTACTAAATACTATGAAGGAGAAGGACAGTGTTCTTCAGGAAATTTCATCAGAAGAATATTTCCCATTAGTCTGGGAGAAAAGACTTTTTCTCCTAAACTTTACTCTGTTTAAAAGAGAGAAGTGAACACAGAACAGAGCTGGGGAGGACCAGTGGCCCCCACTGAGTCAACAATGAGAGAAAGAACAGAATTAGAGGTACCGGGAGCAGTGTGGTCAGTCACATTGCATGCTATTCCTTTGCATGTCTCCTTGGTTTCTGCCTTAGGAGGTCCTATGCGGTTCGGCTACAGAAAGCAAACTGAGAATTGCTGAATTGCTCTTCACCATAGTAAGGGATGCTGGAATTGGGTTTATCTTCTACTTGGTCAAAGACGACAGAAAACACCCGAACACATCCATGGTGCCAGGAAGCTGCTGGAGACACAGGGCCTGAGATCATTAAACAAAAGCAATTATACAGCTGATCCATCGCAAGAACATGTCCCCAGCCGAGGTCATTGATTCCCAGCAGAGAGAAGATAGAAACCAAGAGAATATCGAGAGCTGATTAGAATACGTGTGTCTTGAAGATTAAAAAAAAAAAAAAAAA
>SJYA01001556.1:713521-740065 GCA_006410615.1 Neotragus moschatus | reverse complement strand
TTTTTTTTTTTTTTGATCTGTGACATGTTTCATAAACTTCTCAGTTTCAATTTCTGCCAAATGAAGGCAGTAATCTTTACCTCACAAAGTTGCTGCAAGGTTTAAGAAAAGTCATCATAAAAATAGACACGGAGGATACACAGCAGAGGTGATGCTCTTACCTCTTATTCATCTCCTCTTATTTGCCTTGTCAGTTTATAAGCTATAATGTATAGTTTGGGATTTGGTAGCATTAACTATGAGCAGGTGGTCTGAAATGGTGGTTGCTGTTGTTTAATCACTAAGTCATGTCTGACTCTTTTGCAACCCCATGGACTATAGCCTGCCAGACTCCTTTGTCCATGGGATTTCCTAGCAAGAATATTGGAGTAAGGTGCCACTTCCTTCTTCTCCAGGGCATCTTCCCAACCCAGGAACAAAACCGCCATCTCCTGCATTGACAGGTGAATTATTTACCACTGAGTCATCAAGGAAGCCCAGTCTGAAATGGTATGTAGCAAAATTATTGAAATTATGGGAGATGAACTGTCTATCTGTTGATTATATCTTCCTTAAGTGGAAGAACAGTTTTTAACGATAGTAGTGGCTCAAATTCCATTAAAGAGGGACAGTCTATGGCGATACTTGCTTTAAAGAGAGTATCAAAAAAGAAAAAAAAAGACAAAGTGTTTCAGAAAGTAGTCAAAGAGGTTTTTAAAAACTACATAGTTAATCAGGTCACTACGAGCTTGTATGTGAGCAGTCACTTATTTAACATGTATTTATTGAGGGTTTGCTGGAACTATGCTTAGAGCTAGGGACACAGAGATGAATGAATGTTCAGGATAGACATAGGGGCTTGCCCTCATGGAGCTTACATTCTAGTCATGCTAAAGTCAGTTGGATTTACAGGAATCAGTCTGTCATCTGGCAAATATTTACTGAGTATTCACTCTGCCCCAGGAACTTGGAATATCCATAATGAACCAAACAGACACAGTCCATTGTCACAGAGCCTGTGATCTAGCAGAAAAAAGGAAGGTTGAATCAAACTGCGTATGTCACTATAATGAAACTATCACGGTAAGTGTACTAAATACTATGAAGGAGAAGGACAGTGTTCTTCAGGAAATTTCATCAGAAGAATATTTCCCATTAGTCTGGGAGAAAAGACTTTTTCTCCTAAACTTTACTCTGTTTAAAAGAGAGAAGTGAACACAGAACAGAGCTGGGGAGGACCAGTGGCCCCCACTGAGTCAACAATGAGAGAAAGAACAGAATTAGAGGTACCGGGAGCAGTGTGGTCAGTCACATTGCATGCTATTCCTTTGCATGTCTCCTTGGTTTCTGCCTTAGGAGGTCCTATGCGGTTCGGCTACAGAAAGCAAACTGAGAATTGCTGAATTGCTCTTCACCATAGTAAGGGATGCTGGAATTGGGTTTATCTTCTACTTGGTCAAAGACGACAGAAAACACCCGAACACATCCATGGTGCCAGGAAGCTGCTGGAGACACAGGGCCTGAGATCATTAAACAAAAGCAATTATACAGCTGATCCATCGCAAGAACATGTCCCCAGCCGAGGTCATTGATTCCCAGCAGAGAGAAGATAGAAACCAAGAGAATATCGAGAGCTGATTAGAATACGTGTGTCTTGAAGATTAAAAAAAAAAAAAAAAAACTGTTGCTCCTACAATGATAACACATCCTGGGAACAAATACAAGCCACAGCATCACTGCACCACACATTCTATAGTGGGGACACGCTAATCTGCTGGAGTCTGAACCACTCACCTCTGAATCGGAAGGGGGCTGGGCTACACTCAAATAACTGCCATTTGCCAGCACTAGCAGCAATGGCACCCTACTCCAGCACTCTTGCCTGGAAAATCCCATGGACGGAGGAGCTGCACTCCATGGGGTCGCGAAGAGTCGGACATGACTGAGCGACTTCACTTTCACTTTTCACTCTCATGCATTGGAGAGGGAAATGGCAACCCACTCCAGTGTTCTTGCCTGGAGAATCCCAGGGACGGGGGAGCCTAGTGGGCTGCCATCTCTGGGGTCGCACAGAGTCGGACACGACTGAAGCGACTTAGCTGCAGCAGCTGATATATAATAGGTGCATGATAAACACTAGTTGAATCAACACAGGTTTGTTTCCATTTGCTGCCTGATTCTCTGAAAGAAAAGAAATACATGAAAACATCTAAAGATGAGCAAAGGAAACATATAAATCATAAGTTAATTTAGAGGTGTGTTAGGATCCAGCCAAAATGATGAAAGTGAGTTCTGCACAGTTCAGCTTCTGCCTCTGCAAGCATGCACTTGTTTCTCTGTCCACAGGAATGACAAGGACCAAAAGCTGCAGTTCATCTTCTTCAGCTGAAGAAGTGCTGAAAGTGACAGAAACCAAGAAAATCAGAGAAGCACAAGGCTTGACAGTTAGGATATAAGAGTTATGGCATTAGATCACCTGGCTTCCTGGTCTCAGCTACACCACAGGCTAGCTGCTTATTTTTGAGGTAAGTCACTTTGCCTCCTCCCTTAGTATGGGTACCTGCCTCACGGTTTCTCCCCTCCCCCAAAAAGAATCATTTGAGTTAATGCCCTCAGCATAATTTCTGGCACATTAGTGCGCCCATAAATTTTAGTTTTTACTCTTAATGATTTTCAAAAATGATCCCAATTTCTTCTCTAAGCTTTTTCAGGAAATATGGTTTGCTAAGTATATAACTGAAGGTAAAATGTCATGACTCCATAAGGTCTTTTATAGAAATATGGTCATAAATCGGGGGGGGGGGGAGTCCTTCTCAGGCCCTGATTTTGCTCCAGATTGGATGATACCACAGCCACACCATGGAGCATAAACTCTAGCCTCTCAGAATTGGAAATGCCCCTCCTTCTGCCATCAAGCTATCGGGCAATGCAACAAGAAATTTAGGGTCGGTTCCTCCTTTACACAGCTGTGCATAAATAAACTGGATTATCTTGCTGTAACCCCAGGGTGCAAAAAGTCCAAAGAATCTGTGCTTTATGACTTTGCCTTGATTTGTCTGACAAGCCTTGGAGAGTGCGAGTATGAATAGTGTTTACCTAGGGTAACATCAGGTTGAAACAGTGACTATGCTTCATGCTTTGTTGACTTCCCTAAGTGTCATGACTCTTGGAATAACAGCCTTGCAGAAAAATTGACACACTTTCCTTTCTGGTGTGTCTCTGCATAAATTGTTCCTCCCTCTGCAAGATTAACTAATACCATCTGTGAGTATTCCAGGCCCTCCCTCAGTTTGCGCTTGGATCTGCCTGTTTCTTTTCTCTGCCTCTTTTCAAAGGTGCAGGAAGAGGAGAGCTGCCCACCACCTAAGGGCCAAACACTGTCAGAGCTCAGGTTCCCAAGCCTTGAAATCCTTTGCTTCCAACTCTGCATCTGCAGGCAAAAACAATCCTCCGGAGATTCGGCCCTCCCACTGCCTGTGATAGGCTGCTTGGAATAGCAACAGCCTGTGTCACCGAAAAGGGCAAAGCTTTCGGAAATAGAAACAAAGTTGGTCACAAATCACATTGGCTTTGCTCGAAGTTTTTTTTTTTTTTTCTTCCCCACCTTTCTTTAGCATGCAACTATGGGGAAAGTGACCGCTCGTGTCAGTTGGGGAAGTCGGGGTGGTTTGGTGCCCAGGGAACGGCTGTAACTTCTACGTGACCATGGTACCTGTTGAAAACACAGAGGGCCCCAGTCTGCTGAAACCGAAGGGGCGAGCGGCGGAGACTGATGGCAGCGACAGAGCCAGCGGCGGCCCGCATCCTCCCTGGGCGCGAGGTAAAGCGAGGCAGCCTGGCTGGGGGACCGCGAGAGGAGCGCGCTGGACGCGTGTCTCACTCATGTGTGTGCGTGTGCTTGTGTGTGTCCACGTGAGCGTGCAAGGTGCCTGGAGACAAGGGGACAGGATCTCGTGGGAGAAGCGACAAGGAGCTCTAATGTGAAGACTGAAGTCTCGCTACTCCTAAGCCAGGTCCCCTCCTCTGCGTGGGCTGTATCAGGGATAAACCTCTTTCATTTGGAGAAACTGACTGGCAAGATAATCGCGCCGGTGAAGACACCCACACATACCCCCACATACACACATTTTCTTTTTTTCATTTCTTGTCACACGTGGATAATCTGTAACAATTGGACATTTTAACCACCATTTTAAAAATCAGCATTTTAAGGAGGCTTCCTAAAGTTATTAGTTACATAATCAATAAATTCAACTTTCTTTTTAAGTGCCTAGCATCTTTTTGTAATGAATTTGAGCATTGTTTGGAGTCTAAAACCTCTACTTATTTGCTCCTGCTTTCTTTAAAACTGGCATTTTAGACTGAGGTTTGTTTAATACTTCTCCTTCTGGAGGTGAAATTTGGAAAAGTTTTCATTCATTTCAGTTAACTTTGCTAAACCAAATAATGCCTTTCTTCACTTCCATATTTACAATTTTCACAAACACACTGCCCTCATTTAGTTGCTTCTCCTGATCAGTTAGTCTTCAAAGGAATAGGAACTCACTGTAATACGAAATGAAATCAAACACAAATAATACCCCCTTCCCGTGATTCTCTTAGCTCTGCTCCCTCTAATCATATAATACATTCCCAGGCCATATATTAGAATTTCATGAATAATCCAAACCACCAAATAAATACAAAAAGCGTTTATCTTTCACCTTGGGATGGATCTATATACTTTTTTTTTTTTTTTTAACAATTGTTCTTTTAAAAGAATTTTGTTTTAATTTGATTTATTTATTGCATGCAGAGTATTAGTTCCCCAATTCCCTGGCAGAGTCTTAACCACTGGACCACCAGGGGAAGTCCCCTATATGCTTAGGTTTGCATGGTGGGATTGTCTGATCGTGGAATTGAATCCACATTGGAACTGAGGCACCAAGTGACTCCTCCTGGTAAATGGAAAAGCTCTCCTTCTCCCCTGCCCTCTTCCAGCTCAGCTGTCTCTAGCTTCGCCCCTCCTAGTCAAGAATTCGTATCTGGGGTCCCTTACACTATGGCCCAGTCCTCTCTTCAGCAGAGCTGCCACTTTCTCTAAGTGCGATCTAAGTCTAAGAACAAACAAAAGAAACTTGTATTGGGGAGCAGAGAAGAGTGGCGAAGTTCTCTCTGAATTCTCTCAAGATTGGGCTAGAGGGTGAGTTGAGGTATAGTGACAAAAGCGTTAACTATATAGAGTCAGTGAGAAATGTCGCAAAGAAGTTGGAAACAAACTTTATGCCAGAGGGGCTTCCACGGTAACAACAAAAAATGGGCTATTTAGTTTTGATATGTCTTTGAAAGCATAGTGTCCTTTTAATAGGTCGGATTGTCCAAGTTCACAATGGAAAGCAAATATGTGTGCTTCTAAAGATTGAACACACACAACTTTCAGTTTAAAGCACAACTTTAAACTGTTGAGAAGAAACACTAAATGAATAAACACCATCAACTGTCTTTTACATTTAACTTTAAATGAATCTTTATCATGTAGAAGAAGAAACCTAAATGCTTTTCTTAACTCCTTAATGAATACAGCTTTGATGGGTGCTATATGTAGCTTGTATTTAGACACATACAAACCTTATTATTACTTTCATAAATTTTCCTAAATTGTCTTAGGCGTTCTTGGTACCCAAAGGCAATTATACAGATCTGCGTATATAATGAACACATAGTACGGACTTGCTCAGCTGTTTTGACAAGTTAGTTCGCCTCTTCTATCAAGGTTGTAGTTTTGTCTGATTTACAAAGATGTCAAATGAAATATTTGACAAAAACTTCTTTCAACTTCTTTCCATTTTAAACTTCCCTAGCTTCCTGCAGGAAACTTCAAGTGTTTAAAATACGCTTAATAATTATCCTTCTTTTCCTGCATTTGAAGGTAGCAAGTTGTTCTATATTCCTAGATGAAAAGCAATGTGCAAAGAGGAATGAGTTATAAACCCAGGATAAGGTAATTAAAGCATTTGAGATACTGAAAAATGAAATAAAAACCCTGTGGTTGCACCCCTTAACGCTACTGTGCATAGTGAGAAGGGTTGGCAGGTTTTCCTTGGCCAAACCCTCTAAACTGGAAGGAATGCTTTGTTCCAGTGGCTAGAAGCTAATGAATTTAAATTCATTTTCAAGAAGTTATGGCTTAAGTGGGTACATTTTTAGTAAACATTTCAGCTTTCATAGACATGTTATAATTGACCTTGTAGGGCAAGGTTGAGCTCAATTTGAAATTTTGGTACTTAGAGCCAGCAACAGATATAGATGAGGTGCGAAACGTNGCTAGAAGCTAATGAATTTAAATTCATTTTCAAGAAGTTATGGCTTAAGTGGGTACATTTTTAGTAAACATTTCAGCTTTCATAGACATGTTATAATTGACCTTGTAGGGCAAGGTTGAGCTCAATTTGAAATTTTGGTACTTAGAGCCAGCAACAGATATAGATGAGGTGCGAAACGTGGATGGCTAGAGCATCCACACAAGGAGAACAGGAGTCCAGAAGATGTGTGGTTGGCCCAGGTTCAGGGGTGGCTGATCAAAGCGGACCCTGGCAGCCTGTGGCCCAGCGGGACCTGCTCCTTCACCTCAGAAGCTGGGTCTCCCAGGCTCCTCTAATTCATGATTCAACAGCTGGTTAGGAAGGGGGTTTCCTTAGGTCCTCCATTACCCCGCTCGCTCTGCTTTTCCCTCTCAGGTCTGCCCGAAAGGTCAGAAACAGCACAATACTTGTGTGAGTGCATGTTTTCCGCACCGCAGATCCAGCTGCCCGAGGTCCTGGAACCCAGATCCCCGGAACTGGGCTCACTGAATCAGCGACACTGAGGGCACTTCACCCCCTCCCAGACCCTTCTCAGCCTCAGCTGCGCAGTCCCGCGGTCTGGGATTCGCGAAGTGCACACTTCTGCTAGCAAGGCGGCTGCACTATGGCAGTTGTCCTCAAACGTGTTTAAAGCTGCGAACTCCTTTCTGCAAATGGAGTCTGAGTAGGCGGTCAGTACATGAGACAGCTAAACGTGGTACCTCTTTAGCGGAAAGGGGGGAGTGTAGAAAGAAAGCCCTGTGGCCTGGCTGCTTCTCTGCTCCCCTCGCATCCCTTGTGGCCCTGAGCTGGCTCCTGGCTCAGGATCACATTGGCAAACCTCAGGTCCATCACTGCTCAGGTTATGCAGGTCATGTTTTCGAGGTTGGGGCATATTTACTGTGCTCCTACTGTGAGCCTTGAGCTCTCAGAATTAGCCTAAACGGGTCCCTCTTGAATTGAGTCAGGCTTGGCCTTCTCAGGCTTCCTCAGACAGCTCAAGGAGAAGTTTACTTGTAAGATAGAGTGAGAAGACTTTGGGGAATAGACTTGTTATTAGAGAAGAGACGGTCACGCTGACCACCTTGACCTGATAACAGAGCTTTGACTGTGAGACCAACTTTGGGAAGTTACTTTGGGAAGACCCAGACCTTGACCATTCCCATTTTCCCAGGCTTTCCATATATTAAAAAGTGACATCTGAAACTAATATATTATTATACATCAACTATACCTTTAAAAAAGCAGGGAAAAATTTTTAAATAAACCATATACCGTATATATGTATCAAAAGAAAAAGTGACAAAACCTGTGACAAAACTTGTGCTTTTAAAAGCATGTATATCTAACAAATAAATGGCAGTTACAACAGCAAAAACAAAAAAGTTGTGTATGGCTTGATATTCCCAAGGAAATGGCGGAATTTATAGACATTTGAATTTATGAGGGACTATAGATGCTTTTGCTGAAAATAAGACAAAATTTAAAGATAACCATTCCTCTTTCTCTTCAATCAGCTTATCTCTGGGTCTGTACATTTCACCTCATTTGGAAATCATATCAAAAATATAAATTTGAGGGGTTTTGTGCCTGGGTAAATGGCTTCTCTGGGACCTGTGGTGGTGGTAGTTTAAGTCGTGTCTGACTCTTTGTGACCCCATGGACTGTATGCAGCTCCCCTGTCCATAGGATTTCCCAGGTAAGGGAGAAACCTCTAAACAAATATGGCGGGAGCTGTTCCACTGCCAACTCTGGGTGGGTGGTATTTGACTCACACAGCAGGGATCTTTTCCCCTTTAATATCATGTCACCCTGAGAGGTCAGGGAAGACTGCCACTTGTCACAAACCACCTCTAGTCTGCCACCACAGCAGCAGACATGCATTGATGAGAGCCTGCGGTGGCAGAGCTTGGCAGACAAGGAGCCACCAACAGTGCCCCTGACCTGGAGGGCCTGAAATTAGCCTGTGGATACCAGCGTGCCCGAGCAGGTTTAAAGCCGATGTCTATTTTGATAGGACAGTACCTTGGTGCGATTGTTAGATATTTTCAACATCACCCTTCTGTCTAGTAAGATTGCCGACACGACCTGAATGACTGAGTTCTTAGGAACAACCCTGGTGAAGAGCTGGAAGGAACCCTACTGGGAGCCCTCAGGTATATTTTTTATGTATTCTCTAGGGAGTACTTCTTAGTGGTCTAGACCCTGTAGTAGCTGAGACAAACAGAACTCAAAACACAATGAGTCCACTCTGGAGGCGACTATGGAAAATAATTTACATGTATGTATTAAAGGTGAATCAGCCAATCTTAAGATGCAGTTTTTAATTGCTATAGATGTGTGGGATGATATTTTGTCATTGATGAATAGTTCTTTTTAAAAAACTGATTAATTTTTGGCTGTGCTGGGTCTTCATTGCTGTGTGCAGGCTTTCTCTAGTTGTGTTAAGTTGGGGCTACTCTGCCATGCGGTACTCCAGCTTCTCACTGGGGTGGCTCCTCTTGTTGTGGAGCACAGGCATTTAAACTGAATGGAATTGGGGCTCCCAAATTCAGCTTTTTCTCATGAACAACCTTCCCCAAGTGGATGAGTTAGCGAATAAAATAAGGCAATGAAAGAAAGCCACCTAGAAGTACACCAAGTCATGGTGTGAGAAAGGAGAAAAGTTGAAACAGGCTGCTTTCCAAGCAGATATTTGACCAAATACCAAATGAGAATAATTCCCTATCCTGTCTTCCCTCAGAAAGTATCCAATCTCTGGACATTCCAGAGCAGTCCAGTGGTTAAGCCTCTGTACTTTCACTGCCGAGGGCCTGAGTTCAATCACCAGTCAGGAAAATAGGACCCCACAAGCAGCATGGCAAAAACAAACAAACAAACAAAAAAAAAGACACAGAACCTGAAATCCCTGCAAGTATTTCTCAGCTGAAATGTTGGCCAAATATACTACCTTTATAGTAAATGTAAAGTCATATGAGTTTTCTTTTTCTTTTTTTTTTCTGTCTTGGCTCCTTGGTAAAGCTGTTCTTCCTGTATCATAGCATGCTCATTTATGCATTTGCTAAATGGTTATGATCCAGTGATATACTAATTTTTATATACAATTTAGGTGGAAGTGATGAGACTAAAATAATTTATCACCTTATTCTCACTTTAGGAACTTTCATTCTTTTTGACCATGACTCACTTTATACTGTTGTGCTGAAGTAACAGGGAGAAAAATGCAAACTTTTGACTTATAGGAATATTTTCTTTCCCCTTAAGAAAATCAAGTATTATTTAAATTGTAGAACTGTGCATCCCTTGGAAGTAATCTCCAACCAGTTCATCGTAAAGGAAATCAGTCCTGAATATTCATTGGAAGGACTGATGCTGAAGCTGAAACTCCAATACTTTGGCCACCTAATGTGAAGAACTGACTCATTGGAAAAGACTCTGATGCTGGGAAAGATTGAAGGCGGGAGGAGAAGGGGACGACAGAGGATGAGATGGTTGGATGGCATCACTGACTCAATGGACATGAGTTTGAGTAAACTCCAGGAGTTGGTGATGACAGAGAGGCCTGGCATGCTGCAGTCCATGGGGTCACAAAGAGCCAGACATGACTGAGCGACTGAACCGAACTGAACTGGAAGTAATTGTTTCTCAAAAACAATCATGACGAAGGTCTGCCTGTCATTATTAGGCTCTGTGGCTATTAGCTGCATCCATATTATTTTATTTATATTATTGTTATTTTATAATGTGTTGCCCCTGTATGCATTTGTTTCCACACATTTTGCGCAAGTTATGAGCCATGTGCACTGCTAATTTATATATGGCATCTCAGCCTCAGAAGCGCAAGGCTTTTTAAGAATAAGAGAGGGACTTTCCTGGTGGTCCAATGATTAAGACACCGCCCTTCCACTGCAGGGGCCACAGGTTCAGTCTCTGGCTAGGGAACTAAAGATCTCACATGCCACAGGGCATGAAATAAAATAGAGATGATAAATAAAGAATAGGGGGAAAAGTTGTAATTTTAATCAGTTAGTATTGTGAAAGAACATCCGTAGCTAATGAATGTTTCATTTCTATTTGAAACAAAATTGGGGAAAACTCAAGGCAAAATCATAGGAAGAATTTTTCATGATGTAAGTCCCATTGTGCAAGGAGATCCAACCAGTCCATTCTGAAGGAGATCAGCCCTGGGATTTCTTTGGAGAGAATGATGAGGAGGCTGAAACTCTAGTACTTTGGCCACCTCATGCGAAGAGTTGATTGATTGGAAAAGACTCTCATGCTGGGAGGGATTGGGGGCAGGAGAAGAAGGGGACGACAGAGGATGAGATGNAAGGAATGATGCTAATGAAAATCCAATACTTTGGTCACCTCATGCAAAGAATTGACTCATTGGAAAAGACTCTGGTGCTGGGAGGGATTGGGGGCAAGAGGAGAAGGGGACGACAGAGGATGAGATGGCTGGATGGCATCACTGACTCGATGGACATGAGTGTGAGTGATGGACAGGGAGACCTGGCGTGCTGCAGTTCATGGGGTCCCAAAGAGTAGGACACGACTGTGTGACTGAACTGAAGTGAACTGAACTGGAACTAGTTGAGATCAGAGATGCAGATAGACCTAATATGAAATGTGTGAAGTGTCAGAGTCTAAAACTGCAAAAGCAGAATTATTATCTGAAATCTGTGATGTGGAGGATAAATAAGAGAAGCTACTAGGAATGCACATTAAAAAAAATGACAAGAAGATAGAGATGAAAGAGAAAAGAATGTGAAGCAGATCGATCCACTCTACCCCCACCCACGGTAAGCAATTTGAGTTGGGTCCTTGTGGACCCAAAGTCCAAAATATCAATAGGAGGACAACTGAGAGAGGAACTTTGGCCCTGTCCAGATAAGAAATAAGAGACCACGTATTTCTCTATTTCTAAAATGGAAGGACTGAACCTGTTGGTCCCAGGCCTCCTTGGACTGTTCAATCACGAATTCATGTCCAACTCTTTGTGACCCCGTGGACTGCAGCACACCAGGCTTTCATGTCCTTCACTATCTCTCAGAGTTTGCTCAACTCATGTCTGTTGATTCGGTGATGTAATCTAACCACCTCATCCTCTGTCTCCCCCGTCTCCTCCTGCTCTCAGTCTTTCCAAGCATCAGGGACTTTTCCAATGAGTCAGTTCTTCCCATCAGTGGCCGAAGTCCTTCCTAGACTAAAAAGGTCTTAGTTGCAGAGGCGTAGAAAAAATAAGGCAATTGGTAGCTTCATAGTTTCACGACTTAGCGACTAAACAAGTTGCACCAGTCAGGATCATAATTAAATCATCCAGCATGGGCAGAAGTTTAATAAATTCCAAGAGTGAAGATGAGAGCAAAAAAGACAATACTTATCTAAATCTACCAGAGCATCTCAATTAATCTGTAAGTAGAGGGGAGTACCAGAAGGCAAAAGGAAGATAGTGGCTAGAGGTACTTAGCCAGAGGCTAAGAAGTCTTTTTGACCCTTCTGAATAAGAGCTTCAAGTCTTGGAGTGGCTCACTCATCCACCTGGAATTTTCAGTCTGTTCTGGGTCCCCCTGATCCTGTGGAGATTTGGAGAAAACGGTGGATTCACAGGGATGACTGGAATGTGGGTCTTCAGGTTCCTGTAACATATCAGTGGAGACAGGTTTAATCCTAGACAGATGAACTCAGCTGGTGACATCCTGGAGTTTAACTGCTGTAGGGGTGCTCAGAAAGACTGGTAAGAACCCTTCCATACTGAGAGAAGCTGGCCACCAGGGACTCATTTTTCGAGGTCTTTCGGGGTTTACAACAGGGTACCTGCGACTGTCATTTGGAGCGGGCTGCACTCTGTTGCCATAATCTTGTATTGCCTTCTGGACCTGGCCTAGGTTTATAATGTATTTAAGTTTAGCCTGGGTTTCTGGGTCAGTTAACATGTCCAGAGTAAGGAATGGCCTTCCAAATATTGTTTCAAAATGGCTTAACTTGATGGTTGCTTTAGGAGCTGCCCTGACCCTTAAGAGGGCTATTGGCCGCAGGTGATGCCATGACTCTGACATTTCCTGATGGAGTTTGCCCAAGATTTTCTTTAGCCTGTTCCACTTCTCCTGAAGACTGAGGTCTCCAGGATAAATGGAGGTGGTATTTATTTCCTAAAGCCTGTGAAAGCTGTTAAGTGACCTTTGCAACTGACCAATTGTGACCAATTGTCACTCTGGAGGTGATGGGGCAATCCAAATCTAGGAATAATTTCCTCTAGGAGAGTCTTAGCCATTTAAGTTGCCTCCTCTGTTCTAGCGGGGGAAAGCCTCTGTCCATCCAGTAAAAGCATCTATAAAGACTAATAAATATTTGAAGTCCTGGAAAGAGGGCATCTGAGTGAAATCTATTAACTTAGCCAGTCCTGTCTCCTGAGTAAGTTCCACGACACTGGACTGGGCTTAAGAGGGGGAGGCTTGAGGTTATCTCCTGGATTATGGGTGGCACCGAGGGCACAAGCTCAAGTAACTCTTAATCATCTCTGGGAGCCTTTTCCCTGTTAAAAAAGAAAAAACAATCATAGACATTGCATCTCTCCCCAGATGGAGAGAATCATGTAACCCTTTAATAATTTTTTCATTGATCAGAGAGATATTTGAGCAACTTCTGACCTATATGCCACCAGCCATCTGTTCCCTTAGATCTCTCCTAAAGACCAACATTAAAAGGGGTAAGGGATGGGATTAATATCTTTTTGGTTATGGGTATCTGGGCTTCTTCTTTTGCTTTCTGATCAGCCCTGTCATTTCCTTGGGAAATTTGAGAAGGTCCCTTTTGATACGTGCAGCTGTGGATGACTGCTGCCTGTTTTGGTTTTGGAACCATCTCTATGAGACGTAAANTAAGGGATGGGATTAATATCTTTTTGGTTATGGGTATCTGGGCTTCTTCTTTTGCTTTCTGATCAGCCCTGTCATTTCCTTGGGAAATTTGAGAAGGTCCCTTTTGATACGTGCAGCTGTGGATGACTGCTGCCTGTTTTGGTTTTGGAACCATCTCTATGAGACGTAAAGGAGAAGGCGATGGCACCCCACTCCAGTACTCTTGCCTGGAAAATCCCATGGATAGAGGAGCCTGGTAGGCTGCAGTCCGTGGGGTCGCCAAGAGTCGGACACAACGGAGCGACTTCACTTTCACTTTTCACTTTCATGCACTGGAGAAGGAAATGGCAACCCACTCCAGTGTTCTTGCCTGGAGAATCCCAGGGACGGGGAAGCCTGGTGGGCTGCCGTCTATGAAATCGCACAGAGTCGGACACGACTGAAGCGACTTAGCAGCAACAGTATGAGATGTAAAATCTTAGCCCTATATTTTATAGGGGAATTTCTTGCATTTAGAAGTCTTCTCTCTTTCCAGGTAGCTGCATGAGCATGTAAAACAGGGAAGGCGTATTTTGAATCTGTATATAGATTTACAATCTTTTCTTCCCCTAGGGTTAAGGCTCAGGTTAGAGCTGTCCGTGTTTCGCTTCTGTGACGCTGTGGGTGCTGACGATGGCGTACCCTCCCTCTGGACTCCATCTTTAATGAAACTGCTGCCATCAGTAAACCACTCTTCTTTTTTTTCCACAGCTTCATCCGCTAGGTCAGACCTGCAGGCATAGATTCGGTCAAGGGTTTTGAGACAAGAATGTGTTAGCTCTGAGCTTTCAGCAGACATTAAGGAGCGAGGTTAAGAGGATGGCAAGTTTTGAAGGTTAGCTCTGGGAAGTCAAAGAGCAAAGCCTGGTACTTAATAAGGCAGCCTTCAGTTAGCCAATAGTGGCCTGTTAACTCTAGGATCCCTTGCACTTGATGAGGGGTCTGGACTTCCGTTGCTGTCCAAAGGTAAGCTTGTTAACTTCTTCCACTAATAAAACTGTGGCAGCTACTGCCCAGAGGCCCCCAGGCCAGCCTCAACCATGGAGTCTCATTGTTTGGAAAAGTCTCCTATAGGCTGAAGAACTTCCCCTAGCTTCTGTATAAGGACCCCCAGAGCTGTCTCCTGCTTTTCAGCCACATAGAAGATGAATGGCTTCTTCAAATTGGGAAGACTGAGAGTGGGGCCTCTGGTGAGGCCCTACTTGATATCATTAAAAGTCTTTTCCTGTTCCCTGTTCCAAAGTAACAGTTCTGTATCTGGTCCTTAAACGGCTTTATACACGGTCTTAGCCATAAGCCTGAATCCTGGAACCTGAATTTTACAAAATCCTACCATGTCCCAAAAGATAGAGATGTTCCTTTATCTTTGGAACACTTAGGCCTAATATAGCTTGTTTTCTAGCTGGAGATAACTGTCTACTTCCAAGGTTTATAATATATCCCAGATAGTTAACCTGTTTGGAGATTGATGCCTTTGTCTGAGAGACTCTCTAACTCTGAATCCCAAGGAAATGAAGGACTTCAATGATATTTGATCTGAGCCTCCATGGAGGGACTTCATATCAATAGGTCATCCTTGTACTATAGCTTAGCACCCTTTTTCGGGTGTATTTCCCTTATTTCCTTTCCAAGGGCCTGGGCAAACAAGTGTTCAGTTTAGTTTAGTTCAATTGCTCAGTTGTGTCTGACTCTTTGCGACCCCATGGACTACAGCATGCCAGGCTTCCTGTCCGTCACCAGCTCCTGGAGTTTACCCAAACTCACGTCCATTGAGTCAGTGATGCCATCCAACCATTTCATCCTCTGTTGTCCCCTTCTCCTCCTGCCCTCAATCTTTCCCAGCATCAGGGTCTTTTCCAATGAGTCAGCTCTTCACATCAGGTGGCCAAAGTATTGGAGTTTCAGCTTCAGCATCAGTTCTTCCAATGAATACTCAGGACTGATTTCCTTTAGGATGGACTGGTTGGATCTCCTTGCAGTCCGAGGGACTCTCAAGAGTCTTCTCCAACACCACAGTTCCAAAGCATCAATTCTTTGGTGCTCAGCTTTCTTTATATTCCAACTCTCACATCCATACATGACTACTGGAAAAACCATAGCTTCGACTAGATGGACCTTTGCTGTCCTGAAACCCCCGAGGCAATATTGTCCAGGTATATTGTTGTCTTTGGCCTGAGTTGAGGTTAGTCCACTCAAAGGCAAACAGATATTGTGATGATGGATGAACTGGGATGCAAAAAAGTGTTCTAGAGATCCAGCACAGTTAAACCATTTAGCATCCTCAGAGATCTGAGCTAATATTTGTAAGGATGGCCATGGAGGGATGTATAGGGACCATTACACAGTGGTGATGCATTTACTGCTCTAAGGTCTTGTACCATCATATAGTCCCCATTTGGCTTAACAACTGGCAGAATAGGAATATTCCATGGAAACTGTCAGGGCAGCAAGATATCTTAAGACTTTTTCCATGAGGGGTTGTAAACCTTTCTTCACTTCCAACTTTATGAAGTATTGTCTCTTGTTAGGATAGGCAGCTTCTGGTCCAAGACTAATTCTTACAGGTTGAGGGTTTATGGAGCTTCCAAGGTTTCCTTTGTCCTATATTGAAGGAGCCACCACTTGTAGAATGACTGGGATGAAGACTTACTCCTCTGGCTGGTCTGTGTTACAGTCAAGATAAAAAACTGCTGAGGGCCTCCTAACTGGAGTATAGCCTGAGAGAGCTCAGGTCTCTCCCCCGCAGAGGGTGGGACACTTAGATATAACTAAAAGGGCACATGAAATCAACTGCTGCTCACATTTGCAAGTGAGAGGCCCTGTAAAGGCATGGCTGTGAGGCTTTCTGTCCACACCAGTCACAGTACGACTTTTGGAGGAAAGAGGTCCAGTGTGAATTTATTTATTCACTCAACAGATATTTATTGAAGACTGCTCCTGTGCCAAAGACTAGAGGTGAGAATATATATGTTAAGGAAAGGAGAGTTCTTGCCTCAAAGTCTTCCTGTGTGAGAGGGGAAGACAAACAGGTCAATAAATAAGTGACTTACTGATATGCCTTCATATGTCTGGAACCCCATATTCTGTGTACAGTGGGAGCCCAGAGGGGTTGAGGGTGGGGTAGCAGAAGGTGACAGAACAGACCAGTCACCCTTGGGGTGGTGGCACTTGAAATGACTCTTGAATGATGGATTGGGGTTACAGATATTCAGGAAGGAGGAGCCGAGAGCAGGGAGAACACAGATGCAAGGCCATTTGGGGGCCACTGCAAGTTTTTCTCAAGCAAATCATGAAGTAGGAGGTCTTTTCAATGTGTGAAACCTTCACAGTTGGTCAAGCTGTATAATGACCTGGCTGCCTGCCAAAAAAAAGGACCTGTGTGTGCACACTTTCCAGTTTGTTTTAGAAGTCAGTCTTCCGGCAAGTGTCTGTTGTGTGTTCCATTATGTACTTACGATATAATAGGCATATGGAGAAGAAAAGGAAAGAAGAAAGTGCGCACAAAGTCAAATATTGTGAAAGATGGAGTGTTTCGGGTGCTAGCCAGTTAAAGTTGTGGTTTCGTCTGAGTCACCGCGAGCGGCAGACAATGCGGCTATTGTTGTGGAAGTGGCTGCAGCTGCCTAGCCTGTGGGAGTTGGCCATCCTTTGTGCCAGGGATGTGGGTCTCAGTGCTCATTTGCATAAAGCCTCTGGGTTGTGATCACATCTTCAATAGGAACAGTTTTACTTTATTATCTTATTAAGGAATTATCCTTGCTCCAAAGGAACACAACTGGTCAGTTAATAACAAAGCAGCCAGATTCAGAGTGTAGGCATGACCCAGCAGCCTGTGGGTACCAGTTAGAAGTTTCTACTTCTGTGAGGTCCACAAAAGGCTGAGAATCCCCTATGGCACCTTTAGGGGGACACAGGGATGTAGAGATGGGCTCTTGTGAAGCAAATCCATGGGCAGAATGGCCAGGAATGCTAAACTTCACCACGAACTGAAAGTGCGGACTGACCTCAGGGCTGGATGTTTGTTGAAAAGGCTCTCATTATGATTCCTCGTCCTCCTCTCTCCTTCAGCACTGGCTGCTTCTCCTCTGTCCACCCCAGACTCTGTCCTGCCCCAGACTCTGCCATTCATGGTTAAGCAGCCATTCTTTCTCTTTCCTCCTGGTCTCTGTCAGATTTTTTGGGAAAGTCATCTCTGCTTTCTGGCATCCATAGGGTAGCATCCTGCTTCTATCATCAGCAAGCAAAAGGTAGACACAGAAAAAAAGAAGAAACCCTACTATTTCTGCATTTTATTTATATGGTAAAGTAGCACCAGGAAAATGTCCTGTGGGGGAAGTCCTAAGGTGTCACAGGGTTGAGATCTTGGAAGACTTGGGGACTAGCCTTCCACCCTAAATTAAAATTCCGTATCTTGAATGGGCTTCTTGAGGACCATAATGGACCTCAGCAGTAATAAGCAGCAGTGAGATGAATGGGGAAACTAGTTTGGAGCAGTAACCCTTAAAGCATATAACAGGGAAGATATACCCTTCCAATAAAATTCAGACAATGAAGACCTTAGCTTAATTCTGTAGCATATAACCTATGTTTGTATCACCTCGCCCATGTGAGAATAAAGTCATGGAATGCAAAAAAAATTTTTAATAATTAATTTTATTTATTTATTTATGGCTGTGCTGGGTCTTCACTGCTCAGGGGCTTTTCTCTAGTAGCGGTGAGCAGGGGCTCCTCTCTCATTGCAGTGCTTGGGCTTCTTGTTGCAATGGCTTCTGGTTGCAGAGCTTGGGCTCTAGGGTGTGTGGGCTTCAATAGTTGCAGCTCTCAGGTTCTAGAACACAGGATCAATAGGTGTGGTGCACAAGCTTAGTTACTCCACGGCATGTGGGATCTTCCCAGATCAAGGATTGAACCTGTGTTTCCTGCATTGGCAGGCAGATTCTTTACCAATGAGCCAACAAGGAAGCCCAGGATGCAGCTGTTGAAGGCAAATTGCCTAGATAAATGGGTGATTGTTCAGTCACTAAGTGTCTCCAACTTTTCAACCTCATGGACTGCAGCATGCCAGGCTTCTCTGTCTATCACCAATTTCCAGAGCTTGCTCAAACTCATGTCCATTGAGTCGGTGATGCCATCCAACCATCTCATCCTCTGTCGTCCTCTTCTCCCCCTGCCTTCAATCTTTCCAAGCATCAGGGTCTTTTCCAATGAGTCAGTTTTTCACATCAGGTGGCCAAAGTATTGGAGTTTCAGCTTCAGCATCAGTCCTTCCAGTGAATATTCACGACTGATTTCCTTTAGGGTTGACTGGTTTGATCTCCTTGCAGTCCAAGGGACTCTCAAGTATCTTCTGCAACACCACAGTTCAAAAGCATCACTTCTTTGGTGGGACAGCCAGGGCCCAGGGCATGTCATCCAGCTATGCTGAGTGGTTGAAGGGCACATCCCTGCTAGTGCGGGCCTGATGAAACGTGGTCCACTGGAGAAGGAAATGGCAGAGCACCTCAGTATTCTTGCCCTAAGAACCCCATGAACAGTATGAAAAGATAGATCGATAGATAGATAATATTGTGATATATAATTTTTTAAAACTTGCGATTTTGTACAGATAATTTTTTATCTCTGAAGAACTGTACTCAGCACTAGCTGCTGGATATCAAGAGGGCTGTTGAAAAACTGGGATAGTTTCTAGACCCTTTGCACATACCCGAGTCTGTCAGTGTCCTATGAACCCTGAATAAAAGAACTAGGCATATGAAGTTAAGTCCAGAAAGCTGAAGAAAAGGCTATATCTCTGTTCTGTCAGGAGCTTTTTCCCCCAGACCACGAGAAGCTGGGCCTGGGACTTGTACCCTCCTCCACCTGCTTGCCCGCTTAATCCACCACCCCAATTCTCTCTAAAGTAGAATAACAGAGCCTCAAGGAGTATCTGGATGTAACTCAAAGGGTCTTTCTTTCTGTAGGGAAGCACTATTTTCCATCCAACAGGAGGGAGAAACCAAGGAAGGGGGAGGAGAAGGACACCGCGGCAAAGACATCTGCTGCTCACACAGCTCTGCCATCTCTTCCCCCAGGTCCTTGACTCAGTTCTGTCATGCAGCCCTCTGTCCCTCTAAATCCCCTCGGAGGGGCCTCATGCAACCCGTTCCCCAGGTGCATCAGTCTCCAGAATCACTTATTTCTCCAATCTGAATATTGGCGATGACTCGCCAAAGCACACGCCCTAATCAACACATCAGACTTAGATAAAATGAACAATGACAAGAAGAGATACAAAGCAATACAGTATTCTTATCTGAATATGAAAATCTGACCCAAATCTCCTTTTGGCAGAAGAATCTGTTGCTGAGAATTTTAAGATTATGTGGGAAAATAATTTATGTGGAAACTGAGGGCACAAGAGTGCTGTAAAGTGATTTTGCACATGAAAATTAAAAGAGACATGAAAAATAAAAGAGATATCACTAGAATGTTAAGTTTCTTGGGGGGCAGGAACCACGTTTGTTTTGTTTCATTGTGTTACATATAAAGAGATAACACCTGCTGTGTAGGGATTTTTACATGTCTCTTTTCCGATTAGCTGAATAAGTTGCTGATGTAGTTTCATTTTAATGGTTTGTGTTCACAGTGCTCATACATCAACTTTATTTTATTGTGGATTATTGCATTTTTATTTGCTCCTCCATCTAAATAATTGATGCTTTTTAAATTTTATTTTTGGACTCTTTCATTTTCCTTATGCCATCAGGATCCCAGAGACATGAAATACCTTGGATACTTGTAACAGGGAAAGTGGTTTCAGATCACCTTTATTTGACCTGCTCCTTTCACCAAAGCTAAACAGCATTTTAAAACCATATCTGCTACTCCAGAATGGCACAGTCTCAGCCCTAGCTCAGCCTGTAATAACCGTGTGTCCAAGTACACGTTTCTAGTCCATTTCACACATATCTCAGTTCTGCTGCTTCTCCGTTGCCTTTGCTGTTGTCTCCTCTTCTGAATGCTGCTGCTGCTGCTGCTGCTAAGTTGCTTCAGTCGTGTCCGACTCTATGTGACCCCATAGACGGCAGCCTACCAGGCTCCCCCGTCCCTGGGATTCTCCAGGCAAGAACACTGGAGTAGGCTGCCATTTCCTTCTGAATGCTGGTGTTCCTTATATCCTCGTCTTTCGTTCTGTCTCTCCTGCTTCTCTGTTCTGTCTCCCAAAGTGATCTCACCCCTTCCCATGGCTTTAAATATCACATACACATTGTTGAATCCCCAATACATCTCTCCAGGCTTGACTTGTCTCTTAAGTTCCAAATCTGTTTACTCAATCCACTACCTGATATTTTAATCTGAACATTTTACAGGGAAAACAAACATTTTAGCAAGTCTAACATGGAACTTCTGATTTCCGCTTCTCTTTTCACGCCCACCCACAGCCAGGTCCCCTGGCCTTCTTCCCTAGGTCAGTCTATTGCCTGTATAGTATAATACGTAAGCCCGTGTACAGGGTACTATTATAAAATCACCCAACTGACTGCTCAAACCAGGGAGCCACCTTGATTCTGATCCACTTCCTTACCCTCCAACACCAATTCATGAGCAATTGTCATCATTTTACCTTCAAATTAACTCTTGAATTTGTCTGGTTCTGCTGCTGCTAAGTCACTTCAGTGGTGTCCACTTGTCATCGGTTCCATTCCCCACACCCAAATGCAAGCAAATGTAAGCTGGCCCTGTTTCCTATTAACACTAAGGTTACAAACTACCCTCCCCTGCTACAAGTCTTGCCCCTTGAAGAACTAGTCTCCACACAAAAGCAAGAAGCTCAGAATGCCTTCCCTTTTACTGGTCAATAGCCATGCACCCTCTGTACTGGGAATACAATAAAAATTGTCACTGTGATCTGCCAGGTCCAGCATGAAGCCTATCTGCCCTCTGTACCTACCCATGCTCACTGACACACACCCCCTCTGCTTCCCTATCCAAGCTCAGGCTGTGCCCCATGCATCCTGGCATCTGATAGTTCCTGAAACATGACCTAAGCTTCCCTGTGCTCAGACCTTGGAAGCTACTGCTTCCTCTGCCTGCAATACTCTTCCCTGGCTTTTTGTCTTTTTTGTTTGTTTGTTTCCTTTCTGTTGTGACAAGTTGCTGTTCAGTTACTAAATCGTGTTCAACTCTCTGTAACCCCATGAGCTGCAGCACTCCAGGTTTCCCTGTCCTCTGCTATATCTCAAAGTTTGCTCAAATTCATGTCCATTGAATCAGTGATGTTGTCTAACCATCTCATCTTCTGCCGCCACCTTCTCCTTTTGCCTTTAATCTTTCCCAGCATCAGAGTCTTTTCCAATGAATTGGCTCTTCGCGTCAGGTGCCCAAAGTAAATTACAAACATGTAACAAACACCAGTGTGCCTACCACTGAAAATTAATGACTTAATATTTTGCCTGTTAAAATGAATTTGAGCAAACTCGGGGAGATAGTGGAGGATAGACAAGCCTGGTGTGCTACAGTCCACTGGGTCACAAAGGGTCAGACCTGACTCAGTGATACAACAACAAGAACATTTTGCCGTTTTCCCTCAGGTGTTGACCTCAAATGAATGGAACAATACAAAGCCCCCTTTGTTCTTCTTCCCCACACCTTCTTTCTGACCCAGCCTGACTTTGTGAAGGCACTCAAACCCCAGTCTTCCCCATTACCACCCTGTGTTTCAGCAAGGCCAGGGGTGGCTGAATTTTGGCCAGGGAGACAGGAGGGCAGGTTTCCTGGATGCTGTGCTTCATTTCCCCCCAGATTCCACACTGGGCCGACTGAGGCCCTTCCAGAGACTGCTTCCCTCTGTATCCTGCCCTCAAGGGTTTGCCTTAGACAGCAGGACCTGGGGAGCCAGGCTTTCTGAATTTCCAATCCAACACCAAGGCAGGAACAAAACTGTGTTCTTGCTTGTTCAGTCTCCATCATCAGTCATCTGTTTATCTCACATGTAAGTCTGTTCCAAACAAAAACCAACATCATATCACACACACAAACAAAAACCATGTAAATGCCTCCACTCCCTCCTCCCCAAAAATGAAAGAAAAAGGACTTTTCCTTCTTTATCTAATCATGTTTTTGTTAGTGTATTATTTGACTATAATTATATGTGTTTATGGTTCTCCCTAGTTGTTCAGCTGGTAAAGAATCCGCTTGCAATGCAGGAGACCTGGGTTTGATCCCTGGGTTGGGAAGATCCCCTGGAGAAGGGAACAGCTACCCACTCCAGTATTCTGGCCTGGACAGTTCCAGGGACTGTATAGTACATGGGGTTGCAAAGAGTCAGACATGACTGAGTGGCTCTCACATGTATGTGTTTATCAGTGCTGTGGAAAATATATTTAGACAAGGTTGAGTCTCCATCAGACGTGATTCAGAACTGACCTGTTTCTTCTCTCTGCTCATAGGTTGTGGCATGTATACTCTCCTGTCGTCTGTCACAGCTGCTGTCAGTGGCTTCCTGGTGGGGTATGAACTTGGGATCATCTCTGGGGCTCTTCTGCAAATAAGAACCTTGTTAATCCTGACCTGCCATGAGCAGGAAATGGTGGTGAGCTCCCTGCTTATCGGGGCCCTCCTGGCCTCTCTAATCGGAGGGGTCCTGATTGACAGGTATGGGAGAAGGGCCACCATCATTTTGTCCTCCTGCCTTCTCGGACTTGGGAGCCTGGTCTTGATTATCAGTTTATCTTACACCACTCTTATAGGGGGGCGCATTGCTATTGGAGTTTTCATTTCACTCTCCTCCACTGCCACTTGTGTCTACATCGCAGAAATTGCTCCCCAACACAGAAGAGGCCTTCTCGTGTCACTGAACGAGCTGATGATTGTCATCGGCATTCTTTTTGCCTACATTTCAAATTATGCATTTGCCAACATTTCCCATGGCTGGAAATACATGTTCGGCCTTGTTATTCCCTTGGGAGTTTTACAAGCCATTGCAATGTACTTTCTTCCTCCAAGTCCTCGATTTCTGGTGATGAAGGGACATGAGGAAGCTGCTAGTAAGGTTCTTGGAAAGCTGAGAGCTATCTCGGATACAATGGATGAACTCACTGTGATAAAGTCTTCCCTGAAAGATGAATATCAGTACAGTTTTTGGGATCTGTTTCGTTCAAAAGACAACATGAGGACCCGAATCATGATAGGCTTAACGCTGGTATTTTTTGTACAGATCACTGGCCAGCCAAACATATTATTCTATGCATCTACTGTTTTGAAGTCCGTTGGCTTCCAAAGCAATGAGGCAGCGAGCCTCGCCTCCACGGGAGTTGGGGTCGTCAAGGTCCTCAGCACCATCCCAGCCACCCTTCTCGTAGACCAGGTTGGGAGCAAAACCTTCCTGTGTATCGGTTCCTCTGTGATGGCAGCTTCGTTGATGACCATGGGCATCGTGAATCTCAACATCCACATGAACTTCACCAGTATCTGCAGAAACCATAGTCCTATCAACCAGTCCTTGGATGAGTCTGTGTTTTATGGACCAGGTAACTTATCAGCCAGCAATGACACTCTTCGAGAATCCTTTAAAGGGATGACTTTCCACAGCAGAAGCTCACCGAGGCCCACGAGAAACGACATAGATGGGAGAGGAGGAACAACCCTGGCATCCTTACCAAATGGACTAAGGCACACTGAATACCAGATCGTCACAGACTCTGCAGATGTCCCCACTTTTTTGAAATGGCTTTCTTTAGCCAGCTTGCTTGTTTACGTTGCTGCCTTTTCAATTGGTCTAGGACCAAGTAAGTATTCTAGTTTTTATTCCTTCCCTCTCTTGCGTTATGCATGCTACCAATTACTTTTGACCAGTCAGAGCATCCTACTGCTATAACACTTCATACATAGACATACTAGAAGCAAGCCAGGAGTAGTATTGGCCACCTCATGTTTCTGGTAATGAGGAAAAAACACCCGTATTATATCTGCTTTGTGAAATGTGCAGGGCTAGTATGCAAGCAATGAGGAGCTTCCTGTTATCTGTCAGATGAAGATGCTTTACTATTAATTAATTGGGAAGGAATCAGACCTCAAAAGATATGTTGCTCAAGAGAATATATTGTTTTATGAAGTCTAAGTTTACTGGGACATTTTCTTTTGTGTAATTCTCTAGTTTCTTTGAAGGTGGAAGAAAAGAATTGTGTTTAGATTTTTTCAAAGACACAGTAATGAATGCATTCCAGTAATAATGAAGCAGGGAATTAAGAAGGCATTATTTGGGGAAGGACAATATTTGATCACTAGAATAACCTCCCAGGACTTTACTCTGTTAAATGGGTGAATGGGAATCCATGTATTCCCATTGAAAACAGTGCAAACAGTCTACAGGGAGGTAGCTACAAGACTGTTTTATTTGATATAGTCGGTCTATTGCAATGACAAAGTTTAATTACTTCTCTTGAGCAAACTTTATCTAGAGTTTGCTAGCATAAGTTGGTTGTTGCAGTTCTTTAATCTTTTAGCTTCTCATCCAAACTCTAAACCACTCTGCAGAGAAGTTGTGAAAGCTTTTTTTTTTTTTTTTTTTTGCACCTCATTGGAAGATGATGGGCTTAAAAATAAAGGGCAATCTTTCACTACCACCCTTAGCTTCCATCTGCATCTCTCTCCCTCCCTTCTCATTCTTCTCCATCCCTCTTTCTTTCTTCCTCCTTTCTTTCCTCATTTACAGAGTTGATACTGAAATGTTTATTTACAGTGATCAAGGAGCAGATATATTTGCTCCCAAAAAGGAAAGTGTTGGAAGCTCAGGAATAATAAGAAGATGTAGGCTGTGTTGAAGGAGAAGGAATTTCATGAACATATGCAGCTACCAGACACTGGATAGTGTTTCTGGAAAAGGGCTTGACCTAGTGGTCCACTGTTAGCTCTTCACCGAAATAATGTAGATTGAGTGACTAATTGTTTTAATAGCCAGGAACTATGCTCAATGATAGAGAAACAGTAATGAGCAAGACAGATACAGTCCTGTCTTCAAGGAGGCTTTGGTTGAATGGATTGAGCTATGCTCCCTGTCTGCTTCATTCTGTTCAGCAATCAGCAGGTTTGGCCTGCTTAATCTGAGTTCATTAATGACTGGACTTGCACATGGCCAGTGTGGCCTTTCCTTCAATTCTCTGCTTCCTCATCTTTTAGCTCCTACTCCTACGTCTTTGTGAGATCAGTCTCTAGATATTGATTCATTCAGATTCCAGAGAAGGAATCTGATCTACACTGCTCTTTGCTATGCCGAGTCATAACTGGTTGTTCTGGTATAAGCAGTGATGGCTAGATTGGATCGCACGATCTAAAGCATTGATGTCCTGAAGCTGGCCCTTTCTTTTGCAATGTGGGTAGGCAGATTTCCCCGTAGAGGACTGTGCTTGGGAAGATAGAGGAAACACTACAGTACCATCAACCCCTGATCTCTCTGACAGATTCCTGGACCCTGATACTGCTTCCTAAGGCTGAAAATGATGAATACCATTAATGAGCAGTTTCCTGGAAACAAGTTTCTACCATTATTTCAGGATTCAATTGCTTGGGTGTGTACCTGTGAGACGCTTGTTTTAATCAGCTTGGGTCGCCATGGCTTAGAGAACAAACATTAATTTCTCACAGTCTGGAGGCTCAGAGGTTCAAGATTAGGAGTTAGGAGATTCAGTTCTTGGCAGCTCCCTCTTCCTGTATTGTAGAGGCAGACTTCTTGCTGTGTTGGAGAGAGACTGAGAGAGGAGAGAAGTAGCTGTATCTTTTGTGTCTCTTATTATAATGGTAATAATTCCATCATGGAAATTTCACCCTTATGACCTAATTACTTCCCCAAAGCCCCATTTCAAATATCATCACAATGGGGTTTAGGGTTTCAATATATGCATTTTGGGGAGCCATAAAATGCAGCAATAACAATGCTTATGTGTCAACTCTGATACATACAGCTAATGAAATAAATGAGTAAGCACCTTTTTAAAATTATTTTCAGAAACTCATTAAAGTCTACTGGAAGGGCAAGATATGAGTGCTAGCTTTTACCAAGGAACAGCTTACCTTGTCTGTGGACCTTTCTATATCAATAAGTACAGTAATCTTTGCTCACTTGATAAACTTGAGGTAGTATTTATTGCTCCATTGATTTCCTTTGCTGGCATCTTTTTTCCCCTCTGTGCTTATTCACTCAGTCAAGTCCAACTCTTTGCGACCCCACGGACTGTAACCTACCAGCTTCTTCTGTCCATGGTGATTCTCTAGGCAAGAATACTGGAGTGAGTTGCCATGCCCTCCTCCAGGGGATCTTCCCAACCCAGGAATCTAACTCAGGTCTCCCGCATTGCAAGCAGATTTTTACT
>SJYA01001556.1:695981-708363 GCA_006410615.1 Neotragus moschatus | reverse complement strand
CCTCGGACACGGGGTGGTTCTTCCCAGCCCCCGACCCTGACCTCGGACACGGCGTGGCTCCTCTCAGCTGTTCCCGCGCCGTCGCAGCCTGGTACTCTCGGTCGCTGCCCCTGACCTCGGAAGTGGGGTGGTTCCTCTCAGCTGCTCCTGCGTCGCCACAGCTCGGGACTCAGCCTCTGTCTCTGTCCTCCGACGTGGGGTAGCTCCTCTCGGCCGCGCTGAGTGGGAAGTGGGGTGGCTCCTCTCAGCTGTTCCCGCGCCATTGCAGCCTGGCACTCTCGTCGGCTGCCCCTGACCTCGGAAGTGGGGTATCTCCTCTCAGCCGTTCCTGCGCCGTCACAGCCCGGGACTCTCTGCCGCTGTCTCTTGGACGCGGGGTGGTTCCGCTCGGCTGCGCTCAAGTGAGCCGGCCCCGCAGCCGCCTGCGCTCAAGTGACTACATCAGTTTTCTTGATCCAGTCTTTTGAACGATCACAGATCAACTAAGAATGTAAGAAAAGAATGCCTTTTTTTGGTTTGTTTTCATTCAGGGAACCTCTTAGACTGGCAGAGATTAATACATGCTACATATTATAATATGAGAAACACTGATTTTAAACTTCCAAAGCCAACCTGTTCATTATAAGAATCCTCCTGAGCACATGCTACTCTTCTCTTTAGTTTTTGGATAACTTTGTAAAGTGCAGTAATTCTTCAGTTACACCATATATCATTTGATACATTACTGTGTTAGAGCAAGAGTTCCCCTTTTAGGAAGTTCCGTCTGATTTTGGGGAAAATTATTGGAGGCTGTTTATTATTTCCCTTCTAGAATTCCTCAAATATTATTCTACACTAATTTTAAATATATATATATGTATATAATTTAAACTTTAGAGTCAACTAATATTATATCAAACACTGCTCTAGGAATTTTTTACGTGTTTTGGAGGTTTCATAACAAGCCTGGGAAGAAAAATATTCACCAGATTTTATAAATGAAGACACTGAATCTCAGAGAAGTTAAGTGACTTGCTCACATGAAAACATGTCTTGTTTATGAAATGAACAAAACAGACAGGACTGTATTGGTCCTGATGGTAACCATTAATTGCTAGTTCAGTCCTCTCTTTGAAGATGTATTCAGTTCAGTTCAGTTTAGTCACTCAGTCGTATCTGACTCTTTGCGACCCCACGAATCACTGCACACCAGGCCTCCCTGTTCATCACCAACTCCTGGAGTTCACCCAAACTCATGTGCATCAAGTCTGTGATGCCATCCAGCCATCTCATCCTCTGTTGTCCCCTTCTCCTCCTGCCCCCAATCCCTCCCAGCATCAAGGTCTTTTCTATGAGTCAACTCTTCACATGAGGTGGCCAAAGTATAGGATTTTTAGCCTCAGCATCAGTCCTTCCAATGAACACTCACGACTAGTCTCCTTTAGGATGGACTGGCTGGATCTCCTTGCAGTCCAAGGGACTCTCAAGAGTTTTCTCCAACACCACAGTTCAAAAGCATCAGTTCTTTGGTGCTCAGCTTTGTTCACAGTCCAACTCTCACATCCATACATAACCACTTGAAAAACCATAGTCTTGACTAGACAGACCTTTGTTGGCAAAGTCATGTCTCTGCTTTTCAATATGCTATCTAGGTTGGTCATAACTTTCCTTCCAAGGAGTAAGCGTCTTTTAATTTCATGGCTGCAATTACCATCTGCAGTGATTTTGGAGCCCCAAGAAATAAAGTCTGACACTGTTTCCACTGTTTCCCCATCTATTTCCCATGAAGTGATGGGACCAGATGCCAGAAGATGTATTAGAAATAGGAATAAATTAAAATTGTGTATTATTGTCCATTGCATGAAGTCATTAAATGAGCCACTGCATTTTATACAAGATAGAGGTAGTCTCTTTTTCTGAAGCTCTGCTAGGTAAGTGAGCATGTACATTTTTTATAAGACTGAACTATAGGCTAAAAGAGAAGGAAAATAATGATGAAATGCAGAAGGTTTTGACATGCATTTACTTGAATAACTAAACAATTAAAATATGTTTAGCATGTATATTGGTTGAAATTCAAGCTCAGCTCCAACAAAGACCAAAAGGAAAGTAGCTTAAACAAGATAGGTGTTTCTTTCTCTCTCAGTTAACAGCTGGACCTGGGTAGTTCTGGGTGCTATGGAGGTTTCCAGCTCAGTCACCAGTAGCCAATAGATAGTGTCCCTAAACCTCATGGCAGCCTAAACTTTGATATTGGTTCCCGGTCTATCATGATGCCTATTTAGAAATATTAAAATGCATTTAAAAGTGTCATCTTCCTTTTCTGATAGCTGATGATCCCTTGAGAATAAGTGAAATGCACAAGTACAGTCAATTGAAGGGAGGCTTGCTAGACAAAGTCCTGGTGAGAAGACACTGTGAGAAATTCTATAAGAAAAGTAGAACTACTATGAGTGATATGAGATAAGGAATTATCCTCAGGGATTAGACATCACATAATTGTGGGAGCTGCTGAGAAAGCACAGATCTGGAAGGGACAGTTAGAGGAAAGAGAGAAGGTCACTTATCAGGGCCTCAGAGGAAAGCTGGCAGAGTCTAGGAAGCCTGTGCCCTCTGCATCTGGATGCCGCCTGAAGTTTCTGCAGGGCAGCAGAGCAGGTGGGAAGAAAAGCTGGACTTGGAGCAGGGGCAGCAAAGACCAGGGACCCCGCTAGGACAAGCAGGAATCCCTAAGGAGAAA
This sequence comes from Neotragus moschatus, assembly GCA_006410615.1. Taxonomy (NCBI): domain Eukaryota; kingdom Metazoa; phylum Chordata; class Mammalia; order Artiodactyla; family Bovidae; genus Neotragus; species Neotragus moschatus. The sequence continues at coordinate 705,644 of SJYA01001556.1, read as the reverse complement.
TGAGAACCCACATCTGTCTCTTACCACGTCAATTCTGATAATGCAGGCCACCTGCAGAAAACCCATGTCCTTTTCCACAGAGCCCTCCCATGTGCCTGGCCTGGTACTTGGAGAAGTTGTAGGAGGAGATCTGGGTGTACTGGCTGCTCCTTCATGCCAACAAGGACAACCAGCATATCACAACTTACATATCCTGCACTGATGTCCAGGGCGCCAGCCCCCCAAGCACAGGGCTCAGTGTCACTTTGCCTTTCAAGTCTCAGGCAAATTTCTCTTTTGGCCAACCCTCACCCAGAATTACATGGGGAAGGGAATTCTGGGAAATGTAGTTCCAGCTTAGCTAAATTGGGACAGGACAAAATGATCAGGTGATAAACTCAACTAAGAGAATAAATATGAATCTGGAAAGAAATATTTCAGAGGATCAAAGACTCTGTATTCTGTCTTCTGTGTAGACATTTATTTCTTTTAATTAAACATTACTTGCTAAAATATATGACTAGCTTCCATTCCATCTAGTTCTAAAAAAGAGGTTAGGTCATTTCATTACTGTCTCTTGGCTTTTGTTTCTTTAGCTATAAAACCAAAGACACTCTTTTGCTAATGCATGATAAAAGCTTTCATATTTATTTTCTCAGGAATGTTAATTGTCTCCCTTGGGCTGACGATCGTCACGTATCTCCAGTTCCATCACCTCACATGACTTCTTGTTCCTTTTTTCCCAATGAGTGCCGGACTTTTCCATTTTGATGCTTCACTGTCAGCTGAACACAAAGAAGTTGTTGCTGAATTCTTATTCCGCTTATGCCAAGAAGACTTGTCTTTGTTTTCCATGGGGCAGTCACTCTGCCAGTCACTCAGTTCTAATGCTGTGGGGCCATTTCCCAGTGGAGTCAATGATCAAAAGTTCTTGGATTTTCCCTCGAAATGGACTCCTCTGTTCATATTGTCCTTCTCTTTTCTGCCATCCTCATCTATTCGTTATGGTCTCATCCTGAGATTATTGGGAAGCCCTTCCTGTGGTTCTTTCCCCTTGCAGCCTTTCCACATCCACCCATCCGCCATACCAGTATTCTCTAAACAACTGTGTTCTTCATGTCACCGCAGCCCATGAATCTACCATGACTTTCCACTTTCTTCCATATCAGAAAAGTCAAATCATTTTCAAGAGGAAAAGAAGACTAGAACTGCTCTACTCTACATTTTCTCTTTATAAAAAAGAAACAAGAAATTCTGAGAGATTGAGATCACAGAAATTTAGGACTAGATCTCTGGGTGTCTATCTGAAGCCTAATTCCATTCTCTTTCTACTATGATATCATGCATCCTGGAAGGAAAGGAAGTGTGATTTTCAACGCCCTCCATCATCCACCCAACTCCATCAGGGTATCTGCATGACTCCAAGGGAACCATTTACATCATAGTCTATAGACTTTTCTTCCAGGGCTACCATTCACATAGAAATACATTTAGATTCCTGAGGATACAAAGAATTGTGACATGAGGCAGTACTTTGCTCTCTGTGCATTTTTATTTTCCACTGCTCCATACCCAGGTCAGGAAACAGAAAGCACTTGTGACCTCTTTTCCTTCTGCATCTAGTCTGCCTGAATCCCTCCTATCTTGAAAGCTCAGTGAAAGTCTTATCTCCTCTATGAATTTACTCCATTTCTTCAAGGTCTTTATTCATATGAACCACCAGTTATTTCTAGTGTAGAGTAGTCCAGTTCTGGGCTACAAAGAGCCTGAATTTGAAATCAGAACACTTGAGTTCTAATCTCAGTTCTTCTGCCTACTGGTTATGTAATTCTGAGTCATTTATCTCCTCTGAAGCTGTTTCTAAATCCGTGAACTAGGCATAATAATACCTGTCCTACATCACAGAGTATAGGTGAGTATCAAGGGAGCCAATGCGTAGGCATGTGTTTTGGATCCTGTAGTGTATGATGTAAATGAAAGTTAGCCTGTGATAACAGCTTAGTCCTTAATGAAACAGTGTACTGCTTTTGAGTGTTTGCTGGTTTATTAACCAGAATGTGGTTACTGGATTGTAAGCTCTTGGAGGGAAAACATGACATCTCATATTTTTTCCTTCTGTCCTTTGAAGTCATGCTGAGTGCTAAGTTGCTCAGTCTTGTCTGACTCTTTGTGCCAAGAGTAGTTCACCAGCCTCCCTGTCCATGGCGTTCTCCAGACAAGAATACTGAAATGAGTTGCCATGCCCTCCTCCAGGGGATTTTCCCAAGTCAGACTCAAACCTGCCTCTCTTTTGTCTCGTGATTGGCAGACAGGTTGTTTACCATTAGCACCACTTGTTTGCAAATGATGCAGGGGTACATTCATGTTTCTAAGGAGGAGAGTGAGAGAAGTTTAAAACAAAGATGAATATATAGGAAAAGTCTCAGCCTGTGTTTCTTTATCTGTGTTAAGCTATATCTAGTTGGTAGGCTAAGTACTAACAAAGCTATGGTCACTAGGTTGCCACAGAAAAGCCTATTATGTCCTGAAACCATCAAGTTTTTTGCAGAACAATCTATCACTTTGCAATCACACACCTCAATTTGGGACTCAAACCTACAGTCTTCTAACCTCAGTCCTTTGAGTGGGACTCCAATCCAGCTGCACTTCAGTTGGTACTTGAACCCACAATTTCTGGCTTAAGAGGGGCCTTGAACCCACAGTCTCCCAGCTGAAACCACACACCTGGTCACAAGACTTAATGGACCTCAGGTTATTTATGACTTGCTGCAGAAAAAAATTCAGCAAGAGGCAAAGTGACAGGCAAAAAGTAGGTTTATTAATATAGGACACTTGTGAAGGATATAAGAGGGCAGGCAAGAGGAATCTGCTCTGAAAAGTAAGCAGGAAAGCAGGTTTATTTAGGGAGAAACATACTCCACAGAGTTCAGGCTATCTCAGAAAGCGAGAGGCCCCCAAATATAGGGGGGTCACACAGAATCGGACACGACTGAAGCAACTTAGCAGCAGCAGCAGTTTGTATGAGCTGGATAATTTCATAGGCTAATAAGTGGGAGAATTATTCCAACTATTTTGGAGAAGGGAACTGAGATTTCCAGGAACTGAGCCACTGCCCACCCTGACCTTTTATGGTTAGCCTCAGAACTGTCATGGTGCCTGTGAGTGTGTCACTTTGCACATGCCAATATATTATAATGAGCATATAATGAAGCTAAGGTTCACTGAAAGTCAATCTTCTGCCATTTGGGGCCTAATCTGTTCTAACCAGCCTTTATCATACCCTCAAAGGCCTTGTCATTCTTTTAAAGGTTGTGCCCTGCCCCCTTCTCAATTTGGGCATGAGTTCTAAAAATCATTTTCTGTTGCAGCCTCTAAGAAAAGATGCAGGGGAGTCCGCAGTGCTCAGAAACAAGTAGTTGGAAGCACTTAGGGCATTTGTCAGGTCATAAAGAGTTATTTGGAAATTTCAGACAGAGTATCTAAAAGTAGTACTAGATTTTTTTTTTTTTTTGACACCTCTGCTTTTTGTTCTCACATGGAGAAGAGTCTTTCAGAGCATTTCTTAGAACAAAAGCAAAGCTAATGAGATGAGAATCTCAGGTTTGAAGGAGGTTTGCATTTGGGAAAGGGAAATAACCCATCATCTCCTGATTTCTTCCACTTGTGATTGCTATTTCAAGCACTGATTCAGATATTCACACCCGAGGCTAGAAGGCAAGCTGGAGACAGAATGTGGTGGTGGTTTAGTTACTCCGTCTTGTCGAACTCTTGTGACCCCATTGATTGTAGCCCGCCAGGTTCCTCTGTCCTTGGGATTCCCCAGGCAAGAATACTGGAGTGGGTTGCCATTTCTTTCTCCAGGATCTGGGAAGATTCCCTGGACAAAGAAATGGCAACCCAACAAGTCCACCCTAAAGGAGACCAGTCCTGGGTGTTCATTGGAAGGACGGATGCTGAGGCTGAAACTCCAATACTTTGGCCATCTCATGCGAAGAGTTGACTCATTGGAAAAGACCCTGATGCTGGGAGGGATTGGGGGCAGGAGGAGAAGGGGATGACAGAGGATGAGATGGCTGGATGGCATCACCAACTCGATGCACATGAGTTTGGGTGAACTTTGGGAGCTGGTGATGGACAGGGAGGCCTGGCGTGCTGCGATTCATGGGATCGCAAAGAGTCGGACACGACTGAAAGACTGAACTGAACTGAACTGAACTTTACTGCTGAGCCACCAGAGAAGCTTGAATACATTCCCTTTAAGGAAAACAAGCAGTTAATTCACACTGATGGCTTGAGACTATCAATTGTGCTAGAGTTTTTAGGAGAGATCTGAATAATTCTCCTTTTTTTCTTGCTAAGAGTTAGTCATTTATGTCCATGTTCATATTGTAGTTAATTTTTTCTTTTCCGAAGAAACCATGCCATAAGCATTCCAATTCAATAACCAAAACTGTATTCTAGAGTATTAGCACAAATGATTTGAAATTTAAAGAATATTTTTATTAAGAGCAAATTTTCATGCCAGATCATGAATGCATCATAAAACTTATTAACCTGATGCGATTATTGCTCAGGTATTTCATTTAGAGAGTTTATTATTTGTAATAGAAGCAAATCCTTTGTGTCAACAGGGGCATAAAGGGAAAAGTACTTGCTGTTCCAAAGAAAACTCAAAAGCAAGATTAAATCATCTTTATTAAATCTTTTAAAATATGGGTTGGCTTAGAACAGCATTCCTTCATTGTATTAGATCACAACATAGTTTCTCTTGTCAAAAAGTATTTCTATTTTTAGGCTGAATTGTATGCCCTACATTATTTCACTTTCTGGTCCTCTGTTTGCCCGAGTCTAGAATAATTGGGGTACTCTGAAATCTAGAATTCAGAAGGCAGCTTAAGTGTGTTACCAAGTAATCTTACATATTTTATTTTGTACATTGAAAATATTATTCTATGGAGGAATCCTTAGGTTTCATGAGCCTGCTGAAGGGGTTCATAGAGGTTAAGAACTTCTGCCCTCCTGTAACTCATACTAAAACTCTTCCATCAAATAAAATCACAATATATACGCCACTGCTTTTATTAAAGGCTTTTATGAAACATTCTGTTTTCCACGACTCATCTCTCCCTTTAAAATATGTTCAAAATCTTAACTTGACTCTCTATTCTTTCTGGGGTGATTCTGATCATTTTAGCTCCTTCTAATAATGAATACTTTTCTATTGTAGTTCAAGCTTCAGGGTAAAACCAAAGATCCCTAACATTGTGAGGATATAGAGAGCCACACAGAGATTTGTCTTCTTCTTAGGCTTCAAAAGTAAAGCAGAAATGAGTCCAAACCCAAAGCATAAAGTTATTATCTCATGAGTTCATTTGAGGTAATACTTGTGTAGCCGCCTTCCTTAAAATAGCCTCTGTAACTCAGAAAAATGTGTGTGACTGTTCTTTTCAAAACAGTTATTAGGGCCTTTTTAAAAATCCAAGAACTCCTATGTCCATAAATTAATTAATTAACCTCTTCTTCTTATCTCATGACTAATATCTTTTCATTAGAGCAGATTGAAGGAATTTGTCCAAGGTCACATATTAAGCTCCATAATGAGGCTATGACTGTCATCCTTTAACTGCCTTTGTATTCTCAAGTTCAAGCAGAACTTTACCCTGAGGACTGAATGACAGGTGACACCAAATCACCTCCCCCTATCTCTTTTTCCAAATAGGCAGGAGCTCCAGCAAGAAAGCATCTTGGAGTGACCCGGAAGAGAGGAGAGGGGCAGAAGGTGCTGGGTCTGGTCACTCACTTGTCCAGCACATGTGAATGGCTCAGTCATGACCCACTGGGCATGGTGCCCATTGATGGTGACTCAAGGATGGATGAGTGAAAGCCACACCTCCCCTGCATGGAGCTACTAGTGGGGACAGGCAATAAGACAGAAAATAAATAGATGTATATAATACAGCTTCGAGAAGAGAGAAGTGTCAGCGTTTAAGTGGAAGTAAGAGTGATGGAGACAAATAAAGAAGGATCAGGGATAAGATCAATGTCCTTAAGGGGGTCACGCAAGGTTTAGGAGGCGGTTTGGGAGGAGAGCAAGAAAGCCTGCAGAGGTTGTAAACAAAGTGCATGAATTCAGACCAGACATTGGCATCAACCTTCCTGACACTGATTTGGCAGTTCCATGGTGTAGGACTCCAGACAAGTCAATCCATCTCCCCAGGCTCAGCATCCTGACCTACCTCACAGTTTAACTAGGGTTGAACAAAGCTATTTGCACGTAGTACACCTAGTGCATTGCCTGGTGGGTGGCACGGACTCAATACACTTAGTTATTAGTGCTATTAAATATCTGGGTATAGTCTAGACATGAGATGGATGGTTCCAGTAATGCCAAGCACTGACCTCAGCTGGCATTTTGCTTAAGCCATTTCAGGAGACATAGCAAATGTTCCATAGCCCCATATTGAATTATGATGCCATGGTCCTTCTCATCTCCCTTCCAAGCATCATTCCAATTAGATCAAGACTAAAGAAAACACATGTATTGCTTGAAGTATGGCTCAGTTCTGCATTACCTACAGTCAAGAGAGCCTTCTAGTATATCAGACAGATGTTACAAAAAATTCGAAGGCTTTGGTGAAAGGTGTGATTTAGGCTGCGAAATAACCAATTCTTTATTATTCTGAGTTGGTGCAACTAATTTAGACTCTGTGTCTTGGGTGTCTTGTTCATTGTTGTTTCCTTGAGACTAACCTTGTGCCTGGCCCACAGTAAAGGCTCAAGAAATATTTGTTAGATGAGTCCAAAAAAGTTTCTGGAACTCTTTCAGCTTCTGTGATGTAGGGGTGCTGTCTCTCTAGTCAGGTGTTGACATCCTGATCTTCTCTAGTATGAATTTGTATCAATATAGAGGGCATCAGAAATAAAAGTGGTTTGAGTGGAACCTCATACACATTTGACCAAAAGTTATGTCTGAGTAAAGCTACTCAGTTGAGGATGTGGAGCCATCTCTAATTCATTTGGCGACTTAAGAAGTTTCATATCTTAAAGTTATAAAACTTAAGGCCATAAAAATGTATGGTATTAGAAAATATTTATTTCTATTATGTTCTCCAAATATAAGATTCAACCCTTCTCCTGAAGTGGAAAAAAAAGACTGAGATTAGCTATATCATGGGATAATAATTCCTCCCTTAGTTTAGTAATTGAATGTTTTAAAACTTGACACTTTCCAAAAAAGTGTTGAGATAATTTCTTCCCGGTTTTCCTAGCAGAAATATACAAAAGTCTAAGTCTGGTATTTGGGGGTTGTTTTTACTTACTTAATTAGTGTTAGAGCTTATAGAAATATTTCAATGGATTATTTGAGGCTTAAGAATCATGTAAAATTTCTCAGATGTAAGCGGGAAGTCTAAAGTTAATAATGGTAATAAAAGAGCTTTTAAAAAAATTCATACCATAGTTACAAATAATCAGCTCTCAAGAACTATAAACTGGCTGATATTTGAGCCCACTAGCAAGCTTACAAATTAGCCTGTCTCAGTTTCATGGATTTTGGCAAAAGACACTAGACTCTTTGGTCAGAGACAAAAGACAGTTTATTACTCTTAGCAATAGCAATAGCCAGAGTTGACAGCATTTGCATGGTTCCCCAAGCCCTAATGCCTTGACATTATGAACCAGGCCAGATGACACCTACACACAGAATGGGTTATTTTAGAGGAGAAGAATCCCAACCTTGGGTAACCCAAGTCTTTTATGCTGCTGCTAAGTTGCTTCAGTCGTGTCCGACTCTGTGCGAACCCATAGATGGTAGCCCACCAGGCTCCACCGTCCCTGGGATTCTCCAGGCAAGAACACTGGAGTGGGCTGCCATGAAAGTGAAGTCGCTCAGTCGTGTCCAACTAGTAGCGACCCCATGGACTGCAGCCTACCAGGCTCCTCCATCCATGTGATTTTCCAGGCAAGAGTACTGGAGTGGGGTAGACAGTAAACCAACCTGATTTTTCCCTTAGAGGGAGACATTAATTTAAGCAATAGTAAGCAAACTTTTGCCCAGAGGAGACACTCCATCTTCCAAGGCTGCTTGTTATATGAACATCCTTAGAAAGACAGTCTGGAACAAAGTCATTGCTTTTCTCAGGAAACATACTGAAATGCAAGACCCATGAAAAATTGTTTTTCAACTCAAATATTCTGAAACATATTAAACAATGTTCTGTTTAAAACAAAACATGGAAACTTTTTAAGGCACAAAGATTGTAGAGCCTAGCTGTGTTTGTTTGGTTTTGTGGCGTTTAAGCAGCCTTTTGGAGGATAGGTATCAGTAGTCAAGCATATGACTCGTTTGCTATAACATTTAATCTAAAATATATAACTAAATAATGAGCTCTTCTAAAAGAAATTGTTCATGTGATGTTTTCATAGTTAAAGATGATGACAATTCCAGGGATGTGGAACAGCAGGTTCTAATTTGGAAGTTTACTTAGCTGCTAGACTCCAAGATATACAGGGTTTAGAACAAAGGCTTGCAGACCAGAATTACATCAGATGTTTCCAAAGAGATTTTGATATTCTTCATATTTCCTTCTAGGCTCCAGGCCTCTAATACTCAAAACCATTACAGTCAAAGACTTTTTTTAGTGTTCAATATTTTCTTTTTTCCTACTATTCTTATGGAATAATACATACTTTTAGAGAAAAAGCATACTGATTAAATTATTATTCTTTAAACAGAAGAATTTTATTATTAAATGTAGCCATTATACAATCATATTCACCCAATGGGTTTCTGTTAAGTGTGTCTGCCTTTAAGATCTTCCAAATATTTTTTCTCTTTCAAGTTTTATATTTCAGTTATCACCAAAATTCATACCAATACTGTTCCTCCTCCTCTCCAATTAATTAAGTTAAAAAATATTTAGTTTGATTAAAGTGGTGATTGATTTGGTCCTCTGGTGTCAGTCATTACAGTAATGCAAAGTAAACCAACACTAGTATCTAAATGGTTTTACACTAAATTTGCATCCAAGCAAAAGAGGAAAAACTTAAAGAGAAGAAATATGTGCCCTTTGCTAATTAAATTTCACTTTCCTCTTTGGAGTTAGATAATGCGCTGCTGCTGCTGCTGCTAAGTCGCTTCAGTCGTGTCCGACTCTGTGCGACCCCATAGATGGCAGCCCAGCAGGCTCCCCCGTCCCTGGGATTCTCCAGGCAAGAACACTGGAGTGGGTTGCCATTTCCTTCTCCACAGTGGTTCCCAAAAGAACGAAAGAGTCTGAAACTGTATTTTTGTAGCACAAACACAGCTAAACACAGAGAAATCGCACCATTTATTACACAGCCATCAACAACTGTTCACATAATGACCTGCACTATGATTGTTGCCTCATGCCCTTTAACATTATGAATATCAGACAGTGAAAACATTAAAGAAATAGAATATAGGTTTTAACACTGTCTTAATAAGCACAGTATTCACTTGTTACTCTATTGTTCTTCAGAACACGTTAAGCATTTTCCCAAAGAACACTTGCAACATTAGAAACTATAATACTTTTTATTATACTTTTTATTATGAATACTGAAGCATCATTCATAAGAAAAGTACAACATAAAGTGTTACGTGTGAAGCACGCTATTCACATCATACTGTAAACCAGAGTAGACTACTTTTTTTAACTCCTT
>SJYA01001556.1:619288-688664 GCA_006410615.1 Neotragus moschatus | reverse complement strand
CCATCGTGATTATCCAGGTCGTGAAGATCTTTTTTGTACTGTTCTTCTGTGTATTCTTGCCATCTCTTCTTAATATCTTCTGCTTCTGTTAGGTCCATACCATTTCTGTCCTTTATCGAGCCCATCTTTGCATGAAATGTTCCCTTGGCCTCTCTAATTCTCTTGAAAAGATCTCTAGTCTTTCCCATTCTGTTGTTTTCCTCTATTTCTTTGCACTGATCACTGAAGAAGGCTTTCTTACCTCTTCTTGCTATTCTTTGGAACTCTGCATTCAGATGCTTATATCTTTCCTTTTCTCCTTTGCTTTTCACTTCTCTTCTCTTAACAGCTATTTGTAAGGCTTCAGCCATTTTGCTTTTTTCCCTTTCTTTTCCATGGGGACGATCTTGATCCCTGTCTCCTGTGCAATGTCACGAACCTCATTCCATAGCTCATCAGGCACTCTATCTATCAGATCTAGGCCCTTAAATCTATTTCTTACTTCCACTGTATAATCATAAGGGATTTGATTTAGGTCATGCCTGAACGGTCTAGCGGTTTTCCCTGCTTTCTTCAATTTCAGTCTGAATTTGGTGATGAGTTCATGATCTGAGCCACAGTCAGCTTCTGGTCTTGTTTTGTTGACTGTATAGAGCTTCTCCATCTTTTGCTGCAGAGAATATAATCAATTATGAACTCCTTTCAACCTCAGTTTCCTCTACTTTAAAAGAGGGGAAGAGTAATGGTAGTCTCTAATGGGGAGGGATTCAGTGAGGATCCAATGATAGCAAGGTTTGTAAAAGGCAGAGTCCATTGAAAGAAGTTGTAGCTATTAGGCAAACTGGATTTGATGGGCTGTGAGCAGAAGTCAAGTAATCCCATCAGGCAGGTCCTATAGTGGTCTGTGTCAGTCTCAGATCACAAAAAGTCCTCGGATCAGTTCTTGTGCCAAGAAGAGTCTCGTTACAGAAAGTCAAATATTTGATATAAAATCAAATCCTAGAGCTCTGTTTAATTGAGAGCTTCTCTCCACCCAGCTTGCCACAGGCCAGGAAGCCCGAATGGGGGAAGGGAGCGGAGCCCGTCTCCTCTTCCTCTCTCCTGGCTTTGTCTCCTGCCCACTCGGTAGCTGTGATGGTAGACTTCTTCAAGGTTAGGGGCAGAGGAGATTACAGGATAGGGCCCAGAGGAAAGTAGGTAGAGCCAGCATCTGGCACTGAGGCTCTGTGCTTGGCAGAGCCTCAAAGCTGCCTCCTGTCGTGGGCAGGTGGCTCCAGCCACTGCGCTTCCCGTTTGCAGTTCTCAGGGCAGTGTCACCTGCCCCAGCCTTTTATGTTGCTCCCCCTACTTCCGGGGACCCTTGTCAAGCCCCCTCAGTTTCTTACTTGACTGGAGAGAGAAGAAAGCACATCCCTCCTCCTTCCTCATGTAGAAGGACACGGCCCTGCAACCACAAATCTCGCAGAGGTCAGTGGGGCAGAGGTCAGTGAGCTGGCCGTCAGCTTCAGTGGATTTTCCATCATTTTGCTGTTCCCCGTCCACTCTTCCCTTTCTTCCAGTGCCCTGGTTGGTGCTGAGCGAGATTTTTCCCGGTGGAATTCGAGGACGTGCCATGGCTCTAACTTCCAGCATGAACTGGGGCATTAATCTCCTCATCTCTCTGACATTTTTGACGGTGACAGGTAAGAACTTGCTTTCCCGTAAGGCCTTTTATGCTCTTAGGACAGGTGTTAGGGAAGTACATCACCTGGACAACACTTTCCTGTCAACATTTCAAACACTCAAAAGTAAAGAGGATGGCAGTGAACTTGAGGTACCAATCAGCCAATTTAAACAGTTATCAATCCTTAATTCAATCATGACCCCACTTGTTCTGCCCCCAAATTAGCTTAAGTCATGTTCCAAATACATCTCTAAAGTTTCAACTGCTGCTGCTACTGCTAAGTTGCTTCAGTCGTGTCCGACTCTTTGGGACCCCATGGACTGCAGCCTACCAGGCTCCTCCACCCATGGGATTTCCCAGGCAAGAGTACTGGAGTAGGGTGCCATTGTCTTCTCCTAAAATTTCAACAGGGACCTCTAAAAGATAAGACATCTAAATACTGTGACTACAGTAGCATTTTCACCCCTAAAAAAATACTAATAATAATCCCTTGGTATCAAGTAACCAGTCTGGGTTCACATCGTTCCAATTATTTTATAATTATTTTTTCACTTTATTTGAATCACAGTTCAAATAACTGATTTACAGTTGATTTACAGGTTTCAACTCCATGTTTCCTCCTTCCCCACACTTTATATTTTTAATAAAGAAGCTGGGTCATTTGTTTCATAGACTTTTTCCCAGGCTGGATTTGCTGATTGTAATCATGTCACACAACCCTCTGTCCTTTGTGTTTTTCTTGTAAACTGCTATTTATCTGTGAGTGTTCAGTCACTCAGTCATGTCCGACTCTTTGTGACCTCATGGACTGTAGCCCACCAGGCTCAGAGTCAGATACAACTGAGCGACTTGACAACAACTGAATTTCTATCAGCAGTATTTCTCTAAGGAAAAAATTCTTCTCATTAGTTGTTTGCCTGCCCTGAAATATGGATCTTATACTAGATTCATATACTAGCAAGATTAGTGTTTGAAACTTTCTCTTTATTTTCTAGCTTTCAAAATAATAAGGTAGCTCCCCAGCATCCTCAAAAACTGACTAATGAGTTGTTTTCTTTATTTTATATGTATATGTATATATAATGCATAAATTTTAAAGTGTATATATATAATATAGAGATAATATATACATTTTTAGAAGTCTTAGTCTGTCAGTCATGTCTGACTCTTTGCAACCCCATGGACTGTAGCCCCCCAGGCTCCTTTGTCCATGGGATTTTCTGGGCAAGAATATTGAAATGGGTTGCTATTTCCTTCTCCAGGGGATGTATACTCAAAAAATATATATATCTAGAGGGAAAAACAAGAGTCTCGGAACTCATGTACTTCTGAATCTTGTTGACCACTTTTCTTTTTCTTTTCTTTTTTTTTTTTTTTAGTACGTCTACTTTTGGAAGTGAACTTTTGGAGTTATTAATTAAATCTAGCTTGTGTTTTTAATAAAATTTTAAAATATTTATTTCCCACATTTTTGGAAATAGCCCAAGATGAAACAAAGGAACTGGTCATTTGCACCAACCATACATCTCCTGCAGAGATCACACACATAGATCCATGCCCTTCAACCTTCTCTCTCTTTCTCTCTCTCCCCCACACACGCACGCGCGCACACACACACACACACCCTTACCTGACATTTATATAGAGAAAGAGAAATATAAAAGAAAGCATGGAAATGATGGAGGACAAGTAAAGAAGACACAAATCTCTGGAAAGGATAGCTAATATACAGGATGAACTGATGAAGACCCAAGTTCTGAGTGGACTTTTAGAACAAATGATTGGAGAGCATATTCATTTATTTTAAAAAAAAATCCTAGTATGATCTCAGACCTGTAGATGACATTTCATTGGACTAAGTTTGAAATTCTATACTTCTTTTCAAAAAATCAATTTTCCAGGTAAAAGATATAAGAGTTCTGCTTGACTGCAGGCCCTTGGGCACTGACTTTTAGTGCAATGTCAGCTGTACCAATAAAAGAAGAATGTTACAGAGACACAGACATACCCTCCTGTGGTCATAATACAGCTGGGTATTGCTTTCAGCTCTGAGTAGAATATTTTTAGAGAGTTTCAGTGTGTCCCCCAAGGAGGGCACTGGGCGACATGGGCACATGGCCTATGGTCTGTGAGGAACAGTTGCAGGAACTCAAGGTGTCTGACTTGGCCAAGAGGATGCTCAGGAAGGGATGGAGGTACATTCAAATATTTGTGGCATGTCTGAAGAAGGAATGAGAAGGCTGATGCAGAGAACAAAACAGAGCCTCTGAACCCAAATTCCCAGAAGGGAGACTTGGCTTTAGAAATGAGTGGGGAGTATGTTTGAAACAGACAGGGCTGATTCACAATGAAGTATACATCTTTGTAAGTGGTGAGCTCTCTGTCCCTGTAAGTACTCAGACAGAAAAGCGGACAAGTTTGATGAGATGAGCTCCCCCACCACCTTCTACTTTTCTGATTTTATGCCCCAGAAAGGGAAGGAGGACCAAATCTTCAAACTCTTTATTAAGTATTCACTTGGGGGAAACCATGCACCAGCAGCAAGAAAGGCAAGAGAAAGCAGACTTTAATTAAAACTGCCAGGAGGAAAACTGCCAGTGCTGGTCTTTTTTCCCTCTTGAACCCACCTCAGCACAGCTGGCCTGCGAGTGCTTAATATATGTACATCTTTCCACTCTGCATTTACCAAACTGCCTTCTTGCATAATTGCTCGGTCAGTGCTCCTGACTGACTAGCTGTGATTTGTGGTCACTAAGGGCTGTGACTGCAGCCATGAAATTAAAAGATGCTTACTCCTTGGAAGAAAAGTTATGACCAACCTAGATAGCATATTGAAAAGTAGAGACATTACTTTGCCAACTAAGGTCCATCTAGTCAAGGCTATGGTTTTTCCAGTAGTCATGTATGGATGTGAGAGTTGGACTATGAAGAAAGCTGAGTGCCAAAGAATTGATGCTTTTGAACTGTGGTGTTGGAGAAGACTTGAGAGTCCCTTGGACAGCAAGCAGATCCAACCAGTCCATTCTGAAGGAGATCAATCCTGGGATTTCTTTGGAAGGAATGATGCTAAAGCTGAAACTCCAGTCCTTTGGCCACCTGATGTGAAGAGTTGACTCATTGGAAATGACTCTGATGCTGGGAGAGTTTGGGGGCAGGAGAAGAAGGGGACAACAGAGGATGAGATGGTTGGATAGCATCACTGACTCGATGAGCGTGAGTCTGAGTGAACTGCGGGAGTTGGTGATGGACAAGGAGGCCTGGCGTGCTGCGATTCATGGGGTCGCAAAGAGTCGGACACGACTGAGCGACTGAACTGAACTGAACTGAACTGAAGGTCCATTTGCACTGTTTCAGTCTGTGGCTGGNTAAAAGAAAGCATGGAAATGATGGAGGACAAGTAAAGAAGACACAAATCTCTGGAAAGGATAGCTAATATACAGGATGAACTGATGAAGACCCAAGTTCTGAGTGGACTTTTAGAACAAATGATTGGAGAGCATATTCATTTATTTAAAAAAAAATCCTAGTATGATCTCAGACCTGTAGATGACATTTCATTGGACTAAGTTTGAAATTCTATACTTCTTTTCAAAAAATCAATTTTCCAGGTAAAAGATATAAGAGTTCTGCTTGACTGCAGGCCCTTGGGCACTGACTTTTAGTGCAATGTCAGCTGTACCAATAAAAGAAGAATGTTACAGAGACACAGACATACCCTCCTGTGGTCATAATACAGCTGGGTATTGCTTTCAGCTCTGAGTAGAATATTTTTAGAGAGTTTCAGTGTGTCCCCCAAGGAGGGCACTGGGCGACATGGGCACATGGCCTATGGTCTGTGAGGAACAGTTGCAGGAACTCAAGGTGTCTGACTTGGCCAAGAGGATGCTCAGGAAGGGATGGAGGTACATTCAAATATTTGTGGCATGTCTGAAGAAGGAATGAGAAGGCTGATGCAGAGAACAAAACAGAGCCTCTGAACCCAAATTCCCAGAAGGGAGACTTGGCTTTAGAAATGAGTGGGGAGTATGTTTGAAACAGACAGGGCTGATTCACAATGAAGTATACATCTTTGTAAGTGGTGAGCTCTCTGTCCCTGTAAGTACTCAGACAGAAAAGCGGACAAGTTTGATGAGATGAGCTCCCCCACCACCTTCTACTTTTCTGATTTTATGCCCCAGAAAGGGAAGGAGGACCAAATCTTCAAACTCTTTATTAAGTATTCACTTGGGGGAAACCATGCACCAGCAGCAAGAAAGGCAAGAGAAAGCAGACTTTAATTAAAACTGCCAGGAGGAAAACTGCCAGTGCTGGTCTTTTTTCCCTCTTGAACCCACCTCAGCACAGCTGGCCTGCGAGTGCTTAATATATGTACATCTTTCCACTCTGCATTTACCAAACTGCCTTCTTGCATAATTGCTCGGTCAGTGCTCCTGACTGACTAGCTGTGATTTGTGGTCACTAAGGGCTGTGACTGCAGCCATGAAATTAAAAGATGCTTACTCCTTGGAAGAAAAGTTATGACCAACCTAGATAGCATATTGAAAAGTAGAGACATTACTTTGCCAACTAAGGTCCATCTAGTCAAGGCTATGGTTTTTCCAGTAGTCATGTATGGATGTGAGAGTTGGACTATGAAGAAAGCTGAGTGCCAAAGAATTGATGCTTTTGAACTGTGGTGTTGGAGAAGACTTGAGAGTCCCTTGGACAGCAAGGAGATCCAACCAGTCCATTCTGAAGGAGATCAATCCTGGGATTTCTTTGGAAGGAATGATGCTAAAGCTGAAACTCCAGTCCTTTGGCCACCTGATGTGAAGAGTTGACTCATTGGAAATGACTCTGATGCTGGGAGAGTTTGGGGGCAGGAGAAGAAGGGGACAACAGAGGATGAGATGGTTGGATAGCATCACTGACTCGATGAGCGTGAGTCTGAGTGAACTGCGGGAGTTGGTGATGGACAAGGAGGCCTGGCGTGCTGCGATTCATGGGGTCGCAAAGAGTCGGACACGACTGAGCGACTGAACTGAACTGAACTGAACTGAAGGTCCATTTGCACTGTTTCAGTCTGTGGCTGGGCTGAGCCAGTCTCCTCCTCTCTGCTCCTGGCTACACTGGACTTTCTGCTGTGCACAGGATGCCACAATACAAGGGCAGACTCGAGTGCACTGGGGGCCACCTCTCACTAGCTACCTTATCTTGACCTTGGTCAGTACTACGAAGGGACAGTACTTCTGGCAAGAAGCCGTCAGAGGAAACACTAGGTTAGCAGATGAGATCCATCAAAGCCTGGACGATCCTGCTTCTTGCTGATGCTTCTTAGCAAGATAATATCCTTCATTCAAACCATTATCACTTTTTCCCCCCTCTGAATCCAGGAAGCAGCATTGCAAATACAGTGCCAGCTACTAAAATGATGAAATACTGCCAACATGAAGTGATTTATTCAAGTCAGAGTAAAGAAGGGGGAGCTCATTCCAAGAAGAGTCCATTTGTATAAATGTCTTTACAAATGTTGACCAAATAGAAACCAAACTGCTATGGCAGTGATTCCCAAGAGAGGAACTGTAGAGGGTGAGGAGAGAGGAGAGTGCCTACTTTCTGCTTGATGTGTTTCTGTGTTGTTTGAGGATAGCTTACTTTCAGCTTTATGTGTTTCTGTGTTATTCAAGGTTCTTTTTGTTTGTTTGTTTTGCAATGAACATGTCTATTACCATTTTGAAAGCAAAAAGTATGTTCACCAAGAAAATGGCATTGGGTTTAAATTGTGATCCTTACAAGACTGTTATTCACTTCACCAGAGAGAGCTGGGGTTGTTTGTGAAAATGAACCTTTCAGATGCTGGCTATATTTTTAATTTGTGATTGCTATTTCCCTGGCTACTACTGGCATGTTTGAAAATACCTATGTTTTTATATGTGCCCTAAGAAGCGTCTATCCACAAATGGGATGGAAGCAACACAAAATGCATCTCTAACTAGTTCCTTTTGCCTCCCCCAGATCTCATTGGCCTGCCGTGGGTGTGCTTTATATATACAGTTATGAGTCTAGCATCCCTGGTTTTTGTTATTGTGTTTATACCCGAAACAAAGGGATGCTCTTTGGAACAAATATCAATGGAGCTGGCAAAAGAGTGAGTATTGCATGCGTTGCTCTCTGAATAGCACTCTTAGCTCAAAAATTCAGCTTTATATACAATGAAATGATAACATCTAAAATTATTTTAGGATATATGCTTTGGTGGGGAACCATATCTCAAAAAAATAATTCTAGTTTCTCTGCTATGTGTTTAATTTGTATAATTCACCTAAGAATTTAGAATAAGCACGGTTTTCTAGTCTTCCAAAGCTCTTTTCAGTAAAGATTGAAGAACCTCTCCCATCTCTGCACCTTCCCCTCACAGGAGTGGTTTTTTTGTTTGGGGTTTCAGATTGGTCCTAGAATGACATGCTCACTCTGTGCTAAAACAGCTTCAGCCTTCTGTATCACACTGGTAGGTTTCTTGAAGCCCTAAACACCCATTAAGGCTAAGATTTCCAGGAAAACTCTTGGGCTTAAATGTCTAGAATTATTCCAAATATGGCACAAAGTATGTTATGCAAGATGAATAGTTTCCTACACGAATAGGCAATTAGAACACTGGTTAAAAAAACTCACATGGAGAGATTGCTTAAACAATTCAACACAGCAGTGGGCTGTAGAAAACCCCTGTTCTCTTTAGGAACGGAACTCAAAACTGAGTGATGAAACTGGCCTGTGGGAGGAGGCGATCAGTGTGCAGTGGCCAGGCATGAAAGGGAACTTGCACCTCTTCCTAGCATTTAATCATTCTACTTGAAATACAGGAATACTTGTGCTTAGGCTTTAACATAACAGGATGAAAATACATATTTACAGGTTGATTTTCTTCTAAAACTACTTCCAGTACACTAGAGAGAAATGTTATGATGGCTAAAGAAATTTGTAAGCACAGTGATTCTTCAGCTTTTGTCTGAAGGAAGAATAAACCTGAGAGGTGAACTGACATACACTGACAGGTATATGTGTGCAAATATATAGACCGAGTTTTTAATCCTAGTTTAAAAGTGTTATATAATAATTATTTGTTATTATTATTATTAGGGTATAAAGGAAGTAGGAGTACGGACGGCTTTTACTTTGCACTTTATATACTTTAAAATGTTTTACAAGTAATTCTCTGGCCATTCAGTAATAAGGTGCTCTCACTGCCAGGGCCTGGGCTCAATCCCTGGTTGGGGAACTAAGATCCCACAAGCTGAGTGGGGCAGCCAAAAACAAACAAACAAAAGGCTTACATTTTAAAGATGTTTCCTTTTAGTAAGCAGAAAAACTTTTCTCTTAATTCAACATAAATATCAACTGTAAGGCTAATTTTTGATGCAGATAGGCCTTATTTTATAAGTATTCAATGAAAATGAAAATTATTCACTTACAAAAAAATATATATATAGTTGTCATAAAAGCCAGATATCCTCTTGCCCTGGTCAGAGCATTGTCTGGCTCTATGCAAGTTAAAGTCAAACAGTTGGATTTCTTGGTGAGCGCAGAATCTGAACAAGACAATTAATTACACATACATGAGTTACATAAGGAGTATCTTCAGACCTTAATAACACAGTGCATTCATCTGTAGACTGGAAACACATCTGACAGATGCAGGCCTTTCCCAGAACTGAGGTGCCAGGACCCTGTTGACATCCACCTCTATTGGTCACCCTTTACTTCTCATCCTTCCCTAAGAGCTTGTTTCACATCATTGGTTTGTATATACTAGTTGCTATTTCCCATGATTCTTTGGTTTGGCTGGGTGGGGCCCCTGCTTATTTCACCTGGGCTCAGTCATGTGACTCCAGCATCAGCAGAAAAGGCAGCTGGTGGAAGATGCTGACACAGAGAGGAGTTTCAGTTCTCTTCTGGTGGGCTCATCCTCCATGAGGCTAATGTGGCTTCCTCACCTGTCAGACTCTGGGCAGCATTCCCAGGTAGTGGAGGCAGAAGCTGCAAGGTTCCGTGAGGTTTCCATTCTGGAAGTCCCGCTACATCACTTCCATCACTTTCTATTGTCAGTACAAGTCCTAAGGCCAGCCCAGATTCACATAGTGATTGACTTATGTCTTGATGAAATGAAGAACAAAGGTCTTTTGTTTGTTTGTTTGTCACATTTAACCTATCACATCTATTCTTTCTTTCTTTCTTTCTTTTTTTTTTTTTTTGAAAAAAAAAAAACTCATTTATTTATTTGGCTGCACCAGGTCTTAATTGCAGCATGTAGGATCTAGTTCCCTGCTGCTGCTGCTGCTGCTGCTAAGTCTCTTCTTGGTGAGAAATCGTGTCCGACTCTGTGTGGCCCACCAAGCTCCCGTGTCCCTGGGATTCTCTAGGCAAGAACACTGGAGGGGGTTGCCATTTCCTTCTCCAATGCATGAAAGTGAAAAGTTAAAGTGCAGTCACTCAGTCGTATCCAACTCTTAGCAACCCCATGGACTGCAGCCTACCAAGCTCCTCTGTCCATGGGATTTTCCAGGCAAGAGTACTGGAGTGGGCTGCCATTTCCTTCTCCACTAGTTTCCTGAGCAGGGAATGACCCAGGCCTCCTGCATTGGGAGCTCAGAGTCTTTGCTACTTTGGACTATGAAGGAAGCCCCACCCCTACTGTTTCTTGAAAGTCTTTTACCTCCTGCATGCATGCTAAGTCACTTCAGTCATGTCCAATACTTTGCAATCCTATGGACTGTAGCCTGCCAGGCTCTTCTGTCCAAGGGATTCTCTAAGCAAGAATACAGCAGTGGGGTGCCATTTCCTTCTCCAAGGGATCTTTCCAACCCAGAGATCGAACCTGCATCTCTTACTTCTCCTGCATTGCAAGTGGATTCTTTACCACTAACGCCACCTGGGAAACCCTTTTAGCTTCTAAGAAACAATTTTTCCCCCTGGGTCTTCTTTTCCTACCTCATCAACTCTTAATTCCTTCTTTCTCCTTCTACTCCTACATGATAGTTATCTTTGATATCTTAGCCATACATCCTTTTGCCTTAAGGCCAAATCTTCATCTTCAAAGCCTTGAGTAACCCTAGCCCTGGATAGTATTGCTTTCTCCTGGATCTTCAAGATTTTCTAGTCCTATTTTCTTTTTATGTTGCCCTAGCTAAAATTCTTGTGGTTTCACTTCCTTAAGTACGTTATAAAATTTTGGTTTCCAGGGATGGTCTCGACCCATTATCTTTCTTATGTAACTTCTACAGTGCCTAGATTAAAACTGATTCCTTGTGGATGACTGAAAAATATCCACCATGTGGTCTGTTGATCCAATGCTGAATTCACTGTATGTGGGTATTAAATTGCAGACAACAATATAAATCATAACAGGTTTTGATCTGTGGATCATAGGATGAGATTTAATCTATGATCTAACAGTCTGTGCAATGAGAGGAGAAAGAGGTATGTGTTCAGAAAAGGGAGATGAATGGGCTTCACCATACTGCTCCCTTCCCACAACTGCAGAGATTATTCATTCAGCTCTTTGTTGATGATCTACTAGGTACTAGACACTGTATTAGGAAAGAACTGAAGATATCCAGAGTCCATAACTTCCTTATTTGAAGAAGCAGAGCAGAAAACAGACCATTGCAATACACTGTGTTGGCAAGTGCAAAGGAAGGTCACATGTACTGGGGAAGAGAATTCCTTTAAAGGTAAGGGTTCATTACAATTCTGGTGAGCAGTACTAATTTTAAAAATTGAAGTAGGGAGAAAGCAGTAATGAACAAACTGAACAAGACGATGCATCACTCCTTATCGCACTCTTTTTTAAAAAGTCTGAAAGCAGAATGTTCTCAATGAATTAAAGTTAAGAAACTTTTAGATCTTTCTTTTTCATATGGGACTGTCAGAATGTATCGAATTTCAAACCAAATGAAAATTTGAAGACAAAACTTAAGAAAAGCCAGTCTTTCTATCCAGTAGACCTCCAGAATAAGGTATTCATAAGAACATAGTGATTTGGGTGGCTAAAATTCAACAAGAAGTATGCATTAGAATTCAGGGTAGGGAAGAAATTCGTCTAAATTTGCAAAACTCTGCATTATGAAATGTTTTTGAAAGCATCACATTTCTGTTCCTTTTGAGTCGCACAGTTACTCAAACTTAAATCCAGACCCTCTCCAAGAAAGTTTTAAATCGCAAATTAGGAGAGATCCAAAAGCCAAAGGCAGACTCTTCTTGTGCCAGGAGGTTGATGTAGAACAGATACAGATAATGGCACAGGTGTGGATTATGAAAGATGAGTTGGCAAAACAGTTCTGCATTTTGAATTCATTTCTAGCAGCAGCAAGCAGCAGTATCCACCTGGGTTGCATTCTTGCAGGGAAGCCCAGTACCTGAGGGCAGAAAGGAAACAGTTGCTTTCAGAAATCTTGGTTAACTGATTTCTACAAAACCAAAGAGCCTGGGACAAGTCTTAGCTTGAAGCAGCAGATTGGCCAATGCTTTAAAAATTGAGAAGTAAGCAGCCTGAATGGTGTAAATTGACCAAAGTTATGTATGAAGTATGGGTGTTAAACAAGGTTCCCTGGAGGGAAATGGTGGAGACAAGACTAGAAGTAAAATACATAATTTTATTGAAAATTTATTGAACTAGCTAAGTGAACATGGGACGGCAGAAAGCCCCAGGGAACTTGAGAGGACATGAAAGTTGAAGAAAACTTGAAGATGGAGGAAGGCCACAGCTGAGCTAAGAAAGTCTGAACTTAGTGAAACAAAGAATCAACTTTTGTCACCAGGGAAACAGAGTTCAGATGTTATGTCCAATGATTTTCTAAGCAAGAAAGGAAACTACTTATAATATCGAATTAACTTCAAATTTGATACTCCATTTCACTTAATATTATCATTTCTCATATTTAGAGCTGGCTTCTTTTCCTCCTGTTTCTACAAGGCTGAGAAAACACATCTTCTTCCAAAGTTGTTAAATTTTTTGTAAGATAAACAATGACTCAGCGGAGAGGTCAGAAAAGATCTCACTAATAATGTAATTTGAAAGGATTTTATTTTGAACTCGTGCCCTGCCAGCTACAAACACAAAATGGGATACTTGCCATATGTGCTATTTCAGCTGTGACTTTCATTCTTTTCCCCAGTTTAAGTGGAAGCAATTAGAGAAACACGAGTTAATGTTTTGTAAATATTTTAGCTCTGAGGCTTAGATTATTTTTCACTTTTAGCAGCTAATTTTATGTGGCCATTCCTTCATTCATTCACACAAATTCATTTATTCACTGAATATTTACCGAGCATCTGTTTCATGCCACACACTGCTCTAAGCACTATAACGTTAATCAGTGAGCAAAGTGCCGTAAGAATTAAGATAGTAAATGTGTGTGTGTGTGTGTGTGTGTGTGTGTGTGTGTGTTGGGTGGGTACTTTGAATTGGTGATCTGAGAAGATATCCTGAAAGATAACGTTTCAGATAAAAACTGAGTGCTAATGAAGAGTCAGTCCTGCAAAGAGAGAGGGAAAGAGAATTCATGCAGAGAGAACAGCTATTGCAAAGGCTACAGTATCATACTTGACCTGTTCTAAGAACTGAAAGATGCCCAGGAGGAGGCTGCAATCTTTGAGATTCAGTGAGAAAGTCAGTGGAAATGGATGTGTAGAGCTTCACAGACTGAGTGTGGATTTCATTCTAAGTGCAATGGGAAGCTACAAAAGTACTTTAAGCAAGGAAGTGATGTGACCTGATTTACTTTAAGGTGTGCCAAGATAGAGTCTGCAGGCACACAGCTGCACATGGCAGAGAAAGCACACAAGCACAGGGCTGGGCCCCAGGTTCAATCCCCCTCATGACCTCCAGGGCCCCTCCCATGCTGCCTAGCAATTGCCCATTGTCTATGAACTGCCTCTCCTAGACAACTGCTCAACGCCAATTCCTCTTTCTGGAAACTTCCCACCTCCTTGGTGGTGGTGGTTTAGTCCTTAAGTCATGTCCAACTCTTGTGACCCCCATGGACTGTAGCCTTCCAGGGTCCTCTATCCATGGGATTCTGGACAAGAATACTGGAGTGAGTTGCCATTTCCTTCTCCAGCAGATATTCCTGATCCAGGAATTGAACCTGGGTCTCTTGCATTGCAGAAAGATTCTTTACTGACTGAGCTATGAGGGAAGCTCACCTCCTTAGCCCTCCTCAGTCCTACTGACAGCCTTGCTTCTGACTTCACGGAAGCATGCATGCCCGTTCACTAAGTTACATATGACTATTTTGTGACCCCATGGGCTGTAGCCCACAAGGCTCCTCTCTCCATGGAATTCTCCAGGCAAGAAAACTGGAGTAGGTTGCCATTTCCTTCTCCAGGGGATCTTCCTGACCCAGGGATTGAACCCAAGTCTCCTGTGTCTCCTGCATTGGCAGGTAGATTCTCTACCACTGAGCCACCTGGGAAGTCTCTACTTCTGACTTCACAGAAGAAATGAACACAATCAGAAAGGAAACTTCCTTAACCTTCCACCTCACCCACATCTCAGTGTCTGTATTGAAATATAGTACCATCCCTCCAGGTTCTACCTTTAACTCATTGCTACATGAAGGTGACCATTTCACACCCTCTTCCCTTCCCTTTTCCAGATCATTCCCCAGCAGTACTCCTGGTCTACCCTTATCCATATCTTCCTTCTCTCCTGGATCTTTACTCCTCATCAGCAGAAAGATCTTATGTGATTTTTTCCCCATCTTAAACATAAAAGTCTTTGGTCCCATTTTCCTCCCCAGGTTTTGCTCTGCTCTCATTTATTTTTATGTTTTCTTTGCCATAATTTATAGCAAAGTTCTTNCCTTCTCTCCTGGATCTTTACTCCTCATCAGCAGAAAGATCTTATGTGATTTTTTCCCCATCTTAAACATAAAAGTCTTTGGTCCCATTTTCCTCCCCAGGTTTTGCTCTGCTCTCATTTATTTTTATGTTTTCTTTGCCATAATTTATAGCAAAGTTCTTCCAGAGTTGTCTCTATTCTCTGTCAGCAATTCCTCTCTTAAACTTGCTCCAGTGAGCAGACTTTTATGGCCACTACTCCACTGACATCGTTCCTTTTAACATCCAGGTTACTCCACATTGCTAAACCCAGTGGTCAGTTCTTGGTCAGCATCTTAATGGCTGGCATAGTGACCATCGCCAGCATGGACTGGGGTGAGCGTGCCCTCCTTTCTGAGACCCTTGCTTCACTGCCTTCAGGGACCAACCTCCTGGTTGTCTTCTGCCACTCGCTCCTTCTCAGCATCCTCTGCTGGATCCAGCTCATGCTTCACTGTCTTAAAGTTGGAGTGCCCTGGGGCTTCATCCTCTGATCACCTCTCTATCCCTCACTGGCTCATTGATCTTAAAGCCATGGCCTTTATACTATCCATATGCCACTAATTTCAACATTTATACCTCTAGCTTCAATATCTATCCTGAATTCAAGTCTTGTTTATTCAACTCTTTGCTTTACACCTTTTTTCAAATGTCTAACAAATCTTTCTCTTTTTTTTTTTCAGTTCTCACACATGATTGGTTTTATTTATTTATTTTTTTAAATAAAAAAAATTATTTTTTTCCATCTCAGGTGTACGTGAGTTCCCAGTCTTGAACCCTCCCCCCACCTCCCACCCCATATCAACTCTCTGGATCATCCCTGTGCACCAGTCCCAAGCATCCTGTATCCTGTATCGAACATAGACTGGCGATTCATTTCTTACATGATAGTATACATGTTTCAGTGCCATTCTCCCAAATCATCCNAGAGTCGGACATGACTGAGCAACTTCACTTTTCATGGTACCTATAGTTAAACATCTATTTCACTTATTATATTCTGAAGGTTCAAGACTACATCTTAAAGTCACATCCATGACTTGGCACCATATCTCATACATAGAAAATGTTCTATTACTATTTCGTGAATAAATGCTGTAAAGTCCAACAGTTCAATCTTCAGTTTAAATTAAAATTCTCATTAGCTAGAATCCCAAACTACAATTTTGTTAATATTGGATATAGAAAAATAAAAATAACAAAAAGCAAAACTAAAAGCTCGTGAAGAAAGAGCTTCAGGTCAAGTCCAAACCGCTTTAAAGTCAAAATGGAACCATGAAGTTAGAAGCAAAATGAATCCAAAACAGAGTGAGTGCCCCTAGTTTACTAAATCTCAAAATTGAGGTAAACTAAACAGTGTTTACTTGATGATAATAATTATTATTAAAAAAACAACAACACGTAACAGAAAGAAAAAAAGAAACTAAAAGCAAGCCTGAAACTTCAGTTCCAAAGCCACTCATTCTCATTTAAATGAAGAAGAGCTAAGAGTCTTTTTCTTCCCTACATGCCCCTTAATAGCCATGAAAGTGCATATGTAGTGTTCTTTTACTACATTTCATGATGGCTTATACATTTAAAGCTTTTAAACTTGTTTGCATGCATCCAAGGGAAATAGGTTTCAGCAAATCCACAAAAAAGAACACCATTTTAAAGTGACATTTAAATTTACAAAGCTGTTAAACCTGCTAACACTATAGCACAGAATACTTAAGACAACATAAATGACAAAAACAGACATCTATGTTCCTACCACCCAGCTTAAAAAATATAATTTACAATACGATGGCTGTCTCCCCTCCTGCTCTTCTCCTAGACAAGGTCCTCAATTCCTTTCCTCCGGAGAAAACTCTTTTCTCGCCCAATTGTTGTTTTATCCTTCTCATATATTCCTCTTAAAGTTATGACACACACATTATATCCCTGAACCCAATAAATCATTAAAAAAAATACACTAATGGATTTGGCTTGCAATACTTCATTTTGGATTAATACATCTATTTTTGTAAGCAGAATTTGTCTATAATCCTTTCTTGGACTTTATCTGCTTTGAGTATCATGGTGATACCAGACTTACTAGACAAGTTAGGTTGCTTTCTTCTAAAAAAAAAAAAAACAAAAAAAACTCGAAGACAGTTTTAGAAGACCTCATCTGAAAACTGTCTTGACCTGTAATTCTTGTTTCCTTTGTGGATTTTAAAAGATTACTTCAATTTAAGAGTTTTAAGACATTTGATGTCTATTTCTTCCTTGATCAGTTTCCCCAAATTAAATTTTCTTGGGAAATTTTCCAATTCTAAAATGTAACACTTTGTAGCATATAATTTTTCATAGTTTTCCTACAAATTTTAAAAACTCAACGTCAGTATACTTATCTCTTCATCACAGTATCATTTATCCTTGCTTTTTTTTTTAAATCATCAATCTTGCTGAAAAGGTTTCCTAGTTTTTGTTTGTTCAAAGGACAAACTATTGGTAGGTAGTTCGATCCTCTTTACTAAATTTTTTTTTTTTTGCCTTATGTTCTTCCTTCTACAGAGCTACTCTTTTCTTGATTTCTTATATTGGAAACTAAGCCGGATGCTTAACATGTCAGTTTTGAACTTTTCCTCTCTTCTTGTATGAGTATTTAGAGCAGTGATAACCAAGTACATTCAGTATATCTGAAGTTGGATATATAATGTTTTCACTGTCCCTTGATTCTAATAGTAGCATTTCCATTATTATTTTTTTAAGACTACTTATTTATAAATTCTTTATCTTTAGACATACATAGCTTTTAAAATCACTAGCAATGAGGAAGTGCTAACTTAAAAGAATGAGATACCACTACTCATACTGGTAAACATCAAACATTGCTGATGAATGCATCTTGAGGAATTATTCAACTGAGAAAAGTATAAATAAAGATGATATACTGCAATTCTGTTAATAGCAGACACCTACGTGCCAATGCAGAAAGGGCTCGTTAAATACAGTATAGCACAGTCTAATACAACAGACTACTAAACTGACTTTATAAATTATAACTACATGGATATAGACAGAGGTTCATAATGTGAAAACAAACATACATTTGACAGAGTTCATTTTGGTTTATATATCTACGTATGTATTAAAAATGCCAAAATGGTCACAATTATTCTATTCAGAGAACTGGCAATCGGGTGACTTTGGTAATTTCCCCACTGTCCAAGGCCTAATATTAAGACATGATTTAACAAGATGTTTTATCCTATTTCTCAAGTAAATGCCAAGTATGAGTTTGTCAAGTATTTCCTTCTAATAAAAAGCAAAGCTGAAAGTTGAAGCTGTCCTACTTCAGGAAATAACATATTTCTAGCATTGTATTAAGATGCACTATTGAATTGAATCAGATTTTTATGGACAAGTTAGGTCCTCCTGGTGGTATTCCAACCACAACCTTAACGCATCAACTGGAAAACATTGCCACCTCCTGGTTTTTAAGACAAATTACATCCAACACGACTACATTTAAAATTCTCCAGAGGAGGAAAGAAGGAAACGGCAACCCACTCCAACCCACTCCAGTCAGTGTTCTTGTCTGGGAAATGCCATAGACATGAGGGAGCCTGGTGGGCTGCTACAGTCCATGGGGTCACAAAAGAGTCAGACATGACTTAGCAACTGAGCACACCAGGAAAGATATTTTAAACTAAAAGGGCACAACAAACGTTACAAAAACAAAGCAAAAATAACCCTAAAATAAAACTAAAAGCCAAAAGAATAAAGTAAAATAAAACTGAGAATACAGAAAAGTAGATTCTGGCTACTTTTAAGGGTACTTAAGTTGGACCTTAGGATACGGTGGGTGGGTCCTCTAAGGTTTAACCACAGAACTACTCTCCATGATTTGAGAAATGGCAGACAGAGACAGACTGGATACAGTCCAGTTGCAAACACAGTGTGAGCCCAGGTGGTGTCCTAGGGATCCTTCTTTTCTACAAACAAGACAGGCCATCCAAACCAACCGCATATTCTTTATCAAGTTCCCCAAACAGCAGTTTAGGAAAGAGACATTTTGTGCTCCTGATTCCAACAGATTACTCAACCATCTCTCAATACACACCTGTGACCGAGACAGAGAAAGGCTAATATTCTGCCTTTTATAAAGAGGGTCTTCTTTTACATAGGTTTAATATTAACAGTACACCATAAACCTTATAAAACAGGGTGCCGACCTAGTGCTCACATTCAGGTATGTGACACTGGGTAAGTTACCTAACCTCTCTCTTAAGTCCTAATTTTCTCTTCTGAAAAATTGGTGATAATATCATCTTATCTCCCAGGGTGTTTTTAAGAAGGACTACATTATCTGTGTCAAGGACACAGCATACTGTGTGTATTCACTAAATGGTAACTATTACCATTTAATGGATTCACAGGTAGAATGCTGTGACCAGATGGTATTAATGAGCTGACACAAAACTTGAGAACAATCATATTGATAGGAAAAAAAAAAACCCCAGACCATAATAGGTTAGGCAGGGGTCAGCAAAATAACAGCCGACGGGCCAGGCCCTGATTTTTTTGTTTTCTAAATCTTACTGAAACAGTCACGCTCATGTGTTTGCTTAATGACTATGTGGCAGAGCTGAGCAGCTGTGAAGGTGGAAGGCACAGTGGTGTCTGACTCTTTGTGATCCCAGGGACTATACAGTTCATGGAACTCTCCAGGCCAGAATACTGGAGTGAGTAGCCTTTCCCTTCTCCAAGGGATCTTCCCAACTCAGGGATCAAACCCAGGTCTCCCGCACTGCAGGCGGATTCTTTACCAGCTGAGCCACAAGGAAGCCCTAGCAGTTGTGACAAAGACCAAAAGAACCACAAGCCTAAAGTTGTCACTATATGGTCCTCTAAGAAAAAGTTTACAGATCCCCAGGCTAGTGCAATGGGGCAGTAGCAATAAAATGACATCTAATGTAAATAAAGTTTACATTTTTATTAAGATGAATAAACATCTGTATACCATGGTCCTTGATTGGCTCCTGGTTTGAACAAAACAGGTNAAAAAAAAAAACCAGACCATAATAGGTTAGGCAGGGGTCAGCAAAATAACAGCCGATGGGCCAGGCCCTGATTTTTTTGTTTTCTAAATCTTACTGAAACAGTCATGCTCATGTGTTTGCTTAATGACTATGTGGCAGAGCTGAGCAGCTGTGAAAGTGGAAGGCACAGTGGTGTCTGACTCTTTGTGATCCCAGGGACTATACAGTCCATGGAACTCTCCAGGCCAGAATACTGGAGTGAGTAGCCTTTCCCTTCTCCAAGGGATCTTCCCAACTCAGGGATCAAACCCAGGTCTCCCGCACTGCAGGCGGATTCTTTACCAGCTGAGCCACAAGGAAGCCCTAGCAGTTGTGACAAAGACCAAAAGAACCACAAGCCTAAAGTTGTCACTATATGGTCCTCTAAGAAAAAGTTTGCAGATCCCCAGGCTAGTGCAATGGGGCAGTAGCAATAAAATGACATCTAATGTAAATAAAGTTTACATTTTTATTAAGATGAATAAACATCTGTATACCATGGTCCTTGATTGGCTCCTGGTTTGAACAAAACAGGTGTTAAGATCTGAATACTATAGACAATTTGAATATATTAGACAGTATTACGGAACTGCTATTAATTTTGCTAGGTCAAATAATAGAGTGGTCATACAGACTATTATGCTTATTTTTTAACATGCATATTGAAACAATCAAGGGAAAAATGCCATGTCTGGAATCACTATTTGAACTCAGTAACAAACAGATTTGGTAAAGTTTCAGATGATCCCCTCAATATCTGGAATCTTGCCACCGGAATCAAACAAATTAGGACAATTTGAGTACAGAATAGATCTGGCTCATAGGTATAGTTTTAAGACAAAGAAATGCCTTATTACTGACTCAACTCTTAATGATTAAATCTAGGCGAAAGGATATAAGGGTATTCATCACACTGTTCTGCCTACATTTTGGTCTACAAATGTCAATAATGGTTTTTAAAAGCTGTTTAAAAAGAAAAACAAATTTCCTCACAATAGGCCACACTAAGACAATGTGGGCATTAATTATATTTTTAAAAGAAAAACCAGATCAGATAGATTATTCAGAGCAAAGGAATTACTAGCCTCTTTGCTACTAAAATATCTAGAATATCCTGACCTTATCGTTTAAAGAGGGCACTGATATTCAGATATCCAAAGGAAAGCAGGATGGCATGAGATATAAAAATAGTTGTGTGAGGAAAGTCTCAGGACATTTAGCACAAGACAGGAAAGACAGCAGTTGCTTTCAGATGTCTGAATAAAAAGGAAACCGAAAAATCCAAATGAAGGCCCAGAGGAGGAGACCTTATGAAGCCACACCAAAAAGCAAATACCTGCAAAGCAGCAGGCTCCATGGAAGATAAGTGGCCGAAAAAACGGAGGCAGGGCAAGATAAACTGCAGTGTTACAGAATGAGTCTTTTATTAGGTAAAAGATGTGACTAGATGGCTTCTAAGATGCCCATCTAACTCTCAAATCCCAGGATTCCAACATCTTAGATGAAGACATACTCTAGACACATTTAGGAATTACATACTAAATTTCAATTTTCAGTCTAGAACTATTATATAGTTTAGTTAAATTGACAACCCATTCTGAAATTCCCACTTTTCCTACAACAAGCACTTGTATTCAAATGGGCAATGCAGAGAGAAAGTCAGAAGCACTGAGGGGCAACAGCACAGGCAGCTGACCAAACTGCAAAGTCTGTTTGACCTGGTGACATCACAGCATGAAGACACTTCTGTGTGTGGCCCAACAGCTTATACTTTTTATACCAACAGTTCTTGGTGCTGGCACTTTTGTGTTCTAGCCACATGCAGAAAATTTTATTAACAATATGGCTGACCACAAAAATCCTTGTGTATTCTAAAGGAAAGGATTCTGAAGGAAAGGATTATACAGCGGCATATTACTCATATTACAGAAAACAGTTAACAAATGCTTAAGTACAAGAAAAAGTGTGTACAAAACCATAATTTGTTGTTGTTCAATTGCTAAGTCTTGACCAATTCTTTGTGGCCCCATGGACTGCAGCACGCCAGGCTTGCCTGTCCTTCACTCTCGCCCAGAGTTTGCCCAAACTCATTCATGTCCATTGAGTTGGTGATGCCATCCTCTATCTTCACCACATATGTATCTACCTTTTACCTCTGACTTTTTCTAAATACCAATTCTGAAGACTGGTATCAGAATAATTATTACAATTTTTAAAAATATACATCAAGAAAATTACAAATACTGTTTTCCTCTAGTTTTTATTTTACATTGGAGTACAGTTGATTTACAGTGTTGTGTTACTTCCAAGTGCACAGCAAAATGATTTAGTTACACATATACATACATCTAGTCTTTTTCAAATTCTTTTCCCTTATAGGTTATTACAGAGAAAGGTACTGGTTTTTAAACAACTCTGATGGTTGCCAGCAACCATCTACTTAAAAAATCAGTAAGGAGAAGTATATTTTATGTTCCAGTCAATAAAAATATCTGTAACGATGCCTAAAAGGCGGTGGACGAAGATTTAAACAATGCTAATTTTCTGAATGAGTGCTTAAGTCACTGCTGCTGCTACTGCTACTGCTACGTCACTTCAGTCGTGTCCGACTCTCTGCGACCCCATAGACGGCAGCCCACCAGGCTCCCCCATCCCTGGGATTCTCCAGGCAAGAACACTGGAGTGGGTTGCCATTTCCTTTGCCAATGCATGAAACTGAAAAGTGAAAGTGAAGTCGCTCAGTCGTGTCCGACTCTTTGCGACCCCCCGGACTGCAGCCTACCAGGCTCTTCCGTCCATGGGATTTTCAAGGCAAGAGTACTAGAGTGGGTTGCCACTGCCTTCTCCATCACTACTCCCAGACATAACCAATTAGATCATATCTTCTTATTTTCAATAAGCAGTCAGCACTTCTCAAATAATGCAGAAGATTGATTTCCAGGTATTTATCTCTGTATGCTATTTATCCAAATAGATTTACATTGGAATCAAGCACTTTAGAAATGTATTAATAGCAAAAATATATTAAACACTCATAATTGGACCACATATGGCTTTCCTTGTCTTCTATATAGATATACTTACTCATTCATCAATTCACTTATAGTAATACCATCCAGACCTATGAATATTAATAGCCTGAGAACAAAATCCTGAGCATTAACTTCTGTTGCACAGGCATTAACTAGGTCTCTGACCTCAGAGTTACAGGGTTCAACCAAATCATTTATTCACACACACCTCAGATATACATTGGTTCAAACTTTGCACCTTTCCATTCATGCGTACCTTTGTTTACTGATCCCCTAATTAAGTCACTAAAAATAATAAAGTCAATGTGTAAAATTCAAAAAACCCTAAAAACGATATCCTAGAATATTACTAAGGTCTATCTACAGGCTTATTTTTCATAAAACTAAGATGGTACATCTTTTTTGCAGCAGATCACAATATTATACAGAAAGGTTATCAGCTTACTTGCTTCATGTCAACCCCATATTTATACTTTTCTACTAGGCCTGTCCTTCATTCACTTGATTCTTCCATGTGTTAANACACTTCTGTGTGTGGCCCAACAGCTTATACTTTATACCAACAGTTCTTGGTGCTGGCACTTTTGTGTTCTAGCCACATGCAGAAAATTTTATTAACAATATGCCTGACCACAAAAATCCTTGTGTATTCTAAAGGAAAGGATTCTGAAGGAAAGGATTATACAGCGGCATATTACTCATATTACAGAAAACAGTTAACAAATGCTTAAGTACAAGAAAAAGTGTGTACAAAACCATAATTTGTTGTTGTTCAATTGCTAAGTCTTGACCAATTCTTTGTGGCCCCATGGACTGCAGCACGCCAGGCTTGCCTGTCCTTCACTCTCGCCCAGAGTTTGCCCAAACTCATTCATGTCCATTGAGTTGGTGATGCCATCCTCTATCTTCACCACATATGTATCTACCTTTTACCTCTGACTTTTTCTAAATACCAATTCTGAAGACTGGTATCAGAATAATTATTACAATTTTTAAAAATATACATCAAGAAAATTACAAATACTGTTTTCCTCTAGTTTTTATTTTACATTGGAGTACAGTTGATTTACAGTGTTGTGTTACTTCCAAGTGCACAGCAAAATGATTTAGTTACACATATACATACATCTAGTCTTTTTCAAATTCTTTTCCCTTATAGGTTATTACAGAGAAAGGTACTGGTTTTTAAACAACTCTGATGGTTGCCAGCAACCATCTACTTAAAAAATCAGTAAGGAGAAGTATATTTTATGTTCCAGTCAATAAAAATATCTGTAACGATGCCTAAAAGGCGGTGGACGAAGATTTAAACAATGCTAATTTTCTGAATGAGTGCTTAAGTCACTGCTGCTGCTACTGCTACTGCTACGTCACTTCAGTCGTGTCCGACTCTCTGCGACCCCATAGACGGCAGCCCACCAGGCTCCCCCATCCCTGGGATTCTCCAGGCAAGAACACTGGAGTGGGTTGCCATTTCCTTTGCCAATGCATGAAACTGAAAAGTGAAAGTGAAGTCGCTCAGTCGTGTCCGACTCTTTGCGACCCCCCGGACTGCAGCCTACCAGGCTCTTCCGTCCATGGGATTTTCAAGGCAAGAGTACTAGAGTGGGTTGCCACTGCCTTCTCCATCACTACTCCCAGACATAACCAATTAGATCATATCTTCTTATTTTCAATAAGCAGTCAGCACTTCTCAAATAATGCAGAAGATTGATTTCCAGGTATTTATCTCTGTATGCTATTTATCCAAATAGATTTACATTGGAATCAAGCACTTTAGAAATGTATTAATAGCAAAAATATATTAAACACTCATAATTGGACCACATATGGCTTTCCTTGTCTTCTATATAGATATACTTACTCATTCATCAATTCACTTATAGTAATACCATCCAGACCTATGAATATTAATAGCCTGAGAACAAAATCCTGAGCATTAACTTCTGTTGCACAGGCATTAACTAGGTCTCTGACCTCAGAGTTATAGGGTTCAACCAAATCATTTATTCACACACACCTCAGATATACATTGGTTCAAACTTTGCACCTTTCCATTCATGCGTACCTTTGTTTACTGATCCCCTAATTAAGTCACTAAAAATAATAAAGTCAATGTGTAAAATTCAAAAAACCCTAAAAACGATATCCTAGAATATTACTAAGGTCTATCTACAGGCTTATTTTTCATAAAACTAAGATGGTACATCTTTTTTGCAGCAGATCACAACATTATACAGAAAGGTTATCAGCTTACTTGCTTCATGTCAACCCCATATTTATACTTTTCTACTAGGCCTGTCCTTCATTCACTTGATTCTTCCATGTGTTAAAGATGGTACATATGGTAGCCAGCCTCCAAGACAGCACCAGTTTACACTATCATAAAAAAGTTCCAGTACAAAAACAAATCCACCTGCAATGCTGGAGATCTGAGTTTGATCCCTGGGTTGGGAAGATCCCCTGGAGGAGGGCATGGCAACACACTCCAGTATTCTTGCCTGGAGAATCCACATGGATAGAGGAGCCTGGTGGGCTACAGTCCATGAGGTTGCAAAGAGTTGGACACAACTGAGCAACTGAGCATTTTGCAATTTGAAAATACATAATCTAATACTTATCCTATATTAACAATGTTTAAACAGTAGCCTGTTTAAGGATTTCACTATTTTAATATGTACTAAAATGTAGCTGTGAAGTAAGAAAACTTGGGTGTTATGGTGTGGACTCTAAAATGGATGCTATGTGATAAGGACTGACTCTAAACTGTTCTTACCTTTATATGCAAAATACAAACAACACTATTTACTCACCATATGACTGATTTGAGGGATTAGTGAGTGCCTCACAAATTATAATAGTGTGGGGTTTAGTCGCTAAATTGTGTCCGAGCCCTTGATACCTCATGGACTGTAGCCCACCAGGCTCCTCTGTCCATGAGACTTTTCAGGCAAGATATTAGAGTGGGTTGCCATTTCCTTCTCCAGCACAAATTATAATACGCTCTATTAAAGTAACATTACACTAGTCAGTGCTAACATTAATTTTAACTAATGTACCATGATAAGAGGAAAAAGTATATTTCGATGAATGCAACTTGAAATCTGGGAACTCCAACTCAAAGATGAAGAAATCTGGCATAGAGATTCCTTACTATGTAAAAGAAAAATTTATTTTGGCTAGATTTCTTAGTATTTCAAATAAGCGGTCTTAACATGTGATTTTTAAAGATTATATGTCATTTTCTGATTACATAAGAAATATTTAAAGAAAAAAAGTCATCGATAGTCCCACCACTGTGATAATTACTACTGTTTTCCTGTGCTCATATGGGCACGTGTTTTCAGGCTGCTGAGTCCACGTATTTATCTGCATACACTCAACAAGGTTGAGGTCACATGCATATGCTGTTGCATCTAGTCGGAGAAGGCAACGGCACGCCGCTCCAGTGCTCTTGCCCGGCAAATCCCATGGACGGAGGAGCCTGGTGGGCTGAACTCCATGGGGTGGCTAAGAGTCTGACATGACTGAGCAACTTCACTTTCACTTTTCACTTTCATGCACTGGAGAAGGCAATGGCAACCCACTCCAGTGTTCTTGCCTGGAGAATCCCAGGGATGGCGGAGCCTGGGGGGCTGCTGTCTCTGGGGTCACAGAGTCAGACACGACTGAAGCGATTTAGCAGTTGCATCTAGTTAACAAAAGATTTTGTAAAAATATCTGCAACTTTTGCTAAGAAAAATAGCAATATTGAATTCATTAATTTTCCTTGAACACTACTGAAGATGAACTTTTCAAATATTAATAGTTATATTTACTCTAGGCTAACTGCCTCATATTCTTTGCTCATTTTTCTTCTGAGATATCCTACCAATTTTATAAATGCTCTTATATGTAAAGAAGTATCTATCAGTCTTTTGCCTGCTTATGCTATTTCTTCAGCTAAACATGATTAATGCCTATTTTTACACCTGGCTCATTCCTACTTGTTCTACAAGTTACCTTCATTCATAATCAGTTCTAGAACAACGAATGGTAATCTAAGCATCAGGCCCCATCCTAGTGGATGGGGATCCAGTAGTGAGGAAGACTTGGCAGAGGGACAGCAGGCATTCTTAGCTCTGAGGAGAGAATGTGAACTGTTCAGACGTGAAGAAGGGCCAGTCTGGCTAGAGTCGGAAGAGAGCAAGGGGCACGAGATCAGGCTGGAGAAGCGGGCAGGGGTTAGGTCCTGCCTTCCAGATCATGTTAAGGATTTTCACATTTATTCCAAGATAATGGTGGGCTAAAGAGAAGCAACAAATGACAGACTGTATTTGCTTTTCATGAGACTCTATCATTGCCATTTCATTAACAACAGAATGGGATACAAGGCAAGAAAGGGCAGAAAACTCAGGTCCACCGCTGTGGTCCTGGTGAGAAAGGACAGTAGTGGGGGCAGGGTGGATGAAGAGGCAAAGCAGTAGGTCAGAGAGAGACTGCTTTAGGAGACAGAGGGAACAGAGCTTTGCGACTGATATGGAGAAGAGGAAAATGGAGATGGAGTATGACTCCAGGTTTGTGGCCTAAGATACCATCTACTGGGACAGGGACACTGGAGGCAGAGCAGGTTTGCAAGGGAAGATGGGAAAAGGAGCAGGGGATAAGGATTCTGTTTTTGACCTGTTGATTTGAAGGAACTTGTGAGACATCCACAAGGAGAAACAGACAATCAGATAAGAGTCCACTGCTCAGGACAGCCTAGGTCTCGACTGCAGGTGAAATCTTAGAAACCCATATGTAGAAGGTAATTAAAACCATGCTGGATAAAATAAGAAATCGAAGGTACTCAGACCTCTGGTCTCCAAGACTGAGCCAGGGCATCCATGACCATGATGAACACTCAGACCCATGACCATGCTGCCAGGGGACCCAGTACACAGCACTTTCTCAAGCTGCAGTGAAATTTCATATTTCAGCGTCTCCATGGTAGACAATAAGTTCCTCAGAAGAATGATCAAGTCGTACTCATTTCTGTACCCAAGTCTTGGCATAGGTCCCAAGGCATGAAACACATTCAGTGAAGTGTCTATGAGAGGTTAACTGTTAGCTTGAGATTATTAAAAAGCAGTATCTCCAAACATGCACAGAGAAACAAGCTTTAAGAGGCCAGGCTCTGGAGCAAATTACTTGGGTTAAATCCAGACTCTACCACTTATCAGTCATATGACTTGGGAAAGTTATTTAACGCCTTTGTGCCTCAACTTCCACATCTGTAAAATAAGGCAGATAACAGCACCTACTGCCAAGTGTTGGGAAAACTAAAATTTCATGCAGAGCATTCAGCACAGTACTTGTACATGGTAAGCATTCAAATTTAGCTATTCTTATTGTTACTATTATTATCTTCTTTCTTCATCTTCCAAGGATAGAGAAACATGCAAAAATGGAAAGGATTTCCAGTTATTCATTATGGTCCTCCAGCTTTGGAACACAAAAACAGATCATGTTGTTTCAGGTCTAAAAGCAAGGGTAAAAATAAAACAGTTTTGATGTATCTGGTAAATGATATCAGTATTTAGAAAACAACTAAATTTAACAGTGAATTAAAAAAAAAAAAAAAAAGGCATAACAATANGGAACACAAAAACAGATCATGTTGTTTCAGGTCTAAAAGCAAGGGTAAAAATAAAACAGTTTTGATGTATCTGGTAAATGATATCAGTATTTAGAAAACAACTAAATTTAACAGTGAATTAAAAAAAAAAAAAAAAAGGCCTAACAATAACAAAATCATTTCAAACCAAAACAAAAAGTAGTTGTTGACTATGTCAGGGTTTTTTTTTGGGGGGGGGGCAGTGGGAATATGGGGGAGATGGAGATAGGAATAGACAAGAAGAAAGAGTCTGACCAAGTCTTAGCTAGGTACCTGCAAAAACAGGAAAACTTCATTTAAAAAATTAGGAAGTTTATCTCTTTATAGAGAATCTTGATATCTGCCTTAAGTTACCCATGATAAGTAACTACAATTTGCGACTAATCTAGTCATTACGCTGATGCTATTAACACAGCAGACTCTTTTAAGATTATCATTTTCTTTGCAAGTAAACCCTCTTCCAGCTTGTGGCTGGTGTCAAGGTTGGCATGCATAAAGATCATTTTTCTCCATATTTTATTTTTATTTCAAGGGTGTGAATGCAGGACTCAAGCTTGAACTTCTGACAGCTCATCAAGAATTTAATCCAGAGAAAGCACTGCAAGGTGAAAACACAACAGGTTGAATTTCCTATTTTGACAGTTTCCTTTCAACCACTTTTATAGGCTTACCTTTCATATGAAAGGTCTGTTCTAACGGAGACAACCTGTTTAAGGTCTGGGTCATGTATGATTGCCATTTTAAAAACAGGAAGGTAAGATTATGAAATTAGCTATTGGGAAAACAGTGTACAGAGTTCAAACTTTTCTAGTTAAAAAACAGGTTTTGCTATTTAGTGGGGGGGGGGAAGCAACATTTAAATAAAAGCAAACAGGACTACAGAGTGAATACTTTCCACATGTTAGCACCATTAAGAATTTCTTGTTTTACTCAGAAATGGGCAGATCTTTCACTGATTGAAGGTTGTATCATTCAAAAAAGGACAAATGTGTACAACTCAGCTAAAGATCAGAAGAAAAGCCACAAAAAATGTTTTGAATTAGGAACTAATTCAAATTCAATATAAAAAGACTACAGGTCACTGATTTAAAACTAGCACAACAGTAAGCTAAGTTAACTGATGATAATGTACAAGAAAGTGTTCTAACACAGAACTCACAAGAGTGATAAGGAGGTTTTCTGATGGGTACACTGGTTCTAAGAAAAAGCCAAAACAAAACAAAACAAAAGTTATAAAAAAGAGGCACAAGCCCGAAGATATTGATTAACTAACCTTTGCACGGCCCTGATTTTAAAAGCATTTCCAAGTTGTTTCTAATGGGGCAGTCAGTTGAGAACCACTGGGCTGAAACGCCACAACAGGTCAACAAAATGATGGAATTTCCCTCTGAGTAGGTCCTTAAAACGGGCTACAGTCTCATATCAGGGCTGTTTATCATAGAGAACATCAAGATTTCTGCACTCTGTTTCCCATGTGTTGTTTCCTTAACTCGGATTCATGCCTTAAATTGTCACAATCTGCCTTCCGCCTCTGCCTGGGATGAAATGTTACAAAAGAACTGCTCCTTGCTGAATCCAGTGTCACAGCTGACACTTCTTTTATTGGACTACTCCAGAGCATAAAGCCGGAGAAGGTTATGGCACCCCACTCCAGTACTCTTGCCTGGAAAATTCCATGGACGGAGGAGCCTGGTAGGCTGCAGTCCATGGGGTCATGAAGAGCCAGACACGACTTCACTTTCACACATTGGAGAAGGAAAGGGCAACCCACTCCAGTGTTCTTGCCTGGAGAATCCCAGGGACGGGGGAGCCTGGTGGGCTGCCGTCTATGGGGTAGCAGAGAGTCGGACACGACTGAAGCGACTTAGCAGCAGCAGCAGAGCATAAAGCACCGGGAACCCCTGATTCCCCAAATTCTTCCTCACTATTCCCTATCCTTGGCTTCTGAGGCACCCTTCCTAGGTTTTCCTCCTATCTCAGATATTGCTCTGTCTGCCTCTTAAATCATAAATTCTTCAGGGAAGTCGTGACAGTCCCTTAAAAGCTCAACAACAGTTTCCAGAGGACAAACTCCCTTGGAATCATCTCCACACTAACCTGGATATGTATCTGAGGAGGCCATTATTTTCTTCATATTTTCAAGAGGATTTAAGATCCTTGAAGGTTATAAATCATTGCCTTAAATACTTTTTAATTTAAGCTTTCCAGGCTTCAATCACTGTCCATAAATTTAGAGGCCTTACTTCAATCTTAACCTATCAGAGATTGAATCCAGATTCCTATCTGTTAGGCATATTCATTGAGCTAAACCAATGTATCCAAAACAAATAATTAATCCCCTCAGAAACACGTGCTCAGAATAAAATGGTCAGGTAAGGAGCCCTCCTGACAGTTGTCCTCCAGTGGAAGAAACAGACGACAGACAAGCAATGAGAATAATTAGAGAATGTGATCTAAGTTATAAAGGAAACAACACGAGAGAAACTTCAGAGTGATCCAGGAAGGCCTCTTAACTTCCTCAGAAATGAAAACTATTTTTAAAATGAGATCTTGAAGGTTGAGGAGGAGCCAGTTATATGAAACACTGAGAGAACAGACTCTTAAGTAGAGGGCACAGCAAATACAAAGGCACCAACTGTACTGTAACTGTCTACTAGATCCTTCAACTGTCTACTGTGATCCTTAAAGGGAACAATTTAATATAAATGTGTATCTTTGGAATGTGGGTTAGTAACTGGAACTTGGTCCTAAACTCAATAAGTAGTTGCTGAATTAAATGCAAAAGAACAACTGAAGGAAAGAATTGTGGAGTTGGGTGGCTGCTAAATGGGAAGGGGGTGGGGGAGGAATGGATTGACAACAAGGTCCTATTGTATAGAAGGGAACTATATTCAATGTCCTGGGAGAAACTATAATGAAAAAGAATATAAGAAAGGATATATATATTTGTATAACTGAATCACTTTGCTGTATAGCAAAAGTTACTAATAACACAATATTGTAAATCAACTATATTTCAATTAAAAAAAAAAAGAATTGTGGGGTTGGGGAATAAATGGGGAGAGGAAACATTCTCCAGTAAAACAATAAGAATCTTAGTAGCCTCAGCTATTCAAGTTCTCCAACAGAATTCTATTACTTTCTTATTTCACATTCTGGTACGTTCCACTTAGTGCTTCTAGTGTCTAACAAGTCATTACCACTTTTAGTTAAAATCC
The DNA here is from genome assembly GCA_006410615.1 of Neotragus moschatus. Taxonomy (NCBI): domain Eukaryota; kingdom Metazoa; phylum Chordata; class Mammalia; order Artiodactyla; family Bovidae; genus Neotragus; species Neotragus moschatus. The sequence goes on along the minus strand of SJYA01001556.1, from coordinate 657,234 downwards.
CCAAGTCCTAAAGGGTAACTGTGTTCTAGGAGTTTTCACAAATACAGAAATATAATACATATCTGATGTAAGGAAGGAACTATTTTGATTAAAACACATAGACCAACTCTTAGCACTTTTGGTACCTATTCCCTTTCCCTTTTCCTAAACTACACTGTCCATTTCAGCCCCAAGAGTCTTAATTCATCCATATCCTAAATTCATTCCAGGATAGCTGGTTAGAGACTAGCTACCCTGTCAGTTACCTGTAGCAAAGCAATCATCCGTTTGATAATAAAGCCATTATTCCTCTCTTTACAAAGTGAGAGTGAGGATACAATGCAGATAAATTAAGAACATAGTTTCAGACATTTGAAACTCTTCCAATTTAACAGGCCCCAAACAAAAAGCCTACTAAGAGTAACTTTAAAGGCACGCATTCTTAATATATAGACAAATGAACAATTATCCAAGTAGGTTTACACTATGCACTAAAGTGGAATTTTCAAGATTATAAGATCTACACTGCCAACATGCTTCTGCAATGATGAAAAAAAAGCGTTATTCACAGATTATTATGATTTTTTTTAAAAGTTGTGAATTGTTGAATCATGTCACATCCCTTATCTCAGCTTCTCCCCTACCAACAAAACAGAGGAGAGAACTGAATTACGAAATCCGGCAGACTTTTGAGATGAGCACACCGAGTCTGTTTCAGGAAGGTCCAATGAACTGGTGACTCTGTCTCCTACACAGCTGTGGCTCCCACCACCACCCTAACCTGCCACATGCTGGGATGTGGTCAACCCACAAGCAATTAAGGGAGGTTCATTACAACCTCCCTAGGCTGCACATGCATACAAGAAACTGGAGATATACGAGATGTTCACCATAGCCATAAGCAGGTGAAAGAAAAAGGGTTGGGGCTCAACAAAAGTATTTGGCAAATTAAAAAGAAAAGGTTCTTGCTTCATAAAAGCTGCAGGTTCTTCATGAACCTAAACAGAGGTTCAAGCAATGACAGGATCTTTTAAGTGTTGGCCATATTCACAAACCAAATGCCCACCTTCAGATCTGCACTTTGTGGTTACACACTGGTGTTATTATCTTCATATCTGAAAGATGGCAACACCTGTCCCTGAAAAAGAGTGATGTTGACAACACCAGGGAAATATTAACCATGTGACAGAATAAAACACCTAGCTTTTATTCTGGGCAATAGTACTGACACCTTGAAGACCTGTTGTCATGAAAGTTTCCAATACAGTCCTCAGAATATCTAAAATTAAAGGATATATACTTGTGCTGTATATACACATATATACACACACACACACACATATATATAAAATATATATATGAAACAGCCAGGATCATTTCTATGCTTATTTCAATATTTTTTTAGATCTGGAATCCATGATGGTTATAGGAATTATGTTAACAATATTACATCACTACTTCCCCTATTGTGGCCAATGTAGTTATTAGTACTCAATGAAATCAACAGTATCAACTAGATGTCACTCTCTTCAAAAAGGAAAACAAAAGTCACGCCTCTAAACACAAACACATTTACCAATCTGGGGGAGGGAGGGTTATAATAACCAACTAAAATAAAAATTGCACAATATGGAAGAATTATAAAATTTTACCCCTGTATATTGAAAGCAAAACATACTTTTAATAATGTGTTTATATAAACTTCCATATGTCTTATAAAAAATATTATTTCAGCTAAAAACTAAGACCTATACATTAGCCAAAAATAGGAGAGAACAGTTTGCGATTTATTCTACTTAAGCAGAAATATTCATTTTCTAGTGCTGCAATTCATGGGGTCGCAAAAAGTCGGATATGACTGAGCGACTGAACTGAACTGAGTCAATAATTTCAAAAGTCCATACAACTAAACTATTTGGACTTAACATTAAAAAATTTAGCCATTTCAACAGCAGTTTAATAAACAAAGCTATATTTATCAGGTTATTCCCTGATTAGGCAGTCTCAGTATTTGGTGTCAACCTTATCATAAACAAATAATCTTGCAATCATATGCAGTCATTCCTGAGCTACTTGTATTATCAGAGCAGAGCAGCAGTTTCAGCTACCTCTAAAATGACAAGAAAGCTACTATGAAGAGCACATTTATACTGACACAAAAACCTCAAGTTAAATGCCCTGACAATGACATCAGCAAGTTTCAAGTTTACCATCACCTACGGTTAAAGTAAAAAATGGTGTATTCTAAAGAAAGACTAATTCTGCTAAATGAAACCATTGGGGTCTATTCCTTTTATTCAGAAGTACCATACAACTAAACAAGCAGTTAAGTCCACAGGGAAATAGCATTTCAATAGCTGCAACATGGTGCCAGACCAGCCTTTGTTGGCCTTCCTTTTCCAAGAAACAGAGATGTCTCTTTTTACTGAGTCCATCTGCCATAAGTGATAACCAGATGTCTGTGTGACAATTCAAAATTAAAACAAAAGTCCTTCCCCCTCCCAAGACCTAACAGCAGAGATGAGTCCAACAGGCAGCATTACAAAGAGTTTCAATGTTTTAACGCCTCCAACTGAAAGAAATAAAGTGGTTCCCCTTTAACCGTGCCACCGCAACAAGCACCAGCCAGCTTCTTTTCAGCTAACTTCGCACAACACAGTGCTAAGTGCTTTACACTTCCTTATCACAGCAACCCTATGAGGTGGTACTAATATTAACCCCATTTTACAGATAAGAAACTGGGGAACGAAGCAGTGAAAAAACTTGTTCAAGGCCATACCGCTAATAAGCAGCATTGCAACCACACTGAACACAGGCAGCCTGTATCCAGAGTCCACACAAGTGCTATACAAAGCCTAATCTCAAGAAAGTAAAACAGATTTTGATCAAAACTGATTTTACAATGAAAACTGTAATTTATCAGAAGGAAGAAAGTTAATAATGCCTGACTCTTTGAAACCATTTCATTAATAAAAACAAATTCTGACTTCTTTTAGAATATTTTGAGTTCTCACTTACTGAATTACAAAACAAAAGTGTATCCAGTATCAGTGTCTATGGACAGCAGTCTATGATGGTAACGACAACAATTAAAATACCAAGAGTCATCTACATAGGTCCTGAGAAAACCGTCCATAAAGATGCAATCTTATTTTCAGTATTCTTTCTTGACAGATGAATACTGCATGGTCAAAGTCACCAGTCAAAGTTTTATGGTGCATTTTTTGGGGAGTGAAATTTTAAATAGCTCAATTATGGACTCACACATGAAGGCTGATTTGAACTGTTCCAGAATTCACTTTAGTATGTTATGGTTTTTGTTTTTTAGTATTTAGTGGGATCCCCAGCAGCACACTTTGCATTACAAAACAAGCCATTTAAACCAAATTGTGAATTTTATCACCCGTTAACCACATGAAAAGACCAGATGGGCACAATTTTTGATATGACCTGACCTGATTCCTTTCTACTAATGACACAGTTCTGGAATCTTGTTTTTTCACAACTATACAAACATACTTACTCCATTTTTCTTCTAAATCAAAGGTTGTGTCACAACACAAGAATCAAATTTGTCTACATGGCCTGGGAAGACCTCAGATAAATATACTCTTTTACCCTTTTGAAATTACTCAAAGTGAGAGTCATGGGACAAGAGCAAATACTGTATCAACTCAAAGCAGTAAACCATTATTTTTATTATTTGAATTGGTTAAAAAAAAAAAAAAGCCCTAATCATGTTTGAGAAATTTTGTTGCTTAGAATATACAGCCAATATAAAAGTTTAATTTTAGGCATCAGGATTGGATTCCTAATTAGATGTCTAAAGGTTCCCTTCATCTACTAGATAAGTCCCTGAAAGGAAAGAAATAAAATATGTATATCCTTTAATTAATGTTAATCTTCAAAACACACACACACACAAACATACAAGGATGGCAATTTACAGTCCTGATCCCCAAGAAACTTCTAATTTACCAGGCATGATGAAATCCATACACCAGTAAGTACAGCACCAGGAAGCATGTAATAAAGGCTTTAAAATTCAGATTTGTGTTTGTCACGTTTGGGTGTCTACCTATGTCATTTCCCTGCTATCTAAAAGTGCATAAAACGCACCTGATGAGAGACACCTTTAATACAGCTTTATACACCATGGCATCAGACATATTAAAGGTATAACAAACACGGGTATAAATTTCAGGAAATCTTTATTTATTAATTCAAACGCCACAATACAGCTAAATTGCCAAAGCACTACAGGTTTTGAGAACACTGTGGAAACATTCTACTATTATCAATTCTAAAATCCATTTAAATTTTCTTTTTCACAGCAATAATTATTCATCACATGGGCTATGATGCAACAGAAAGAAATCAATCACTAGGTAATTATAGGCCTCCTTCACCAAAAAACAGCACTGATACCCACTTAACTAAATTATACAGTATTTGCTGATTTTTAAATAATGTGCCACATCCATGCTAAGAAAGAACACTCTCCAGAAGTTTTCAGCTATAAGTTTTCTATTTATTCATTCTACTTTATAGCAAATTCTATACTTTCTCTATATATATACATCTACAAAAGTTTTGATATGACAATTTCCCACACATGAAAAAATATTATGGGACTCACTTAGTTTTCCCCTTTAATTTGGCAAAGCATAATTTCAGTCAAGTACTCAGATGCAAAATGACCTAAAAAGTTGGATGTTAAGACAAGGTTTTTAGAGTACAAATTATGAAAATCTAAGGTTCCATTAAAAACATAGGGCGGGCTGTACTATATCTTTTATCTTTTTTTAAAAAAAGTGACTACATCTTCAATTAGTGTTACCACCTGGACTTCTGTAACACCTTTTATTCCTAAAAGTTCAAATATTTTTACATGCCTTATTTCAGTACAGTCTTGATTCTCAGCATAAGGCTCTTACCTGTCAGATCATACAACCAACAGCTGTTGGTTCAGAATGAATAGAGAACATTTGACATGAACACTCCATTCTCAATATAAGCGGAGGGATACAAAAGGAAAACGCAACAGACAAAGTAAAGTTAACAAAAAGGATACACAGGCCAAGGACATATGTTGAAAACTCCCTAAGAAACAGAAATAATACAAATAGCATAAGGAATCATTTTTGATTGGGACATGATTAGGTGAAGAGAGGAACTAAGACAGCACGAAATGTTGCAGGTATTGGAGCAGACGGCAGGGAAAGCCGGGATTGTTAATAAAGGTAGAAGCTGAGGTAGCTGGGGCTTAAACCCTTTTCCTCAAACACAGAAGGAGTAAAGGAAAGCAGCAGCAGCAATTAAGATCTAAATGAAGTGAGTGTGACAGCAGCCCTGAGGCAGAGGGAACTCACTGAATCTCACATGAACCAAGAATATCCCCCAGCACAACCTCAAACAAGAGAGTAAGCCAAAGTCCTTGACTCACTAACCTACAGATGACAGTATTAGGTAAAATGCAATTTTAAGTTTCCCAATGTTTGTACTTCCCGGGCTTCCCAGGTGGCGCCTGTTGTAAAGAAATCTGCCTGACAATGCAAGATGCGGGTTCGATCCCTGGGTTGGGAAGATCCTCTGAAGGAGGGCACGCAACCCACTCCAGTATCCTTGCCTAGAGAATCCCATGGACAGAGAAGCCTGGCAGAGTGCAGTCTAAAGGGGTGCAAAGAGTCAGACACGACTGAAGCAACTTAACACGCATAGAATAGTTACATTTCGCATCTCTGTTAAAGGTATCTGCCACCTCTTTGCACATATATGAAATTGGTTTAACAAGAGATGCTGTACCTCAATTCCATGAAAATACCCGAGTCAAAAACTCGATTCTGACATCAACCAATCAAGAGCACTGAGCAGCAGATGATAATAGTCTCGGAGACTGACTTTGAGGGCAGAGTACATAAAGCAGGGGTTTGGGGGATCAGGATGAAACGTTTTTGCTTAAGACAAGCCAGACTAAGGGGGAAAGTAAGAGGGAAAAAAAAAGTAAGGGACAAAGACAAACCATGGTTGACATCATTGCTTCTGTGATTTATCAATTTTCTTTTCATCTTTAATCTTCAACTAAAAAGCTTTGTTCCCGCTGGACACAAAAATAGTATTACTGTAGCATGCATATATGGCCATTTCAGTATGCCACAGGAAAACCTCATTTACTGATCTAGAAAGGTTTGGGAAGCATAAAACCATTAAACAGAGGCCTAAGGCCTAAAGAGATGGCACAAACTGGTAAGCAAGATATCAGCTGTGAATAATTCTTTCAACTACAGAGTGATGATAAAAGTCCTTTTTCGATTTAACTGCCATTTTCTCAAACTTTCCAAAAGACTGCAGATTATGCTAAAATAGCTAAACTTTCTCATATTTCTCTTTTTCAATTTNATCCTAGTCTTAAAATACAGTGATAGGATATGACAGGTAAAAGAGTGGGTAGATATATAAGTGATAGGTATTGCAGAGGGGTTAGGTAACATTTCTGTCGCCTGTCCCTTTGATATTCCATACTCAACTTGGGTTTGCGGTCAGGACTCTGCCTTGGAAGCCGGGAAGCACTTGAGAGGCTTTTAAGCCGCGTAGCCTGATCCAAGAAGGATGAGAGGAGGGAGAGGGCGGCTGCACGCTGGGACGGCGCTGCTGGGCAGAGGCGGCGGCGGCTCTGCTCACAGGGAAGCCGGGCGCCTGAGGACTGAGACCCTTCCGCGGCTCCGCGCCCAAGTGGCCCTGGAATGACCCGGGGGACTCCCAGAGGCTCACACTTCGCCGGTTTGAACGGCCGCGCTTGGGCCCTCGGGGCCCCTCGGGGGCCACTTGAAGGGTGCTGCCTGCGAGAGCGAGACGGGACTAACGGTCCGGGAGCGCCAAGCAGCGGCGCGGATACCCGCCGCGCCCCCGAGTCCCACTGCCAGGCCGGCCGGCGCAGGCCTCTGCTCAGAGTTCGGCTGCAGTTAGAAGCCTCTCCCTGGATGAGGCCAATGGGCAGCTCTAATTTTAATAAAAGGCCTAAGGGGCTCATGAATACCTGGCCTCTGGTTGGTGTGCATCCGGCATGAGTCATGCTAAAATACCACAGTCCTTTTTGAAAGAGATGACTTGGGCTGACTTCTGAGGGGTTGGGGAGGAGGCAACCATTTGAATATTTCACTACTTATGGGGTCTTCAAGGATGCCTATAAGTCTTTTCCTTCCCACTCTGAATATTCAGTAAAATATGTGAGATTTAAAGGCACTGTAGAATTATGGAACTTTGATCTGTTTCAGTTTCTATAGTCATTTATTCTTTGAACAGTATTAAATAATTATAGCTTATATTAGGTGTAATGAAGACAACAGGCAAGAGGCTGGGTTAAAGAGTCATGACTCTGGAGTAGTGGGAAGATGACTTTCAGGAGGTAACCTTTCGGCTGTTATCTGAATGGGAATGGAAGGGGTGCACAGTGTTCCAGGCAGAGAGAACAACACAGGCTAGGGCTATCTGTGTGGGAGATTGCAGCCATGAAATTAAAAGACACTTACTCCTTGGAAGGAAAGTTATGACCAACCTAGATAGCATATTCAAAAGCAGAGAATACTTTGCCAACAAAGGTCCATCTAGTCAAGGCTATAGTTTTTCCAGTGGTCATGTATGGATGTGAGAGTTGGACTGTGAAGAAAGCTGAGCCCCGAAGAATTGATACTTTTGAACTGTGGTGCTGAAGACTCTTGAGAATCCCTTGGACTGCAAGAGGGTCCAACCAGTCCATCCTAAAGGAGATCAGTCCTGGGTGTTCATTGAAAGGACTGATGCTGAAGCTGAAACTCCAGTACTTTGGCCACCTCATGCAAATAGTTGACTCATTGGAAAAGACTCTGATGCTGGGAGGGATTGGGGGGCAGGAGGAGAAGGGGACGACAGAGGATGAAATGGCTGGATGGCATCACTGACTCAATGGGCGTGAGTGTGAGTGAACTCCGGGAGTTGGTGATGGACAGGGAGGCCTGGTGTGCTGTGATTCATGGTGTCGAAAAGAGTCGGACACAACTGAGCGACTGAATTGAACTGAACTGTGTAGCCTGGATGGGGCATCATGATCAGTGCAAGGGGAAGTGGACATGAGTCAAAGTTGACAAGAAACTAAGGCTTGAACCTTCAGTGCCTTGCAGACCATGTATAAGAGAGTTTGGATTTTCTTTCATATGCCCAGAGAAGTGAAGGATTTTAAGTGGTAGAGTGGCATGGTCTGATTTACCAAGGAAATGGCAGGAGAAAGGCTCTATTCCAATGATCACTGCCACTGTGGATAAGTCAGCTTTACGGTAACCGTGACTAATGTCTTTACATGTCACCTTCCTTACAGGAGACCAGCAATATAGCTGGTATCAAGCATGTCAACTGCTTTGGACTCCCCTTTTGTCACAGACAGATCAGGAATTTGTCTTATTATAGTATTTCCTCATTCTGGAACTGAGTTTGATTTTACTGCAGGCTCCATTTCTCTATAGAGAAGGAAGCCCATTACAGTATTCTTGCCTGGAAAATCCCATGGACAGAGGAGCCTGGTGGGCTGCAGTTCATGGGGCTGCAAACAGTGGGACCTGGCTTAGCGACTAAACAACAACAGCCATTCTCCATAGGCTTGCTGAATGCTTTAGCTTTAGAACACCATTCTGCTGAGCAAGGAATTCATTTCAAGGTGAAAGAAGACAATAAGATAAAGCCCGTGGGCTCACTAGTCTATAACGTGCTCCATTAGTCCAGATCCAGGTAAGGCTGTAATAGTATTCATTATCTAGGTGCCGGGAGAAGTTAGAATATGCACCGTACGTTCCAAACCAATACTCTTTTAAAAATACACACTATTTATTTATTTTAACTGGAGGCTAATTACTTTATTGTGGTGGTTTTTGCCATACATTCACATGAATCAGCCGTGGGTGTACATGTGTTCCCCATCCCTCCCTCCGACCTCCCTTCCCATCCCATCCCTCAGGTCATCCCAGGGCACCAGCCCTGAGCACCCTGTCTCATGCATCAAACCTGGACTGGCGATCTGTTTCCCATATGATGATAGACATGTTTCAATGCTATTCTCTCCTTCTCCCACAGAATCCAAAAGTCTCTTCTTTACATCTGTGTCTTTTTGTTGTCTCGCATATAGGGTCATTGTTACCATCTTTCTAAATTTCATATATATGTGTTAATATACTGTATTGGTGTTTTTCTTTCTGATTTACTTCACTCTGTAAAATACGCTTCAGTTTCATCCACCTCATTAGAACTGACTCAAATTCATTCTTTTTAATAGCTGAGTAATATTCCTTTGTGTATATGTACCACAGCTCTCTTATCCATTCTTCTGCTGATGGACATCTAGGTTGCTTCTATGTCCTGGCTGTTGTAAACAGTGCTGCGATGAATATTGGGGGTACACGTGTCTCTTTCAATTCTGTTTTCCTCGGTGTGTCTGCCCAGCAGTGGGATTGCTGGGTCATGTGGCAGTTCTGTTTCTAGTTTAAGGAATCTCCACACTGTTCTCCATAGTGGCTGTACTAGTTTGCATTCCCACCAACAGTGTAAGAGGGTTCTTTTTTCTCCGCACCCTCTCCAGCATTTATTGTTTGTAGACTTTTTGATAGCAGCCATTCTGACCGGTGTAAGATGGTACCTCACTGTGCCAAACCAAGACTCTTGATTAATACAGAAATTGATATTTAGGTTGGTAAAACTGTAAGCTTTATAAGTTGGATAAATGCTGTTTAAAATGTGATATAAAGGCAAAAGCCCATCTGTAAACTGTACTGATCAGCAATGAAATAGTTATAGAAATCAAGAGGAACATTTTGAAACTTTCAGTAATCTGACATTACTGTTACATCTGAACATGCAACTTTGTATTTATAGAAATTTTTGTGTTGGGTTGGTAACAAATCTGATCCTTTACCATAGTTATGCCCATTAAGGCTCCAGTTTTATGAACTTGGCTAAAAAAAAAAAATCAGGCTATTGGACTATGTTGACTTATCTCCTTTAGTGCTTTGATATAGAAAAACTGTTCAGTATAGCCTTTCTGAAGAGACAAGCAGTAATGGAATGGTACTTAAACAGCATTGTTAAGAGGAGTCCTTTCTGCCAGCGGTTTAGTTACCCTGCACTAGTAGAGATCAGATAATATCTACTCTGCCAGTTGAAACAATGAAATTTTCTGCCTCACATGAAGTTAACACACTATAAATGCAGTGATCAAGCAGAGCAGTGGTGTCAAGGATCCTAATTTCTAAGAATTCTTCTTGAATATCTCCTGTTACACACTCTGTACCCCAGTTGAAAGAGTAATTCCAGTTTGCCAGTTAAGTAGTGTGCAACTTATGGAACAGAGTCTGATACTGTAACCTGATTTTATGATGCCAGCTGTTCCCTCCCTTTGTGCTCAGATAGTGTCTATGGCAAAGACAGTGAACGGAGACCTAGGGAGGTTGATGGAGTTGCCGGGTCAGTTTCCAAGAGATAGAAACACGAAGGGCAGAGTCCATATTCAAAGCTTATGTCTCAATGAGATTTCTGATAACAGGCTAATGGATTTCCCCCAAATGACATTGACTGGCAGCCAAGTAAGTTTGAAGGTGTTGCCAGAAAGTCCTCACCCTGGCAAAAGGCATCTACCAACCTGTGTACTGCCTCAAAGACAGTGTCCCATTCTCCGTCTCTAGAAAGATGAATTCAATTGCTGAGGCAGTCCCAGGAGATTGCTTCTTACCACTCCTCTAAGGCAAGGTCTTTGAGGGTAATAGATAAAAGAAATCTGGGCACTTTGATTGGCTCACCAGAGATACTCAGTTCTCTCCTTGTTACTCTTGTCCAACAGGATATGATGTGCTCTCACAGCCATCACATGTTGTGTCTACTTTTTACCCTTTCTCATTAGTTTTTGTTATCCCACCTCCACCTCCTTTATTGTATATTTGTGTTTTGGGGAAAATTTATTATTCATCAGTTAGCTACATCTGGACCTGTTAAGACTGACTACACCCAAAAACTCTGAATTTGTGCTGGATATGACTTTGAGTTTTCTCCTCCCACTGGGTAGTAATTGAGTACATTTTCAATTTCTTATGAGATCATCGCTTTATGTCAAGAGAAACTATAAATATGGAGAAAACTCTGTGTGTGTGTGTGTGTGTGTGTGTGTGTGTGTGTTTATTGTGCAGCCAAGGGTGATGTGAAGGGACTATTTATTGTTTTGTCAACCCAGAACTGCTGTCTTCTTTTGGGAAGAGTACTTTTTCCTTCTATTTGGGGCAACAACTTCTACTCTTTACCTACCTCCAATCTAATGCGAGTCCAAATGGGAGGTACAGTAGCCACAGTGGTTGACAGAGTGGTGGGTTTCTGAGCTGAGGTAGGACGATTATATAATAACTGTACTGTGATTGAGTTATGACTCTTAGTTCCAAATTCACTCTGTGTGCCTGTTCTATGAAGGTGGGTCTTGACACAGTAAATATTCTTCTTTTGTTAACTATCACAGTGTTAAGCTTTGTCAGTAGAAAAAGTGCTGGAGTGACATTGAAGGAAGAAAAAATTTTGCTTCCCTAAAAAGCACCTGAAGCATGGGAGACTTTTCTAGAATTCACCTCTGGCAGCACAGTGGCTTCCCCAGCTCCTCTCAGGGGTCTGAAGGATAGTCAAGGGTGAAGGAAAATCTTCTAAGTGGGCATAATTTGAATAGTATATTTATCTGCCATGTCTGGTGTAAGAAATGACCAGAATGGGCAGTTGCTAATGATTTTTCTAGATGGAATGGGACTGGAAGATTGGAGATGAGGAAGTATGGGAAAGAAGTATTGAATATGGATGGATTTCTCTGAATGGGCTCAGATTGTGAAGATATTTGTGTCTTATTTGAATGTACAGTAAGGGTACTCGCTGTAGAGGAGACTGTCAATAGTTCAGTGGACAGAATGGCACACTCTGGATTTGCCCAGCCACCTCAGAGCTTGCTCTGTGGGCTTGTGGAGAGAGTGGCCACGGCGGCAGGGATGCAGGCTGTGCGTGTGCTCAGCAACTTGGATTTTCCCATGGTAAGGGTCATCATGCTGACACTGTTGCCAAAGGCCTAATTTGTCAAGAGCAGAAGAACAACATTGAGTCTCTGATATGGCCCTGGTCCCCAGGGTGATGAACCAGCCATCTGGCAGGTTGATTACACTGGACCTCTTCCATCATTGAGAGAGCAAAGATTCGTCCTCATTAGAATAATTACATGTTCTAGAAATGGTTTGGTCTTGACTACTCTTAATGTTTCTGCCAGCACCACTGTGAAGTCATAAAGTGGTTTATCTACCACTGGTGTATTACACACAACACTGCAGCTAATCAGGGTACGTGGTTCAGAGCAAAGGAAGTGTAGCTGTGGGTCCATGTCTATGGAATTAACTGACCTTACCACATATGCCATCACTTGGGAGCAACTGGCTTAACTGAACATTAAAATGACTTACTAATGACACTGTTATGGTCATTTGGGAAGCAGTACTCTGGAAAAATGGGATTCTGTTTGACTGGATTATATTTTGAATCAGAGACCATTATATGGCTTTCTCCCTCTCATAGGCAGAATCCATTTGAATCAAGGTGTGGCAGTGAGTGTCTCTTCACAATTTCACCTAACAGTCTGCTGTCAGGATTTTTCTTCCCTTATCTAAAAACTTTGCTGCTGCTGGTAGAGATCTTAGTCCCCATGGAGAGAATGCACCTTCATGATATGCAATGATTCCACTACATTGAATGACGAGGCTACCAACTAGTCATTTGGGGTTTCTTATACCACCAAAACAAAAATGGGATAATCTGCAGGCTGGACTGATTGGTCCTGGTTACCAAGGGGAAATTGGCTTGCTTATTCTACACAGTGAGGGCAAGGACCAGAGTCTGGAATCCAGGAGATTTTCCGAGTAACCTCTTAGTACTTTCATGTCTAATATTAAGGCTAATGAAAAATTAAATCAACAAAAAATAAAAAGTAATTTTCTTGAGGACTCAGAATCTTTGGAAATGAAGATTTGGGTCCTTTCACCAAGCAAAGAATCCCAACCGGTTGAGGTTCTGACTGAAGGCAGGGGAAATACAGAATGGGTACTGGAAAATGAAAGCCATAGATATGAATTATGGTCTCCTGAACAGTTACAGAACCAGGGACTGTAGTATCTTTGTATGGTATCCATTAGCTTTTTATANAATGGACGTAAGTTTCAGTGAACTCCGGGAGTTGATGATGGACAGGGAGGCCTGGAGTGCTGCAGTTCATGGGGTCGCAAAGAGTTGGACATGACTGAGCAACTGAACTGAACTGAGCCAGTAGTTGAGCTGGGGGCTTTCCCAGTCACTCATTGGTGAAGAATCCACCTGCAGTGCAGAAGCTGCAGGAGTAGAAGTTTCAGTCCCTGGCCGGGAAGATTCCCTGGAGCTGGGCGTGGCAATCCACTCCAGTATTCTTGCAGGCTACAATCCATAGGATTGCAGAGTCAGACTGAAGCCAGTTAGCATGAATGCATAAGTTGGGGGAGCACAGTGGAAGCTGATGGAAAAAGAGCATCCTTAGACTTGTATTGTTTAAAAGAGGAGTTAAGGTATGTGTAACATTAGGTATTGTTGAGTTGTTAAGTAAGATTACTAGAAGACTACTGCTATTATAAACAGTAGAAAATAGACTATAAATTCCCATCTAGTAGAAGGCAAAAATTAAACAACAAAACAAATAAATAATTAAATGGATATAAAGAAAGGCAAGAGAGAAAAAATATATAGTAAAACAAAAGAGAACATAAAGAGAAGAAACACATTCTAAATTTCCAGTAAGCATAATACACGTAAATGACTTAACCTCACATGCAAAAAATCAGAAAATATAGTAATAGATTAAAAATAGTTCAACTATATTCTGTGTATAAATATATTAAGCTCACCAGTTTTAAAGAAAAGAGACTTTTCTGATTAAAATGTTAAAATAAGAGAAACTATATTGTTTCCAAAATATTTTTTATAGTTAAAGAACAGAAAGAATGCAAATTAAAAAACACAAATGGTTCCAGAAATATATTAACCATCAAAAACTAGTAGCCATGTTAATATTGGGAAGATAAGCACGAACTTAATAAATGTATGATGAGAAACTGACAAATTTATATCAGAGCTGATATGCTAATAAATCTCTGAATTATCGATAAAGCAATAAAAATTAATAGAGCTACAGAAGTTTTAGCTAACACAATTAACAAGCTTTTTACTTGCTCTAAGGAATAAAGCCTGAAAAGTCATTAGGGAAGTATCAAGTTAGAAAAGAAAAACAGAAGAAACCCCAAGAAAGCTGAAAAAAAGACGTTAACCTCAAATGGATCCAAATGTATCTGTAATGAGATCAAGACCTTCTCTCCTGAACAATGCTACAGAAGACAGTATAACTTCCTCTCTGTTGCTCCTATTTTAAACACCATGCAAACTACTATCTTCCTATTAACTTATTTTTTCTTCAGAAGAGCTACAATGTTATTGATTAGGTATTGGTTTTCCCCCTGAAACCATGCCATGATTGAATTAGAAGGTTTTTGTATTTGTCCTAGGAGCAGCTGTTAGAGTTATTTTCATTGGGAATTAATTCTTTCTGGTTTTCCTCTGAGGTGGTAGTTTTATACATAAAGATTGGTTTTAAGTACATTTTCTAGGATCTGCGAATTAAACACAACCAGTGTTTTCCAGCTCATGTATAATCTCCATCACAGTCTTCTTAATTTGTTTTGCCCAGGAGACCTTCAAACATTCAAAGAGGTTTGCTGAACTTTGCTTTCTTATGTTCCCTCTGAAAGATGCTGGGAGCACCTCACTTCATGCCCTTTCTTATCTTACTCTTTGCCTGTGCTTGTCAGCTTGCTCCTGAAGGCTTTGTCTCATCATCCTCCTCTCTCAGTCTTAGTAGATTCAAGTTCAGTGTCAAGTCAGCTTCAGAATCATAAATCAAAGCTTTAAAGAGACTTTGGAGATTAATTAAGTTTCATAAATAAGGCAACTAAGGACCACACTTTTTTTTCCCCACTGGTTTCCTTCTGAAACTTGGTCCTAAATAAGTTGATTTTTTTTTTCCCCAGCCCCACTGCTGCTGCTGCTTCTAAGTTGCTTCAGTCGTGTCCAACTCTGTGCGACCCCATAGATGGCAGCCCACCAGGCTCCACCATCCCTGGGATTCTTCAGGCAAGAACACTGGAGTGGGTTGCCATTTCCTTCTCCAATGCATGAAAGTGAAAAGTGAAAGTGAAGTCGCTTAGTAAGTGTCCGACTCTTAGCGACCCCATGGACTACAGCCTACCAGGTTCCTCCGTCCATGGGATTTTCCAGGCAAGAGTACTGGAGTGGGTTACCATTGCCAAGCCCCACTACTCATTCAGTAATACTGAGGATTTTGGCCTTGAAAATACAAAAGAGAAAACAAGAAACGAGGCTGCCACCGTGTGGTATGATACTTGAACAGAAAGGAGGAGTTTATTCAGAGAAGTCTGGGAATTGGGAAAATTATGCACGGTGAAAATTTCCATTAATTAGAACAGTACTTACCAACTCTTAGTAATTACAACTTTTAGACCTAGCAACCTGGAGAAGGGCATGGCAGCCACTCCAGTATTCTTGCTTGGAGAATCCCTTGGACAGAGGAGCCTGAGGGACTACAGTCCATGGGGTTGCAAAGAGTTGGAACGATTGATGTGACCTAGCACACGCAGACCTAGCCATGGGCTGCCTGAAGTCCCAGGAAGATATTAAAACTGACACATGTCCACAGATTGAAAGGCCTGTAGAAGGCCCTTGGTTACTGTTTGGTGTTCAGTCCCTCAGTGGTGTCCCACTCTTTGCGATCCCATAGACTGCAGCACGCCAGGCTTCCCCTGTCGTTCACTCTTCTGGAGCTTGCTCAAACTCATGTCCATTGAGTCGGTGATGTCACCCAACCATCTCATCCTTTGTCACCCCCTTCTCCTCCTGCCCTCAATCTTTCCCAGCATCAGGGTTTTTTCCCAGTGTTCTGAGTCTTCACATCAGGTGGCAAAAGTATTGGCGCTTCAGCTTCAGCATCAATCTCTCTATGCTCCCCTGTCCATTGGATTTCCCATGCAAAAGTACTGGAGTGAGTGGGTTGCCATTTCCTCCTCCAGGGAATCTTCCTGACCCAGGGATCGAATCCATGTCTCCTGCATTGGAAGGTGGATTCTTTATCACTGAGCCACCAGGGAAGCCCAAACCTATGGGTCTGTCTTACCTCGCTTGAAATTAATGAAGATGAGTAAGGAGTTCTATGTAAGAAACTCTTTTCCTGCTACTCTAATGGTTAGAAATGGGCTGCCCCTATCTTTGCGACTCCGTGGACTATAGCCCACCAGGCTCCTCCGTCCATGGGATTCTCCAGGCAAGAATACTGGAGTGGGTTGCCATTTCCTTCTCCAAGGGATCTTCCCAACTCAGGGATAGAACCCAGGTCTCCCACATTGTAGGCAGACGTTTTAACCTCTGAGCCACCAGGGATCCCTAACATTCTTAAAGAAGCCTAATAACCTCAAAGGCCCAATTTATTTTATTAATATATTAAGCGCACTTTATGTTTTTCAAACTTAAAAATCTAGAATATTTGAAATAAATTGTACAACACAGGTTTGACTAGATGAACCCTGGCCTCATGATTACGAACTTGAGCTCTGGAGGCAGACCTATTTTGGATTCAAATTCCAGTGCCACCACTTATATGACGACTTGGTCAAATGATTCAACTTCTCCAGTCTCAGTTTTCATCTGAAAATGGGGCTAGTAATCCCTACTCACTGGACTGTGGCAAAGATTACACAGGAAGAGGCATGCACAGAATTTAGCAGAGTGCCTAACTTAGTTAATGCCTAACATTTACTTAGTGCTCCACAGATGTTAAGCTGATAAAATCTCATAGAGGCAGAGATGAGCACAACTGCACTTTTAATGTAATCAGAATGAAGCTATCAAACTTCTCAAAGAAAACCATAACTTCTATTGAATTTTAAAATGCTTTCTCAGATAAGATGTCATCCTAAAAATTTTTGCCAGCAGGATTTCACAAAGGCAGGACCATAGTTGAGGCACCACATTTTTTGCCTAGCACATGGAATTTCTTAGCACATTACACAAAAATTAGTCTCTTGGCAATAAAGTCAGGCTGAGTTAGTGAAGAGCAGCAATTTTCTAGTTAGTTGGTCCTATGTTCAGGTTTTTAGATCCGTCACTTAACAGCTGTGTGTTCTGGAACCTCATCATATGCTTGTTAAAATAAGAAGAATAGTAGCATGTAGTTAGTTCCCTGATGGCTCAATGGTAAAGAACCCACCTGCCAATGCAGGAGATGTGGTTTGATCCCTAGATCGGGAAGATCCCCTGGAGAAGGAAATGGCAACCCATTCCAATATTCTTTCCAGGAAAATCCCATGGATAGAGGAGCCTGGAGGGCTACAGTTCATGGGATCACAAAAGTGTTGGACACGACCTAGCAACTAACAACAAAGCAAGTACTTACATTATGTAAATACTTAGGGTTTCCCTGGTGGCTCAGAGGATAAAGCGTCTGCCTGCAATGCAGGAGACCTGGGTTCGATCCCTGGGTTGGGAAGATCCCCTGGAGAAGGAAATGGCAACCCACTCCAGTATTCTTGCCTGGAGAATCCCATGGACAGAGGAGCCTGGTGGGCCACAGTCCACAGGGTTGCAAAGAGTCGGACACGACTGAGCGACTTCACACACACACACACACACACACACACACACGTAACAATGAACATTGTGTCATCCTGCATCAGGGAGATAATGTGTGCGAGCATCTGTCCTAGAGCAAGTCTTAGGAAATGNGGACAGAGGAGCCTGGCGGGCCACAGTCCACAGGGTTGCAAAGAGTCGGACACGACTGAGCGACTTCACACACACACACACACACACACACACACACACGTAACAATGAACATTGTGTCATCCTGCATCAGGGAGATAATGTGTGCGAGCATCTGTCCTAGAGCAAGTCTTAGGAAATGCTTTTCGTTGCCTTGAAATTCTCTGAACTTGGTGGTAGTGATGGTGATGTCTAGAGAAACCTTAGGGTTTAGATTCCTGGGAAGTTGGTTTACAAATCCATTTTGTATGATGAACATACAAATACAAACACATAAAGAGAATGGTTTTGACAGTGTTCCAACTATCAAGATATTGCTGTCAGCTCCAAATTCATCCTTTTGCTTGCTCAGCTCTAAATCCACTGTTCTGGAGCTGGGTTTTATGAGCATCTCTCCTTTGCAGTTGATGGGTTATTAAGCTTTGTCAGTAGAGGGCGCTGGAGGGACACGCAGGAGGAAGAGTGTCCTTTGCGTTCACCCATGTGCTCCTTCTAGCACCTCCTTCCCTGGGCCAGCTTCCGCAGGCCAGGCTCCTGCAGCAAGTGTGTGTGTAGCCTACAGAGTCCAGTGGCCAACAGAACACAGTACCTTCCTGCAGGGGTCTCTACCCAGCATCTCCTTTGGTGGCTTTACACCAGCTTCTGAGGTGCTGTATCTCTTGTGGATGGCTTCCCCCTCCTGTGGATGGCTTCCCTTGCAGAATCCCCAGAAGCTGAATTCCTGGTGAGTCTTAGCCAAGGTTTCCAGTTTGCCAGCCTCTGTTTGCGTGCACCCCAGAAGAGTGTTTCTGGCTTGCTGGTTCCAACTGAAATTCCTTGCTTGCCAACCTCTGCTCCAGTCACCTGTGGATCAGAACAGCACCCAAATCTTCTCTGTCCAAGGGATTTCTTTAGTAGTAGAAGCTGAATCCTGGCCTTGGGAAGGGGGCCTCTCTTCCAGATTTATTTCCTTTGTGGGTATACTCCATCAGCCCCAGGGTTCTCCCTTTCTAGTTTATCCTCTGCTGTAGTTAATATTCACTCTTAAAAAATGTGATCTAAAGTTAATTGTCATTAATATACCTTAAATGATATAGGAATAAGAGGGAAGAAAACAAAAATAAGTTCTTAAAATGCATGCAAACATTTTTACAACAAAACCAGGAAGAAATACTCCTAACTCTGTATCTTAGTCTAAGGAAAATGTTGACAGTTTTCTTATATTTGATATATTAGTTTCTAATTGCTGCTGTAACAAATTGCCAAACAAACTTAGTGGCTTAAGGCAACAGAAATTTATTATCTTAATGGTTTGGGAGGTCAGAAGCTGGAAGTTGGATTCACTGGGCTAAACTCAAGATGTCAGCAGGGCCGCATTCCTTCTCGAAGCTTAGGGGAAAAGCAGTTTCCTCATCAATGCCAGCTTCTAAAGGCTGCCATCATGTTGGCTCATGGCTCTTCTATACGTTCACAGCCAGCATTGGCAGTCCGGTCTCTCTCACGCTGCATCACTCATATTGACCCTTCTGCCTCCCTCTTCAACATTTAACGTACACTTATGGCTGTATTTCGTTCACTTGGGTGATCTAAGCTAAAGCCCCCTATCTTAAAGTCAACTGCAGCCGATTGGCAATCTTAATTCTATCTGCAGCCTTAATTCTCTTTTGGCATGTGTATCACAGAAGCAGAACCAGTAGGAGACATATATTAAGAGATTTATTGCAAGGAGTTGGCTTATGCGATTGTGGGGGCCGCCTAGGCAAGTCTGAAATACACAGGGCAGGCTGTCAGGAAGGGCGGCTGGAAATCAGGCATATGCCGGAGTTGCTGTTCACAGGTGGAACTTCTCTTTCTTCAAGGCAGCCTCAGCTCTACTTTAAGATCCTTCAATTGATTGAACGGTGTCATCCAAATTACCCAGAACAACTGCTCTTACTTAAAATCAACTTTAACTGATTATGGATTTTTTGATTTAGTAACTGGAAACTGTAGCATTGCCAAGTTGACAGGCCAAAAACACCATTGAAGTCCACTGTTTATCAATCTGGTGCACGCACACACACCTCCATAAACCATACTTAACCTCTGAATAAAGACAACCACCAAGTCATGCTTCCACCTGACATCACACATCCTGCATACAACCAAAACACACGAGTCCTAGGGTAATGCAGAGTCCTAGGGTAGTGGTCAGTCTTCTTTTTAACATACTTAAGACTATGATATAAAGTTAACTGTCATTGTATCTTAGATGATAAAGAAATAAGGCAAACATAGTGAGATAGACAAAAATAATTGCTTAAAATAAATCAAAATGTAACAAATCCAGGAAGAAATACTTGTAACTATTATAGCCCTAACTTCTGCAGCTGGTTACCTAGTTTTAGCTGGTATTTATACCTATCTTCCTCCACTACCCATTTCATATTCCCTTTGNAAGAAATAAGGCAAACATAGTGAGATAGACAAAAATAATTGCTTAAAATAAATCAAAATGTAACAAATCCAGGAAGAAATACTTGTAACTATTATAGCCCTAACTTCTGCAGCTGGTTACCTAGTTTTAGCTGGTATTTATACCTATCTTCCTCCACTACCCATTTCATATTCCCTTTGTCCTCAGCAAGGCACCTCAGTTAGTTGTGGTTCTTTACCTAGTGAAGTGACTCACATTGTCATTCCAGAAGGGTCTGGCTATTAGTGATGTCTTGGCTGAATTCGATTCTTTAAGCTTTCTATTATTTAATTATAGGATATGATGGTTAATTTTATGTGTCAACTTGATGGGTCACGGGATGCCCAGATATATGGTTAAACATTATTTCTGGGAGTGTCTGTGAGGTGCTTCCAGATGAGATTAACATTTAAATCAATAAAGTGAGTAAAGTAGATTACCTTCCCTAATGGACATCATCCATCCATCCAATCTGCTGAGGGCCTGAACAGAAGAAAATAGGAGATAAAGAGAGAATTCACTTTCTCTACCTGACTGTTGACCTGAGACATAGGTCTTCTCCTGCCCTTGATTTGGAACTAGCACCATTTAGCTCCTTTATGGGCACAGGATCCCAAGGTGACCTATTCTACAGTGACATCCTCCAAGGAAGCGCAAACATTTGTGGGCTGACATCTCTATTAGGGCTAAAAACAACCAGAAAATTCATTCTGTTGCCTCCAGTCATTACCCTAGTATACCCCCTCCCCTTCCTCCAGCCTCAACCATCATCTCAAGTGTTCCTTTACAGTCCTACAAATAGAAGACCAGGAATAGTGGCAGGGTTGGTAAAAGTCTTTGAAGTCAGATACTGTTGGTTTATGTGGGATCTCTGTTTATTCCTCACAGACTTCTATGGAAAGAGGAAGGGTGATGCTTACCACCCCCACCCCAAATCCGCACAAGTCAAGTAAGGAAGAGAAGGTCAGGACAATTGCTTACAGAGGTTGTTGTTTTGTCTCTAAGTCATGTTCGACTCTTTCGCTACCCTGTGGACTGTAGCCCACCAGGTTCCCTTGTCTATGGGATTTCCCAGGCAAGAATACTGGAGTAGGTTGCCATTTCTTTCTCCAGGGGATATTGCCAACCAGGGATTGAGCTCACATCTCCTGCTTGGTAGGCAGATTCTTTACCACTGAGCCACCTGGGGGTGCCTAATAAATGATACTAGATCTTGTTCCCTGAAGAGAATCTTGGGATTTCAGCAAAAGCAGTCAATTCATCAATCAGCCCATGAACAAGGGAAAACAGAAGTGGAGACAGATGGCAGATGGGTGAGAGCTGACTTCAGGGTGAAAGGACAGAGGCAAGAGAGAAGGTGCTGAAGGAGTTGGGAAAGCTAGACATGGTGATGCAGAGACAGACTCCACTCTGTGAAACTGTACAGATGCATGGCTTCATAGCATCCTTTTCCTTCCCAATATTGCCCTTCCAGAATAAAGCCTGCAGAAGACCTTACTCTTGAGCCCGGGTGAGAAGATATATTTGGGCCCTTATTACATAGAAGGCAGCCAGAGCAAGTGAGAGGCAACAACCAACAGAGGACCACAAGTGTAAGCAATCAATAAAGAAACATTGTCTTTTATTCTCCCTCACAACCCCCACCACCAGAGAAATAAATTCAGAAATAGATAGAGGAAGTGAAAAGTGAGACCCACTTCTCTTGACTGCAACCCAAGTAATGACCAAACTCACTGCAGGTCTCTGGAGCTATGGACTATGGCTAATGAAAATACGTATGAAATGAAATTTGACTTTAAACCAGTCAATATGTCTTTTAATTACGAAGTATCGGAGATGCTTTGGTGTCTGCCCAAGATATCATTAGGGATCTGCTCCTCACTCAGAAGAGGAGATTCTACATAGCATAGTAACAGGAGGAAAATGAAACTGGTTTCCTTTTTATCACTGTGAAGTTAAAACTATTAATAACATGTTACATGTTTATGTATATACTCATGGATGTAAATGTGTGCATATATTAGTCTGTGTACATATTTTTTCTAAGCAAAAAAAAAACTATTTGGAGGAATCTGTGGTCCATTTTTTTAGTTTATTCAAGTATAGTTGGTTTACAACATTGTGTTGATTCTTGCTGTAGAGCAAAGTAATTCAATTATACATATATATATATGCATTCTTTTTCATTTTATTTTTCATGTGGTAAATCACAGGATATTTTTTCAACATGATTAAGATTTATATAATTTTTACACGATAGCAAGTAACAATTTCTATTTAAATTCCCATAGACTATAAACCAGGAGACACTGGAACATATCCAGGGACATAAAACCAGGTGCAAAGATTTCATGGTCTAAAAGTATTGAAACCATAGATAGTCTGTAGTCTTATCACTGTGGAATTATATTAGAAATCAATACCAAAAGATATTTGAAAACAAGGCACATATTTTCAAGTGCAATGTGATATTTACCAAGAGAGATCTTTGATTTAGTCATTGAAAACCTCAATAAAGTTAAAAGACTGAAAAAACACAGAGGGTGATTGCAGAGAAGAAAATAGGAAATTATTAGTAAAGATACTTTAAAAACACCATGTACTTAAAAATTAAATGTCCACTTTTAAATGATGAGCGTATCTAATAAGCCATAGCAAAGAAAATTAGAAAATATTTGTAACAATAAAATAAGAGAATTTATGAGAATTTGTTGCATGCAGCTAAAGATAATCAATGCAATTAAATACAATGTGGAATCTTTAATAAGGTATGAAAATAAATAATGGACACTAGCGTAAAATTTTGTGAAATTTGAACAGAATCTGTAGTCAATAATACTATATCGCATGTTACTTTCCTGTTCTTTTTTAACATAGTATTTCTTTTTATAATCAGAAATAGAGGTTTCAAACCTCATTCAAAATTTTAAAAAATCACTAAAATAATAAGCTTTCTAGACTTTTAGCAGTAATACTAGATGCCAGAATAAGTGGAACTATGTCAAAGTTTTGAGTGAATATAAATTAGAAATCTAGCATTCTATTCATACTTAGTCAAATAAGTGGAACCAAAATGTCATAAACTTTTTAGCTAAGCAAAAATTCATATTTTCTAAAATACATATATTGTACATACTATATAAATGTACATAAAAGTCTTTTTACTATACTTGATAAAGGCATGAGAAAGAACAACCAAAAAAGAGATGGAGAAATTCAAAATATAAACTAAATGATATGGAAGCACTAAATATGAAATAGAAAAAGTGAAACAAATTAGATAAAAGATCATCATATAGTCCAGTTGTTTTTAAACATGGCTGCTCATTAGAATCACATCTGGCTGGTGTGGGCCACTATTAATAATGACTACAAACTGGCAAATATAAAGATGGAATTTATAACAAACAGTTTTCTTTGTTTGTTTTTTTTTTCTTTGCTGTGCCTCATAGCTTACAGGATCTTAGTTCCCTGACCAGGAACTGATCACAGGCCACGGCAGTGAAATCCTGGAATCCTTATCATTAGGCCCCTAGGGAACTCGCCATAACCAAAAGTTTTGTGTTTTTTGGCCACCCACAGCATGTGGATCTTAGTTCAAACCCCTGCCCTCTGTGTTGGAAGCATGGAGTCTTAACCACTGGACCACCAGGGAAGTTCCCCTAATAGCTTTTTAATTTGAGAAATAAAAAGATTTTAACCAGTAGTGGATGTACACACTATGTTCTAGCCAGATAAGAAGTCCATAAATTTCATAAAGTTGAAAATGCTTCATCAGTTGATGAGAATACATCTTTCAGATTTGTACCCCACATATCTTAATGAGCAAAGTCCCTACTCTCTTGACTAGCAAGCTGTAATCTTTTTCATAATGAATTTCTAAGAGTTTGACCTTGTAGACGATCATTTTCAATGTTGGAATCTCTGGAGGACTGGTTGGGTGGGATCAGGAGGTAGGCTGCAGCATCAGGGCTGTCCTTTCAGAGTAATCAGAAACACTGGTTTCTGGCTCCCTTGAAGCAGTGCTCATTCTTCTAACTGCTGTCATTCTCCTTGGACCACCTTCTTTAGGACAACAGATTCCCTCTCTTCCCATGGGTTTCTGCCCCCTCCTCTGCTGATCTCAAGACTGTTTCCTGGTATTATCTGTACACTTTAGAAGTCTCCTATTTCTGATGACTCCCTCTTGAAAAAAGGGATTCACATATCACAATAATTTGCTTACCTGGATTACTGTTCTTTCAGCCCTCAGTGGCTAGCTCAGAGGTTAGCCACGTCTAGGTTTTTATTCTTGCAGGAGAAAATGCTTTCTTTGATATCCATCTACACAGTTTGGCCCACTCCACTCCACTCCTTCTCACTCAGCTTTCTCTGCCTTTCCTCCACTCCAAATTTCTTTGGGGACCCACAGATTATCAGGTCTCTACATCTCTTAACTCCAACTGTAAAGAGTTTCATTTTATTTCTCAAAGGACTTCTGAACTCCATGCAAATCAAGAGGTATGACTGGGTATCTGTTCTACACGTTTCTCAATATTTTATAACAATAAAGCTAATCATGAAGCAAATGTGACCAGACACTTAGGGAAACTCTAGGGGATGATGATAACTAACTCTAATTGACCACAAAACTCAGCAGCTACCCAACCCAAATGCTGCCAAGGGAAATAACTTGCCTTTCATAGAAATCTGAGCAATTTTAGTGGCAGATACTTGCAGTCTCTTTCAGTAAAAGCTGTATAAATAAATAAGTGAAGTTACCCTGATATGGTTTGAAAGCAACTTGGAAAAAATGATGAGATATCTTTGACAAAGACTTAAAAGAATAATACCAAACATTCATGAAGGTTCATTGTAATAAATATTCTTTTATACAGTGCTAGTGATAGTTTGAATAGGTATGAACTTTCTGAAAAGCAATTTCACAATATTTATGAAGGCTCATTCTTGGAACCTATCCAAAGTAATAATCTAAGATGTATTCAAAGATAGGGTGTATAAGGATGTTCAGTGCAGAATTATTTATCATAAAGAAAGTTAGAAAAAACTTATATGTTCAAAAATGAATTACAGTTTCTCCATTAAATGGAAAATTTCCCAGTCTTTAAAAATCATGTTCTTAAAAAAAAAAAGAAAGAAAATTGTATGATGTGGCAAAAAGCTTGTTTCATAATATTAGGTGACAAATAGTAGAGTTGTTGTTCAGTTGCTAAGTTGTGTCTGACTCTTTGCAACTCCCATGGACTGCAGCACACCAGGCTTCCCTGTCCTTCACTGTCTCCCAGAGTTTGCTCAAACTCATGTCCGTCGTGTCAGTGATACCATCCAACCATCTCATTCTCTGTTGGCCCCTTCTCCTCCTGCCCTCAATCTTTCCCAGCATCTGGGTCTCTTCCAATGAGTCAGTTCTTCGTATCAGGTGGCCAAAGTATTGAAGTTTCAGCTTCAGCATCAGTCCTTCCCATGAATATTCAGGGTTGATTTCCTTTAGTACTGACGGTTTGAACTCCTTGCTGTCCGAGGGACTCTCAAGAGCATGAACTGTATATTCTACACTAATCTAATTTTATTATATTTATCAATCGATCTCTCTGGAAGTAAACCTTTTCTTTCCAAATGGTTTAAGATGATCATAGATTATTATCAGAAAACATTTACTAAAGATAATTTGTTTTAATTTGGCAACACCTGTTTTGAGGCTTTCTTATTTGGGGGTAAGGCACATGAGGTAAAATTTTGTTTTTAAAGGTTCTCAGGGACGGAATGGAAAGACAAAAACTTGGAAACAGGTTGCTCTGTCCCCCAGCAGCTGCACAGCTATAATACTTTTATTTTTTTACTTTCTCTTTCAGCCTTTACCCAAAAATAAATATTAGTTTTTTAAGTTGTAAGTTGATCCTAAAGGGGGTTGTGGTATAAATTAGCAGAGATGAGAGAAACTTGTTCATCTTAAGCCCTCATTCTCTTTTCCTGCTCGGTGGTTAAACTTCCTTATGTGGGCAAGAGAAAAAAACAGTTAAATTTCAAATTCAGTCCAAGTAGTGATCTAGGTAATTGCTGTTGGGTTATAAAGTGAGAAGCATTTTGACAAAATGTATGAAGAGCCTAAAACTGGTCACACTCTTTGGCCTAGAATTCTACTTCTGGAAGATTGTAAGCAAAATAAATATTGTGAACAACTTAGGGTTACCAAAGGGGATAGTGGGGGCAGAGTGGGGAGATAAGTCAGGAGTTTGGGGTTAACATATGCACACTACTAACTATAAAACAGGTAAACAACAAGGACCTACTGTATAGCACAGGGAACTATACTCGATATCTTATGATAACCTATACTGGAAAAGGAACTAGAAAAGGACATATATGTAAAAAAAAACTGGGTATCATGGCCTAAAGCAAAATACAAACTAAATATCTGAAACTAATAGAATTTTTAGGTAAACTGTGGATGCTATGCTATGCTAAGTCACTTCAGTCGTGTCCGACTCTGTGCGGCTCCATAGACGGCAGCCCACCAGGCTCCCCCGTCCCTGGGACTCTCCAGGCAAGAACACTGGAGTGGGTTGCCATTTCCTTCTCCAGTGCAGGAAAGTGAAAAGTGAAAGTCAAGTCGCTCAGTCGTGTCCGACTCTTAGCGACCCCATAGACTGCAGCCTGTGGATAGGATAAATAAAATTTGATAAGACATTCAATCTTCCAAAGATTCAATAAGTTTCAGAGTGCTATGCCTTTGGGCCATCATCTTTTCAGCCCTATTTTGCTTATTCAGCCACTAGAGATAAGCCCAGACTAGGGTCAGAATGGTAACTAAATAGATTTGCACATATCATTTACTTTTGAATTTTCTCTAANTGTGGATAGGATAAATAAAATTTGATAAGACATTCAATCTTCCAAAGATTCAATAAGTTTCAGAGTGCTATGCCTTTGGGCCATCATCTTTTCAGCCCTATTTTGCTTATTCAGCCACTAGAGATAAGCCCAGACTAGGGTCAGAATGGTAACTAAATAGATTTGCACATATCATTTACTTTTGAATTTTCTCTAAACATTATATTCATGTAGAAAAGAAAATCATTCTAATGAGAGAGAGCGCCTTAGAAGACATCGCATGTTCATCTTGGTTCTGTAGTCAGGGCCAGGAGAGGGTCTAAAAGTAGTGATGGTACCAACAGTTTCTGGGTTTTTTTAGTTTGTTGAGAGTGGTTGGGCATTTTCCTGGCCAAATACTAGAAGTCTGGCTCATAAACCACATGAATGGTTTCTAGAGTTATGACTTTTTAGTTTAATGCTGAAAGTGAAAGTGTTAGTCGCTCAGTCATGTCCGACTCTGCAAACCCGTGGACTGTAGCCTGCCAGGCTCCTCTGTCTATAAAATTCTCCAGGCAAAAATCCTAGAGTAGGTAACAATTCCCTTCTCTAGGGGATCTCCCTGACCCAGAGATCAAACATGGATCTCTCATATTGCAGGCAGATTCTTTTCCTTCTGAGCCACCAGGGAAGCCCATTTAAAAATTTTAATGCTGAAGGGAACTTTAAAAAACCTTGCTGGTGAAGAAATCAAGGCACAGGAAGATTAAATGATTAGCTTGGGGTCAGAGTAACTTAGTAGCAGAGCCCCTAAAGCTCAGGCCTATTTATGAGTTTTTGAAAGTATCTCTTTAAAAATCTTCTTCTAATATGTTAGAGTATATCTGATCATGTAATTGAGAAAGATAGTGGAATTCAGTATCATATAATCTATGAGTTGATTTATAAAATTCAGAAGAGAAATAAAGCAAAGGTAGGTTCTGGAAACAAAAAGCTTTGTGAAGTTCATAATTGTTTGTAGGGAAGGCCCCTGAGATGATATAGAAGGCCGGGCTGATTAAATCATGAAATGTTAAAGTTCAGCTATCACAAGGCATGGCTGATTTTGATGATCTAGCATTCATAGTTTTAGCGTTCACTTTCCAGTAGTGAAGATAAATTTCAGCTAGTGTACCTGTCATATCCTGAAAATATTTTGCTTTGGACCAAGAGTACATATTTGCAAAATGACTTTCTATATCAGAGTGGCAGAAAGATGGCTTGCTATATATAGTCCATCTCCAAGTGGTCTGAGATCCAGATTTAGTTTTGGGAAAATAAAAGCCTCCAGGACAACCATCTTGGATACAGAAAGGAATGTTTTGAAATCACTTCCCCAGATATTTGTCCACTTCTGGCAGATTTGTTGGTCTGGGTTGGAGGGAGTGTGCCATGTTGGACTAGCTTCCTGACTGACAGGCTGATCTGTCTGTAGTACTTAGAGTGTGGCAGAAGCAACCTGTATGTCCCAGTAGCCCGTCTTTCTGGAAACTGGCACAGTAGGTGCTTTTTAGAACACAAGACTGCCCCGCTCTTTCAGGTTCTTGCGGAGAAGAGATTTTGCAACAAATGGAGAGGAAGACCTATGCTGGACATAAGCAGGGTGTCAACTATTTTTCAGTGTGTAACACAGAGTCCTACATACAGTGGTCACTCTGTGAAGATACATGGAATCAAATGAGCTACTATATATCATAATTTTAAGATGCATTATTTTTCACATTTCTAAAATTGAAATGCATCTTAACATTTGTCTATTTCCTGAATTTTCTATATTGTTAGTATTATCCATGCTGGGTTGAACTGCCTTTGAAAATGCCTTTAAAAAGATTTTACTGCATCAGAAAAATGTTGTTTTAATATATAAATAATAAATATAATTTTGTCATACATATAAAGTGGAGAAGGAAATGGCAACCCATTCCAGTATTCTCGCCTGGAGAAACCCATGGATGGAAGAGGCTGGTGGGCTACAGTCCATGGTGTCACAAAGAGTCGGACACAACTGAGCAACTAACTTAACATACATATAAAGACCCTATGGTCTGTAGCCCACCAGGTTCCTCTATCCATGGGATTCTCCAGGCAAGAATATTGGANGCTGGTGGGCTATAGTCCATGGTGTCACAAAGAGTCGGACACAACTGAGCAACTAACTTAACATACATATAAAGACCCTATGGTCTGTAGCCCACCAGGTTCCTCTATCCATGGGATTCTCCAGGCAAGAATATTGGAGTGGGTTGCCATTTCCTTCTCCAAGAGATCTTCCCAACCCAGGGACTGAACCTGCATTTCTTATATCTTCTGCATTGGCAGGAAGGTTCTTTACCAGTAACGCCACCTGGGAAGCCCTTACAAAGGCATGGAAAGAGAGAAATAATGTGTAGGAACAAAAGCATTTTTCGTTGGCAGAATATCTATAAATCTGTACCTTTCTGCAAAGCTGCATCCAAATGCTTTATAAAACTTAGGAAAGGAGGTAAATCACAAGTAGATGACTTGTTGCATTTTGTTCCTGAGATCCATGCCACCAGTTGTCTATCACATGCTGAATTAGTTTCCTGTGGCTGCTGCAACAAACTTGGTGCTGCTGACACGAACTTGGTGTCAGCACAACAGAAATTACCCTGTCTTGGTTGACAGCCAGAAGTTCAACGTCAGATTTACCAGGTCAAAATCAAAGTATAGGTATGGTCCCACTTCCTCGGAAGGTTCTCAGGGCAAATCTCTTACCAACCTCTTCCAGCCTCTGGTGGTTTCATCACTTGCATCTCTACCTCTGTCTTTGCATTATCTTTCCTCCTCTGTGTGTCGAACCTCTCTCTCATTTTCTTCTGTAAGGATACTTGTAATGGCATTTAGGGCCCACACAAATAATCAAGGATAACCTTTCCATTTCAACAATCTTAATATAATTGCATCTGCAAAGACTTTTCCAATTATAATGACATCTACAGTTTTCGGATCTCTTTAAGTCCACCATTCACCCCTTTACACACGTCAACGAAACTAGTATTAAAAAAACCCTCCAGATTTCTAGGAACAGGTAAAAGAAAGATTGACTAACTTTGGTTGGTATTTTGTTGGTATGATTAGTTTTTGTTGGTATTTTCTTTATTCTCCCTTCTGACAAAATCAAGAAAGTATAAGCACTGAAATTTTCATGATGGGTATCAATGGCTTGGAAGAAATTCACAGTAATGATAGAGGAAAGCTCTTCTAAGAAATATTCTTCTTAGACCCAGAGGACACAATTGGGTGGTACATCATTAGATACTGGCAATTCACAGTGGGAAATAATTCAGAAGGCTAGACTCTGAATATAGTTCTTAGAAGGAATAGACTCTGAACAAAGTTTTTAGGAAAACTTTAATATGGCAGATTAACTATAAAAATGGTTCAAAATCTTACCCTTCTCTGTACCCTTGCTCTATACAATGTGTCTGTAACTTTTCCCATCAAGAGGTAGCCTTTATTCCCCTATCCCTTGAATCTAAGGTGCTCTGTGCTTGCCATTAGCCAATAGAACATGGACAGCAAGGAGATCCAACTAGTCCATCCTAATGGAAATCAGCCCTGAATATTCTTTGGAAGGACGGATGCTGAAGGTGAAACTCCAATACTTTGTCCACCTGATGCAAAGAACTGACTCATTTGAAAAGACCTGATGCTGGGAAAGATTGAAGGCAGGAGGAGANCCATCCTAATGGAAATCAGCCCTGAATATTCTTTGGAAGGACGGATGCTGAAGGTGAAACTCCAATACTTTGTCCACCTGATGCAAAGAACTGACTCATTTGAAAAGACCTGATGCTGGGAAAGATTGAAGGCAGGAGGAGAAGGGGATGACAGACGGTGAGATGGTAGGATGGCATCACTGACTCAGTGGACTGAGTTTGAGTAAGCTCTGGGAGTTGGTGATGGACAAGGAAGCCTGGTGTGCAGCACAGTCCATGGAGTCGCAAAGAGTTGGACATGACTGAGTGACTGAAATGAACTGAATGTGACACGAGCAAGTTATGAACCCAAGTCCAAGAGGCGTGTGAGCTTCTGCTCCCTCCCCAGTCACCATGGAAGCAAGTCCAAGCTGGCTACTGGATAATGAGAGACACACGGCTCTGTCACCTTCACCGCCTTGGCCAGTAGCCAGCCTGTCATCAGACATGTGAGTGGGGCCATCCTTGACGAGTCAGCCCTCAGACAAACTGCCACCCAACCATAGACACATGAGTAAGTTGAGGGAGAACAGCAGACAGAGCTCTGTCCAGATCCTCAGAAATGCCCAACTGACTCGCAGACGCAGGAGCAATAACAAATACTTACAGTATTAAGCCATTGAGTTTAGGGGTGGTTTATTATATGGCAAAAACTGATACATAATGGGTGGAAATTCATTAGATTTTAATGACTGAATAAATAATTCAGAATGAATTGGATTGTGAATACAAAAAAAGATTTTTAGACTATTTTAACTAATTTATTTTACTTATAGTTTCCTTTTTTGAATCTTCAATGGTGACAGAGAATAAAAATATACTATTGAATAAGTCTAAAAGAGATCTTTAAATGAGTATAAAACAAAAATTCTGATAGAAAAAACATGTCTCTTGTGCTTACCATAAGGATTTCTCTTTTTTTTCTCAGGGTTATACCCATCCTTAATTTCTTTTATTCTAGGGACTCTCATTTGTTCAAGGTTGGAGCCCATTTCTGTTTAATTAAATAGAAAAATTCTATACTCAGCTTTCTGCCACTTACCCGCCATATAACTTCTGGTGATTTACTTCCCTTCTGTGAGTTTCAGTTGCCTTATATGAAAAGTGAGGATGATAATAACTCCTGGTTAGGGTTGCTTTGAAGGTGAAATATGATAGTTCATATGAATGGTCTCTGTGAAATGCAGGTGGATGTGATTAGCATTTTCCTCAATATGCCCAATAGCATTGGCATACCAGTGGCACTGATTTTCTCAATACAATTCTTCTATTCCATAAAGTACATCATTTGGTTATATGACTACATGTTTTCTTGATGTTGGTATCTCTACCCTTCTACCCAGTACAAATACAGTGTATTTTGTGGGCATGACTTTTTCCCAAACACACATTGCTGATCACTAGTGTTTCAGAATAAAACAAGGTGGTCCATATGCAGACACCTCAACCCTGATTTCATTAGATTACATTTGTAGCAAACAGATTTGGGATTCTTGTCTCACTCAGAGCCTACATCTCAAAGAATCTACCCCAGCGATCATCCAGCCTGTTCACCCATCCCCAGTCTACTACAGCTGATGGGGACAAGAGGCATACAACTGACTTGGGGAATTTAATCAGAACCTCTTAGAACATGTCTATAGCAGTTTATATGCATATTCCTTATCTTAAGATTTCAAGTTAAGAGGTGCTGAGACTAAAGTTTTAGATCCTGGATCCAGCAACTGAATGTTCTTATAGAATTGGAGCCATAGTAAGCAGTCTAACAAACCAATCCCATCTGAAATAAAAAAATTCAGGAGAAGTAGAAAGTAAGTGAGCCAGAAAAATCAGAGGAGAAAATGCAGAAGACTGGCAAAGAAAGCAGAGATAAGAGCCCAGCGCTCCAGAGAGAGACAGAAAGGGAGTTTTACTCTTGACTTTCAGTTTCCCAACAGATATTTCCCTACTGTTTATTTTTTGCCTGGAGATGTCAGCCAGAGTCCTTGGACTATCTTTACAATGCCTCATTCCCCTTTTTATTTGGGCCAGTTTGAAGAGATTTTTGTTCCTTGTAACCAAATGACCCTTATTGGCTTAAAAAATTCCCCTGGGTTTAGAGATGTCTTGGGTTGCTTTTTAGTCCTTGGTGGAGAGAGAAAGAATGCTTGTTAAGGAAAAAAAAAAAAGATAATTGAAGGAGCTATTGAGCGGGTGACAGATGCCTGCAAGTAAGAGATTAGAGGGCAACAGAGGATGGTGGGACTCACATAAAGTGCAAAAGAAGAAGAAAAACACTCTACTAAGATTCATTACTGAATAATCTCAAAACCCAAGCAGAAAAGTTTAGAGGTGACTGATCCTCAAAGATAGTAGGAATACTGAAGGGAAACATGCATTATTTTGAAAGATACAGTATTTACTANGACAGATGCCTGCAAGTAAGAGATTAGAGGGCAACAGAGGATGGTGGGATTCACATAAAGTGCAAAAGAAGAAGAAAAACACTCTACTAAGATTCATTACTGAATAATCTCAAAACCCAAGCAGAAAAGTTTAGAGGTGACTGATCCTCAAAGATAGTAGG
This sequence comes from Neotragus moschatus, assembly GCA_006410615.1. Classification (NCBI taxonomy): domain Eukaryota; kingdom Metazoa; phylum Chordata; class Mammalia; order Artiodactyla; family Bovidae; genus Neotragus; species Neotragus moschatus. The sequence goes on along the minus strand of SJYA01001556.1, from coordinate 623,755 downwards.
AATACTGAAGGGAAACATGCATTATTTTGAAAGATACAGTATTTACTAACGACCCTTCCTTGGGATTTAGTGCTAAAAGGAGAATCCACATGTTGTGAGGACCAATGTTTCAGGTTAATTCCCCTTCAAAAGAATTGATGGTGATTTTTTTTCTTCATTAGAGATTTATTTTAATTTTGGAATAAATATTCATTACCAAATTCTAAAATTGAAATTAGATGATATATTTAAACCAGCCCTTGGTTATAGCAAGGCAATATGAATTTATGTACAAGACCGAGGTATTTCTAAGAAGCCTATTATTAAACTTTCTACATTCAACCCCCTTCAAGCATGTGCCATGGGTTTGTCACTGGGCAAAGGGCTGGGACACCAAAGTGAACCAGTCAGACATAGCCCCTGCCCTCATGGAGCTAGTGAAGACAAATAGAAACTAAGTAAGGAAAGAGAGAAATGAAATAACATAATGATGACCTGTTATTGATAATACTGGGAGTGCTGAAATACAGAGTTAGGGGCAGAGGACTTCTCTGGTGGTTCAGTGGTTAAGACTCTGCGCTCCCAATGCAGGGGACACAGGTTTGTCCCCTGGCTGAAGAACTAAGATACTGCATGCCCCACGGGCCCCATGATGTGGCCAAAAAGAAAAAGCAAAGAATTAGGAGCAGGATACACCACGGATAAGGTGGTGAGGTCTGTTTTAATATTCAGAATGAACTGAAGCAGCTGGATTATCATAAGAATTTAATAATTCCTCATAATTACTATTGGCTAGGTAACTATTTGGGCACTTTTTATAACTTAATGACCAGAAGAAGAAAACCAATATTAATTAGTGCCCGTCATGTAGCAGACATGGTACCCATACTCTATGTTACCAAAGCAGTCATTATCTTTTCTTTTTTAATAAAGTTTTTAAATTGAATAAAGGGCACCACACTCCAGTATTCTTGCCTGGAAAATCCCATGGACAGAGAAGCCTGGTGGGCTGCAGTCCATGGGGTCGCTACCTGTCAGACACCACTGAGTGACTTGACTTTCACTTTTCACTTTCATGCATTGGAGAAGGAAATGGCAACCCACTCCAGTGTTCTTGCCTGGAGAATCCCAGGGATGGGGGAGCCTGGTGGGCTGCCATCTATGGGGTCGCACAGAGTCAGACACAACTAAAGTGACTTAGCAGCAACAGCAGCAGCAGAGCTGATATAAAACATCATGTGAGTTTCAGGTGTACAATATAGTGATTCACAATTTTAAAGGTTATGCTCCACTTAAAATTGGCTTTCTTGATGTAAAGAATCTGTCTGCAAATGCAGGAGACATAGGAGACGCAAGTTCAGTCCCTGGGTCTGGAAGATCCCCTGGGAGGGGAAACGGCAACTCACTCCAGTATTCTTGCCTGGAGAATCCCATGGACAGAGGAGCCTGGCAGGCTACAGTCCAAAGGGTTGCAAAGAGTTGGACATGAGTGAGCAACTAAGCACACACATTACTCCATTTGTAGTTATTGTAAAATGTTGGCTCTATTCCTCGTGTTGTACAATATATCCTTGTAACTTCCTGCCTAATAGTTTGTACTTCTTAACCCCCTACTCCTGTATTGCTTCTTCCCTCCTCCTTCTCCCCACTGGTAATCACTAGTTGGTTCTCTATATCTCTGAGTCTGTTTCCTTTTGGTTATGTTCACTAGTTTGTTGTATTGTTTAGCTTCCACATATAAATGATAAGTCATACAGTATTTGTCTTTTCCATCTGATTTATTTCACTTAGCATAATGCCTTCCAAGTCCATCCATCTTGCTGCAAATTTTATTCTTTTTATGGCCGAGTAGTATTCCATTGTATATATACATACCACATCTTTATCCAATCATCTGTTGATGGACACTTAAGTTGCTTTATAAATCTTTGCCTTTTGGGCAGCATTTGCAAAGCAGTCATTATTATACCAGTTTTTTTTTTTTTTGAATATAAGTATTTATTCTGATAACTTTATTTTTTATTTTTATTTTTTCCAAAGTTACGAGTTTTATTTTTATTTTTTTTAAATTTAATAAATAAAAATAATAAACCGAATTATACCAGTTTTTAAGATGGAAGGGTCAGGGTCCCAAAATGTCATATTTCTTGCTCGAGGATTCAGTCAAAAACTTTTCCCACTATACCTCCATTAGATGTTGGTCTGCTGCTGCTGCTGCTGCTAAGTCGCTGCAGTTGTGTCCGACTCTGTGTGACCCCATAGACGGCCTACATAAAAGGAAACAAGTTACTTATTATCACCCAGATTAATTTTAAAATATGGATCTTTTTAGCAGTATAGCTTACATTTTAGTCTTATAAAGTCTCTTAAATTATTGCCACTCATCAAGCCACCTTTTAAACTAATGATTCTCACCTATAAATTCAAAACTAGTAACGCCATGTTCTACTGGGAGAGGAAAGAGCAGACTTCATCTGAGTGCCAGGGGTGAGGGCAGTTCATATATCCCAGCCCCAGTTGATGCTGTCTGGTCCAAACATGTCTGCTTGCTTTATTCCTTTCTCAAATGTACACCCAGCCTTCAACTAAGAGGTTGACTTTCAGTTTAACCATGGCAACAAACCCACTGTCAATTTCTTTGTTCCAACTGCTCTCCATGGTATCTTCCTTCACCATAGCCTCAGATACTTAATGATTCACTCACAGTTCAACATTTATTGAGCTGTCATGCCCTTTGCTGGGTGCTGGGCACAAGGTATGACATGGCATTGCCTTGAGAAGTCTGGTCTCCTAACTCGAGGACATTCTAAACTGTTCTCCCACGTCCCTTTCCACCCCTGTCTCCTCCCTCTGGCCTGGGAAGGGATCTCTAGCCTAGTCTTCAAGGTGGTGAATCTTGCCAAGAACGGGCTGGAGGTGGACCAGCTGAATCTGCCAGATGGAAAGATCAAAGGCGCCTGGAACTTAGACGCGTGAAGGAAGCAAGCCGGGCTCTGATGATTCCGCTGGCACCTCGCGAGTTTCCTAAGGCGACGCCAGAACTGGGAGAACAGGATGCAAAGCTAAGAAAGGTTTGACTGACAGCTGGCTGGAGCCCACGCCTTTCCTCGTTGGCTGAGCTGGGGTCATTACCCTAGAACCTTCCCCCCGGCGGTGTCTCTGCGCCGGGCAGGTCCGCACTGATACGCTCACCAGGCTGTCTCCGAGACGGAGAGGAGAGGCATGCAGACCCAGGAGGCTGTGTAGGCTAGAGCTCGTAACTCCGAGCCTCCATTCTTCTCTTCCCGGTAGGAAAAGAAGGATCGGAGGATCCATTCTCTACTCCACCTCTTGGCTCCGGTCCCTTTCCTGTCCGCGAGCTCCCCCGGGCACTTGCCCTGCGCTCCCCACCACCCTGAGTCCCCTGCACCCAGCCCCAGGCCGACTTCCCACCTGCCAGAGGCGCCGGACATCAGCGCAGAGCAAACCTATCTACTCCCGCTGGAGTGAAGGGGGAATCTTTGCTGACCTGGCTTTGACCAAGGGACCCTCTGCGCCACCAAGAAGTTGTAGGGGGCCTGAGTCCTGGCCGCCCAGATTTCTCTCCCCTTTAGGGGTCGCAATGGAGCCAACAGCAGTCGGGCCCTAATCCATCCAGACCTTTAATCCACGCCTGATGCCTGAAATTTCTCTGAGAGCCAAAACAAGCGCTCNCTTTGACCAAGGGACCCTCTGCGCCACCAAGAAGTTGTAGGGGGCCTGAGTCCTGGCCGCCCAGATTTCTCTCCCCTTTAGGGGTCGCAATGGAGCCAACAGCAGTCGGGCCCTAATCCATCCAGACCTTTAATCCACGCCTGATGCCTGAAATTTCTCTGAGAGCCAAAACAAGCGCTCACACACGTCCTTACACCAGGGTCGCACAAATCTGTTATTTTCTGAGGACGAGTAGTTTGATGTCCCAACCGGCGTTTAAGCTTTAAGAATACACTGCATGCCACTGTGGAGCGAATAGAAAGGCAAATGAAACTGGAGCCCAGAACATGCAGACTCTTAGGAAAAAATAATTCCTAGATATTTTATTTCCCTCTGCATTAAGGTCCTTTGTCTCTCTAATGAGATAGATCCCGCCGGAACAGTGCTTTGCAGAGTGTGGTTTCCGGACCAGCAGCATCAGCCTCTTTCGGGAACTTGTTAGGAGTAGGAATTCTGGGGCCCATTTCGGACCTCTTGAATCCGGAACTAGGGTGGATGGAATCTAGCTATCTGGTTACAGGAGCTGTTTAGGTGATTCCCATACACGTCCAGGAACTACTGGCTTAAAAGCCTCTCTGGGCAGTTTCCCACTGATCACTACACATAACCATCAGCTACTGACCTTGTTTTGTTTACTGCTTATCTATTTAGAGAGAAGTTTCTGATGTGACAGTGGGTAAAGCTGCTGGAAGCACAAGGAGTTACCTGTAAGAATCCACAGAAGCAATCAGAACCAGAGAGAGAGAGAGAGAGAGA
>SJYA01001556.1:580274-619264 GCA_006410615.1 Neotragus moschatus | reverse complement strand
TTGTGGTAAACAGGATCCCCCAGTTCTTTCAGAAGCTGCTTGCCTCCTTCATTTTTTAAAATTAATTTTTGTTGGAGTATAATTGCTTTACAATGTTGTATTTGTTTCTACTATACAGCAAAGTGAACCAGCTGTATATATACATATATCCCCTCTTATTTGAGTAGAGTTCCCTGTGCTAATGAATCACAAAGACCAGAGCCGAAATAAATGAAATAGAAATGAAGAAAACAATAGTAAAGATCAATGAAAAGATAAAGTTGATAAATCTTTAGGTACTCATCAAGAAAAAAAGGGAAAGGACTCAAAGAAAAAAAAATAAAAATGAAAGAAAAGTTACAGCTGTTACTGCAGAAATACAAAGGATGGTGAGATTACTATAGAGTAATTAATTACTACAGTAACTATATGCCAATAAAATTGACAACCTGGAAGAAATGGACATTTTCTTAGAAAAGTATTTTCAAAACGGAACCAGGAAGAAATAGAAAATATGAACAGACCAATCACAAGTGCTGAAATTAAAACTGTGACTTAAAATCTTCCAACAAACAAAACTCCAGAACCAGATGGCTTCACAGGCAAATTCTATCAAACAGAAAAGAGTTAACACCTAGCCTTCTCATACTCTTCAGCTTGCCTCCTCTAAGCCCAAGGCCAGCAGCGAAAGGCTTCAGAAGAGCACCAGACCCTGGGAAGCAGGGCGTGGTGGGTGGGAGTGCTGATGACCCAGGCAGAAGAGAAGGGCCCCTGGGAAGGAGAGATGTTTAGACTGTGGATGTGTATGTGGAAGGGGGTGGGGCGGTCACGCTGCCCCATGCCAGGGCTAGTGGTAGCCACAACCTGATCATTCCAGTGTATTTCTTGCTCATTTCAAGAAACAACCCTTGGGTCCCCAAGTGTGCCCAGGCTCGAAGGCTGAGACCTCTGTGCTCTGGGTTTCCCAGTAGCCAGGCACTAGTGTAGTTCTTCTATTTGTTTGTCCCAGTCTCTATCTTTGCTCTCTGAATTTTTCTGGATGAAATTGGAGAACATTGAGGAGTATGGGTAAAGATGTGTGTGTGTGTGTGTGTGTGTGTGTGTGTGTGTGAGAGAGAGAGAGAGAGAGAATGTAACCTTCAACATTGCACTGAAAAGGTGTTTTGGTTCCTGCAACAAAAAGACCTTGCTTGTGCCTTATAAATACACCCTTTTGAGCTTTCTGCTCCAGTACTCTCAGGATGGCTCTAGTATAGGTAGTTCACCCCCAGCCACTTAGTACCACTGACCAATATTTGCCTGGAGTTTTTCCTTTACAAAGCAATCGCAAAAAATAAAAAATATAATTTCATTTGAGCGCCACTGAGGCTCTGTGAGGCAAAAGAGGAAAAGTATGAGTACCGTTATCATTGTCATTATAATCACGTTTATTCCCACTTTCCTAGAGGAGAAAACCGAAGATCCACACCCTTTCAGAGAAAAACTGAACGTAAAACTAGGGTTTAACTCGTGTGTCACAGTGTACAGCTTCAGGCCTCCGGTTGAAAGCACAGGCTGGTGGGAGGCAGGAGGACTTTGTCACAAATTCATTTGCGGTTTGGGGTTGTTATAGAATGAGCAAGCCGACATTTCTCCAGGGGCCGCCTGTGTGGAGAATTCTTTTTTTTTTTTTTTAGTGTTCTGTATTTTTTAAACTTTTTAAACTTTGTGTTGCGGTATAGCTTAATAACAGTGTTTAGTGTTGTGACAGTTTCAGGTAAACAGCTAAGGGGAGTCAGCCATACATGTACATGTATCCATTCTCCCCCAAAGCCCCTTCCCCTCAAAGCTGCCACATAACATTGGAGTGCTCAGAATTTTGAATATTCGTTTTGTAAAATCATCAGTGGGAGCTCGGAAAATATGCTGAAGTGGAACACAAACAACTGAGTCACTTTGAGACTCATCTCTGACTTCAACTCTGGATATACTGGTCAGGAGTCCACTGTGCCTCTGGTAGAAGCAAATGTGGGAAAGGAGATGGCCAGAGCCTAAAATGATCTCTTGAAGGTCTCCTAGAAGGAGAGGGGAGGCGAGGAGGAGGGAAGCCTGATACCCTGAGAGTGCAAGTGACAGGCACGGATGGGGAACCACACGCGTTCCCAGTCCTCGGAGAATGGAGATGCTAACATGGTAACCTCTTGAGGAGAGAAGTCCCTCCCGTAGAGTGGTTCCCCAGGTCAAGAGCATCCCCGGCTCCTTCCCTTCTGGCCGGGTTGAGGGCTCCACCCCTACACGGCCTTGGGGGTTGGTTGGAGGTAAGTGCAGGAGCAAGGGAGCTCTTACTCCAGGTACCAAATCGAGCTGAGAAAAGGGCGAAAAAAAATCGAAAAGAAAGAGCAAATGAAGCGGAAGTTTCAAGGCCCTCTGCGAGGAATAACAGTATAAATAACCGAAGACGTCTTGTAAACACTGCGGTCATAACCCCGAACATTAAACAGCCCCGGTGGCATCTGGCTCATCGGCCGCCGCGGGCTGCGTTGGGGCAGCGAGGGAACCGGGTCCCAGGCTCCTCGGACTCGCCTCTGTTTATCTCAACTTAATCTTCCCCAACGAGCTGTTCCGTAGCCTGGAAGATGTTTAAATTAAAACCCAGTCCGCCGGAAGTCGTGGAGAGGCGCTGAATGCACTGGCTAACTAACAGAAAGGCAGGCATGCGCGTTGCTAGAAGTAATTCATTAATTATTAAGAAAACTATATGATACACGTTGCAGCCCCTCGAAAATCGTAGAACACATTCCAGAGGTATGGCATTTACATTTTTCATCGTTCCCTTTATTGCTTCACTCGTTTGCAGTTGCGTGGGGTTGTGTGGGTTCATGTCTGCACCTGGAAGGTTATAGAATGTGGGTTTTACCTTCCTGCTTGTGTTAGCAATTACACTGTGGGATACCCGAAAATCAGATTTTTCTTTTCTCTTGAATTGTGTTAATGTTCTTAACTTTAATCCTTCCCTTTCTTTGTTTAGTTACAATATTTTTATTTCTCTTAACAGTAATCTGCAAACTTGAGGCTCGTTTCTTTTTGAGGTTTCAGTGCAAAATATGATTTGCACCTTCATAGTGGAAATCGTAATCATTTTCTCTCAAGTAAGTTTCGATTGATGTTCAAAAGGACCATTTTTATTATCGACCTGCCCCCATGGTTTCCCACCTTTCTATTCCAAATATATTTTCCAGAAATCACACAAAACGGCAGGGCTTTTAGCAATATAAAGAAAGATTTATTTTTGAAAGTAGCAAAACTTGTTTGAAAAAAATATATCTTTAAGTGAATTACTTTATAAATGTGACTGTCAAAGTCAGCTATTCTATGATCTACATTTTACAACATATTGTACAAAAGATACACATTGATAGGCTCTTATTATCTATTTATATATTTATAATTACATATTGCACTTGGACCAGCAAGGCTCGCAGAGTCATTCACGGTAGAAGTTAATAAAGTTAAATAGATGGGAATCGTTGTAACTACAGTTGATGTTTCTCTGGTTTGGAAACGAATCTCCTCGTCGCTGTAAAGTGTTCTCGCGGGGTGGGACAGGGAGAGGAGAGCTGCGAGGGGGAAGAAGAGACAGAGAGCGGGGAGGGCAAGGGTCGCCTTCCCCGGGGCCCGCTCCCCCCGGGAGCGCGCCTTTCCCAGACTCGCACCTCCAAGGTCAGGATGCCGTGGTTCCACATAAGCGGCTGGCGGTCACCACTTCTTTCAGGTCACTCTCGGCTTTCCCGGACACCATAAAGGGCCACGTCTGCAGGGGAGAAGAGGGTGGAGGAGGTAAGTGGCCGTGGAGGAGGGGTGGGACGAGGCTGGAGCCGGAGACCAGAGTAATGGGCGCGGGTGGCGGCGGGCGGTAAGTTGGAGAGACCCGTTATCTCTGCAATTCACTCTGTGACCTAATGCGCCCTGTGACTGGATAAAGCAGAAAGCGGCCTTGGCGCCAAGTCACAGCTCGAGGTGGTAGAGCAAAGAGGGGCTTACACTAGGTTCGAAGTGAAAACCCAAGAGAAAATCACAGCCCGGCGGCAGATGCCGCGGTGAGACTGAGCAGGGAAGCCGAGAAGGATCTCGAACCGCTGGTCATCGGGTTCAAGGTGAAGCGCCCTTCTGGCCCTGGTCAGGCTCTTCTGAGGCCCTGGTCAGGCTCCCAGCCCTCTCGCTTACACCCCCAGGGATTTCACTACTTCTAACTTTCATTCCATCACAAAGGCGGGCTTTTCATCACCGTTTCGAAATTAATCGCCAGCTCTTAAAAACAAATAATGTTAATAAAAGAATATATCGGCGAATTTTCAGACTGTCTTCCTACAGGGCTGAGCAAACACAGCTTTCTCTTCCTTTCTTCCTGATGTTTATAATAAAGCTCACTTAAGGTTTCTTAATCAAGGATGAAGGCAGCAACAGCTGTAAATGAAGGCACTGCTTTCATTTTAGGTCCAGATTTTTAAAAGCTATTTACTCACTTAAGAAAACTTGACTCTTAATGAGAGGAAAAACACTTCCTATAGCAAAATATGGTTTTGCAATCCCCTCCCATCCACCCCCTCCACCATTCCTGAAACCAGTTCAGAGAGAAGACCACTCAAACCTTCAAACCTGTCCCCCTAGTGCTGACTGATAAGGAGACTTTTAAGAGGAAAACGTCTCCTTCTTATCATATATAAACAAAGGTGCTAGTTAGTTTTTGTTTTTCTTTAGAGCCTGGAACCCTTAAAATTAAATGCAAAGAGGGAATTGAAATATATTTCTTAAACAGTAAAATGCCTTTGAGAAAAATATTAGGTTCAATGTTAAGATAAAAAGTAACATGTTCTTAAATTTTGAAGGAGAGTGACCTATTTTAATATTATTTATTAAATTAACAGTCGTGAGAATGTACTGATTATGCTGATATTTGCGAAAACTTCTGGGATTCAAAAGTGTTAATCCACAGACAGGAGTGGAGAACATTTAAATAGTTGAGGACTTAAGTGACAGTTATGGGGGCACGATGTGTTCATATGTAAAGTTCTACATATGGAAAACTTTGGGAAAGAAACAGAGTGGGATGTTTTTATTTACCAGAAGTAGAGGAGAAGGAAGATCAAGTTCTACTCTTTGGCTAAAGGAAGTATAAAAGGATTACTAAAATGCCTCCTTAGCGCGTAGCATCTCCTCGGTGTCCTCTGTCCTGCACCAGCCCTCAAGGCGCTGGTGCTAGTGCGGGGGATCCCTCCTCTTTGCCAGCTCAACGTGCTTGCAAACTCTTAATTGGGCTGCCACGTCAAACACTCGCATAAATCACCGCGTTCCGCAGCTTGGAAGGCAGAGAGCCAGGATCCTGTGGGGATCGCCCGCAGGGTCCCCTAGAGGCACTGGCTGGCGGTGACCAAGACGCGCGGGTCCCAGCCCGGCGCGCACCCTCACACCGCGGACCCACTGCGGGGGCGCTGTGTTCGGGGTGCGGGAGGCGAGACGCCGCCACCACACCCGAAAACTTACCAGGTTGACCGGGTGAATATAACCGTTCTCGTACTTGTCGTTGGCCAGGATCTGCCTCAAGTGGGCGATGTAGCTGGACGCCAGCCTGAGCGTGTCCAGCTTGGAGAGTTTGGTGTCCGGGGGCACCCAGGGCAGGGTGGTCTTGAGCCTGGAGAAGGCCTTGCTCAGCACCCGCATCCGGGCTCGCTCGCGTGCGTTGGCCGCGTTGCGTTGAACCTGTTTCCCCTCCTGGCTGACACCGCTCAAGGGGCTCTTCTTGGTGGGTGCCTTCCTCCTCTTGCCCAGGCCGCCGCGGCCCTTCTGGGGAGACCCGGCCTCGCAGTTGGAGCTCTCCTCGGTGCTCTCGTTGGAAGTCACAAACTCCTTGTTCGAGTCCATTTTCAGCCCGTCGCAGTCCAGCATCTCCACCTCTTGAAGATCCTCCACATCGCTCAGGGAGCCGGTGGACATGTTTGGGGGAGAGGATGAAAGAGAGAGGGAAGGGAGAGAGGAGCGAGGGAAGAGGAGAGAGAGACCTGGAAACCAAGGAGCCCCCGAATGTGGAGTATGAGGCGGCCACCTCGGCTGGGGAGCCGGGAGGTGGGGGTCTGGTTGGGTCTCACACACCTCTCCCCCTCGCAGAGTCGGGAGAAGCAGCCGCGAGGGCTTCTGCGGGCAGGAAAGCGACGCGCTGTTTCCCCACCCCCGGAGTCGTGGCCGGAGAGGATTGTGAGAGCGCGCGGAGGAATTCGGTGGACACTAGGCATTTATCTGGGGAATAGAGAGGCGGATCCCTGCCGCCCAGGGGAGGGGCCTGCCAGGCCCGGCAGAGCTCTTAGACCCCTTTCACAGCCCGAGGGAAACTCTCACGCACGGCCCCTGGTTTCCAACTTGTAAAGGAAACCAACTCCACCGCAGGACGCGGATACCAGTCACCTTCTCCCACTTTGGGATGAACCAGGGAGCAGCGGGGCCCACCCAAGCTCCTTTCCCTGGGCCCATCTCCTAAGGCCGGCTTTCCTTCTTAAGAGGTCAGAGCTGACTCTGAGAACTTTAGGGAAACGAACACATCTCTGCTTTTTCTGGGCCTTAAGCCCACAGATCTCATCCCCCGGCTCCCCACTTCCTCACAGAAAACACCAGTGAAAATCTAGACACGGACCCACCACCTCCTGCCAACACTCTAAGACTGTGGCTTTTCCAAGATATCTTCTCACCTTAACCGCGGTGAATTAAGACAGTAGGTGCTTTATAGGATCTTTAGGGTGATGACAGAGAAAGTACCAAAAAATCCACTTGCCCCTGGTCACTTTAAAGATATCAAGGAATTGCCCTTGTATACACACCAGACATAACCATTGCACACCCACACACAACACACACATTTAAGGGGGCATGGGGGGAAATGAGATAGAGTGACATGGATTTGTGGAAAGAATTTTGTTAGTTGATAATTTTTCTTAATGAAATTAAAACTTTTCCCTAAATTTCTTTCTAGAGATACATTTAATATCGTCTTAAAATGTTAGTGGCCTCAGATATCACCTGGGCCCGGACTTCTGTTTTCTTCCCACCCTGTGCTGCCTTCTTTTGGCTACCGGGGTTCTGCTTGTAAGGCTGACATTGCAAAACATTGAGCAATATTATCTAGTTCAGAAAAGTTTTTTTTTTTTCCCACCCCTAACTGCAGCCCCAACCATCTTTCCTGGAGAAGGAGAAAATTCAAAGAGTAAGTAGAAAAGCAAGGGGACCAGAAATCGAGGGACTGAACATCGATGAAATGAAACCAGAGACACAGAAGGCATGTATCTCTCTCACTAGTTCTTCTCCAGGTTTTCTTTCCTTGGAATTAGGCACTGAAGTTGAGGAGGCTGGAGCAGAATGTAAGAGCGGATTCTGAGGTTTTGGCTGGGAATCTGTACCCCTCTCTTAAACTGAGATACCATATCTCTAATCCTGGGCTCAGCTGGGAATTCACTAACCTCTAACGTTTTGTTTTGTTAGCAAGGTCTTGTTTGCTTTCCCCCTATGCTGTAAACTAAACAGATTGTCAGCAAATCAGTCTTTATTAATGAATTAGGGAGACCCCCCCCATAATATCTTTGCCCAGGATCCAAAATTTGTTAATCACCAGTGTAGAGATTTATGAGCTCTCTTATTTTCTGTTGTTTGTGCAGGTGGAGATTTAAATGACCATATCCACTACCAAGATTTATTACGAGAGTGATTGATGTTATAAACCAGGAAAAAGACTCTTCCCACAGCAGAGATGATAGAAATATCAAGTTGAAGTTGCCTTTGTCTTCATGCACAAATGACCCAGCCCTACAACACAGAAAGTATAATAATTTAATCTGAGATCCAAAACAGCATTAAGAGAACACCCAACGGGCCTATTAAATGTTTCCCCTCTGATTCCCAAACTAGATTTCTTTGATTTACCCTCCCTTTTCTCAGTCTTGGTAAGACATGAAAGTTAAAGTTATTTTTAGACTAAAAGAGCTATATGAAAATGGGCATTGACCAATACTTTGTGAAACATGTGTATATGTGTGTGTAGATACTGAGATATATGCAAAATAACCACAGATTATTTATTTGGGCTCTGGAATGGGATGATAATTAAGATTTAGAACTATGGATTTACCACATACAAGGCTAGTAAGCTCAGAAGATTTTACCTGGAGTCCTTTTCTTACTGGAGGAAGAGGATCTGGTTTTCTGCTTCACTTCAGCTGGTAAACTACTGAGACTGTTTGTGGGATAATAACAATCATAGTGATATATACAACTGAATAGATTTCTGCTGTCTGATTTTCTAAGTCTGAAAGTGTGCAATAAATATCAATTTCTTAAAAATAGCAATTTCTAGAAAGGATCAAAATAGCTTCATGCCACAAGCTGTTTGTATGTGTGTGTGTGTGTGTGTGTGTGTGTGTGTGTGTGTGTGTGTATGCGCACGTCTAGTAATTAGTTTTTTTTTTTAAGATAAGAATTAAGTCCAATTATCCCGCAGTGACACATTTAGACTGAGAAGGATGAGTGGATTAATAATGAACCTGGGGTTTTTGTAAAAACTCTCTAAGTGATAGCTACCAGTTTGGGAGCAAGCTATGAAGAAGGCTGTTATTTAGGTACCCTGATGTGCAGTCTTGAAGACAATAGATTAATATGAATAATATCTTTTCCTCTTGACATTTTGTGTCTACCCTGCTAATAAACACTTAGGGACAGGTGGGTTGGGGGAATGACTTATTGTTGGATTCTACCAAGAAAATCAGTTAAGCTGTAACTTAAACTTTGCCAGATTCTCCCAAAATATAAACTATAATTCTGTGAGAAGAGAAGCATTTTTGAGAGACTGTATTAACTCTTTTAATAACAAGAGAAATCTTTTCAACATTAAAGTTTCGAAGAGCTGAAGAGAAAACCAGTGATTTGAGAGCATGTGGTAGTTAACTAAAAGTTCCTACCTTACTTTAAGAGAGAATTTATGCCCTCAAAGACATCTGGCCAATTTGTTGCACACTTCTAACAATTTGTTCTGCAAGAAAGGCTATCTTTGAAAGATTTCAATGCTAAAGAAAATTTATCTCTAAAAGTAGTAAAATGAAGATTAGACGTGGAATGTATCCTTGAACGTAAATCCTGGTTTATCAACTGATAAATTTTCAGGAAGTTCAAATTTGATTCAGTCGCACTTGGATGAGATAATTTGCTTCCTTTTTTTTATGAGAGGAAAAACATCAAGGCTTCTTTTGAACTGACATCATCTACCATCACATTCTCTTTCCCAGGGGAGTAGAAAAATATGTCTTTAAATTTGAATTTTAATCCTTTTCTCATACTCCCTACTATTTGTCCAAGAGGCATACAGGATGGCAAAATTGGCAAAGGTGCCAATTTTCTCTTTGTTTCTTCATTGATAATTAACACTTCCAGATGTGTTATTTTCTTTGTTTGATGGTAACCACCACTAGTTCAACGATATACTGACCTTGCATGCAAATTGACACCTCTTTCTCCATTGACCATCATTACCACTGTATCCTGTGCCATTGATTGATTGCTTTCCATCTTCAGCTTATAAGACTATTGGAATTTGACTGTACTTTATTAAATTTTAACTTATTTTGTTAACTGAGCATTATCTCCCCTTACTTGTTCTGAATTTATAATTTATAATTTGATGCTGGCCTGTTATATTTTGGCAGCCAAAGGGCATGCAGCAGTGAGTGAGACTGGTGGCTATGGAGGACATCAGTGATGGTGATGCTATTATCTTTACCTGGCATCATTAAAAAAAAAATTTAGTTTATTGAAGGATAGTTAATTTATAATGTTATGTTAATTTCTACTGTACAGCAAAGTGGTTCAGTTATACATATACTGTATATACATTCTTTTTCATATTTTTTCCTACCTAGCAATGTTTATGATCAGTATTCATAAGTTCTCTTGGTGTTCACCTTACCCTCCCCCTCCTTTTCACATTTAATTCAATGAATTGTATATCCAGTGCTATAGCACTAAAGTTTAAAGCTGGAAAATAACAACAGTAAAGTCCAAAGAAAGACTCATCATGGCTTTTAGACCCAAGAGTTAATCTTGTATTCCACGTGCTCCATAATGTAACTCTGAGAGCAACCAAGCCTGAGCACGTGAAGGACAGAGTCTACCGTAAGGAGCAAGTGAGCTGAAGGAAACTTAGACAGCGAGAGGTAAAATTCTCACAAATCAAGTTTATTGTTCTCCTAAGTCTTCTGCTGCTGCTGCTGCTGCTGCTAAAGTTGCTTCAGTCGTGTCCGACTCTGTGCGACCCCATAGATGGCAGCCCACCAGGCTCCCCCATCCCTGGGATTCTCCAGGCAAGAACACTGGAGTGGGTTGCCATTTAAGGCTGACTTATTTAATTAGATCTGCTCAGTATTAGGAAAGAAGAGAGGAAAACCTGAGCAACTCTCCTATCAGGTGCCATACAAGGTTCTTAACCTCCATTCTCCCATTTTATCAACAGAATCTCTCCTTTCTGTTGTCATCATGAAAGGAAGAACTGCTATGTGAAATGAAAATTTTTAAGTTACATTTGAAGTGTAGTTGATTTGCAATACTTCAGGTATTAGTGACTCAGTTATATATTCTTTTCCAGATTATTTCATTAAAGGTTATTGAGTGTGTGTGTGTGTGTGTGTGTGTTAGTCACTCAGTCATGTCTGACTCTTTGTGACCTCATGGACTGTAGCCCACCAGGATCCTCTGTCCATTGGATTCTCCAGGCAAGAATATTAAAGTGGGTAACCATTCCTTCTCCAGGGGATCTTTTCGCCTCAGGGATCAAACTCAGATCTCCTGCATTGCAGGCAAATTCTTTACTGTCTGAGCCACCAGGGAAGTCCATTAAAGGTTATTATCAGATATTATAGTTCCCTGTGCTATACAGTGGGTTCTTGTTTATCTGCTTCATATGTGGTAGTGTCTATCTGTTAATCCCCGATTCTCAATTTATCTCTCCCCTACTTTCCCCTTTGGTAACCATAAGTTTGTCTTGTATATCTATGAATCTGTGAAATGGAAATCCATAGAAATGTGTGCCAGAGATTTTCCACAAATAACAGTGAAGTTCTAGAAAAACCTGCTTGAGTGATGACTTTTCCATGTCTTCATATAAAGCCTGAGCACCACCTCCCAAGTTTTCTTAAAAAGAATAAATGTTAAGTATTATATGAGTGATACCTATAAAGCATTACATGTTTTTTTGGGAGGGGTAGTTGTTTCACCACATCGTGCTAGTTTCTGCTGTACAACAAAGTGAATATACATATGTGTATACACATATGCCCTCTCTTTTGGATTAATACGGTTTATCGATGGTGATAAAGAGGCCAACTCACTGTCAGCCCCCTGCCTGTCGGATTAGGAGAATATGGGCATTACAATCAAACCTTCCTTCTGGTGGTTATCTGCATGTAATTACATCCTGTGGCAGGTACTTTTAACCCTGAAGAGCCAAGAGTCATGAGTCACGTAGTTTAGCTCCTTGGACCATCAAAAAAGTCCTCAGAGTCTGACTCTTGACCTCATGAGCATAAAATATTTCCAGGTAGTGTAGAATTTTAAAACAGAGCCCCAAAGGAATAGCCTTTTAGAACTGGAAGGGACTAAGAAGCCAGGAGGCCCTACATGGTCATGAATTCTTTGCAGCTCACATAAGTGGCCAGCCACAGCATTGCCACTTGAACTTGCAACCTGATTTACCTTGTAATGCTCCTCTACTCAGAAATATTGCTTTGAATTAATTTTCTTATTTGAATAATAGGAAATGGGTGAAAAACTTATCCAGTATTTAGTAATAATAATCTATTGCAATTGAAGCCTGTCCTGTACACAATGAGATAGATTTGAGCCATCCTTGGGTATAATGGTTTGAATTCTCTGTAATGGGTTAAAGTAATGTAAGTGCCAAAGTGACCTTATTAAAATAAATCTCAGTTTACCATGGGAACCTGACTGGCAGCCCAAGGGCCACTTATTCAAGGAGCTCATCCTTAAATCTGCCCTCTTCTCCCTATTTCCCCTGCTAAACACTTGTTCAAGTCACCAAAGTCTAAATATTTATTACAAACCAGGCATTGTTTTAAGTACTTTACAGATGAACTCAGTTCTAATAGCAACTTTATGATATAGGAACCTTAGAGGTGAGAAAACAGAGGCACAGGGAGATTAATAAATGTGTTTAATTCATGAATCCAGTTGGCTTCTGCTATGTAATAACCCTTATTGGTGATTTAAGTTTGTGTTATTTCTCTTGGTTCCATGAGTTTACTGGGCTCAGCTGGTTGGTCCTCACTTGGGGTTTCTCAAACAGAAGGTTCCTGGAGTCCTCTGAAGGCTTGATTAGGCTGAACATTCAAGATGACTTCACTCACACACTGGGATGGCTACGTCAAGCCAGGGTCTGGCCAGGCATCTTTCTCCAGGCAGCCTCTCCACGTGGCTTCCTCAGTCTGGCAGTCTCAGGCAGTTGAGCTTTTCACAAGGGAGTTAACTCCTTTCTGGGTGAGCAGAAAGTGAGTCTCCTTTCTGTAAGACTCAGGTGGAAGCTGAAGGCCTTCTTGTGACCTCAACTTAAAAGTTACACAAGCATCATTTCAGCCTCTTTCTGTGGATCAAAAGTAAGTCATAGAGCCTGCCCAGATTCAAGGGAAAGGTGTATCAGTGAGGAGATGTGGTTCAGTGTATGTGTGTGTAGGGGAGTGGGGATCATTCTTGGAGGCTGGCCGTTACACGGGATAAATGGCAAAGTCTGGATATAAACGGGACAAATCTGAGTCTAGAACCCTCACTTTAAATTATTGTGACGGTCTTGAAGTTACTGTGTTTGTTACTTTCTCTCATCAGTGTAATGAAAGTGTCCTCCTCCATTACTGTAGTGAAAGTTTCATGAGTTCAGGGACTTTGTGTGCATGGCTCACTTGTATGCTTAGAGCCTAGTGCAGGGCTAACACAAAATCTGTACTTAAAAAATAGTTGTTGAATACACAGGTGATGTTAGGCCATAGCGTGTGCAAAACACACCGTGAACTGTAAGATATGTACATTATTTAGAGGACTAAACACAAGTTCAGTATACAGTGTCTCAGACACATCCCAATCTACTTTTCTCTTTCTTATAGTGCAGACCTTGGCAGGTGGTCCAGGGTGGGTGGTTGACTCTACCCAGACACCCAGGTTTCTTTTGTCTTGTTACTTTGTCATCCTTTGGGAGGATGACTTCAGATACATAGGTGAAGTCAGCTTACCCTCACCAGCCCTCGGGAAGGAGGAAAAAGAGGGTAGGGGGCAAGCAGGTTCCTTATAATAATTGGAGCTGGAAGTTATGCATATCATTTCTGCTCCCATTCTATTAGCCTCTTTAGCTGCAAGGAAAGTTTGGAAATATAGTGTCTGAATATGTTCTGCTAAACTCAGAGCTGAGGGACCCATTGGTAGAAAGAAGGGGAGTCAGTTTAGTTTCTGCCAGTATATTTGTAGCATAAAGGGTCAAGTTAACTGTAGCTAGGATAAAATTTTTTGTTTGATTCTGATAGAAAAGGCAGATCATAACTTCTTTATGAATTTTGTAATTTGTTCTAAGTACCAGTGGACTTCACTTATTTGGAGCTCAGAATTAGTTGAAAAATATTTGACAACCTACTTCCGATTATGCATCTGAGAACACTCATTCAGCCTTTCCAGTGTGAGCCATTTCAGCTAATGCTGTGATTAACTTACTCTTGGTGAAATGGCTTGTTAAAGTTACCATATTTGAGAAATGATCAGTAAAAATGTGTAGGTTGTTAAGGCTGTTATGACTACTGGCCCTAATTGAGACCTTCTCTGTTGCCTGTTTAATTTCTATCAATCTGATGGTGCAGCAGGTAAATTTACATGGGTTTAGAGCAAGTAGAAAACTTAAAAATTTATTCATTTTTTCTGATATATTTTAAGGCTTTCTAATAGTTTATTATCTTAGTCGGGAAAATACCATAGACGGGTGACTTCAACAACAAGCGTTGATTTCTTACTGTTCTGGATGCTAGAAATCGGAGATCGGGGACCGGCATGGTTGGTTTTCAGTGGGAACTTGCCTCCTGGCTTGCAGATGCTCACCTTCTTGCTCTGTCCTCACATGATTTCCCTTCTGAGTACTTCTGAGGAAAGAGAAAAATAGAAAGGTCTCTTCCTCGTCTTCATAAGGCCAGCGATGCTATCAGACACTGCCTTTATGGCCTCACTTAACCTTAACTGCCTCCCCAAAGCCCTGTCTCCAAATACAGTTATATTGGAGGTTAGGGTTTTGACATGAATTTGGAGGCAGAAAGGACACAAATCAGTCCCTGGCATTTGTCTTTGGAAATTATAACTGGAAAAAAAAAGTTTTCCTTATTTATTACTATTTCCAGCTTTCAATATAGTCAGGATATGCCTAGAACTATCATCTGAGGGTTTACTGTATTCCAATGTTGTTATTTCAGCCACAATGACAACAATAAGAACAACAGACCTCGGACTCGGACTTTGTCTTGATTTCCTTTTCTGAGGAATCATTCGGATGAAGAGCCTTAAATCCAGATTCATGGTCTATGACGAGGAGGGTCATCTGATACTCATTCTTAGAATTTGAAGAGGGCAATCCACCTAGAGAAAGGAGGACCATCCTTTAGTTAGAAGCATTAAATCAATTCTAAAGAGCCCATCAGTAGAAGAATTTAGGAATTCTCCATCCAGTGCATTTGACTTTTCCACACAGTTCCCACACAGAAATAGACACAGGTTAGATCAATTCAGTAATAAAAGTTGATAAATGCCTTTTGGGGGACTACTCTATAGACAAAACAAGCAGTTGATTGACTGCACTGGGGTCTTTTTAACTGGTCACTCTGACATATTTTAGATAAAACCAGTATTATTTTCAGCTAAAATTTTAAGCAAATAATAAACTGCCCCTCACATGAACTATTAAGTTCTTTCCCTTTTACCTCAATTGAAGAACTGACCACAGTGAGATAATCTACCCAGGAAGGGTAGAGTATAACACTCCTCAAATGAATCTAGGCAGAAGAGTGAACTAAATGTTGGATGGATAATGTAATTCTCACATCCTATTAAATTATAAAATGTGGATGTTCTTAATAGAATTATGATTTTTGTTCTTATGTTTTTCTCTTAAATTATTGTGGCCAGTAGGACACTAAGGGACTGGGTCTAAGTTCTGCTTATACAACCAGTTTGTTGTGTGAACTTTGACAAGTCCTTTCATTTAACTTCGCTGGGTCTCAGAGCCCTCCTATTTAATCTGATAACAGCAGACATAGGTCCTAGAGTGTTTAGGGTGTGTTCGTAGAGATGATACATATAAAATGACTCAATTTAGTGCTTAACATGGCTTCCTTGGTAGCTCAACTGGTAAAGAATTTGCCTGCAATGCAGGAGACCCCCCTTCGATTCTTGGGTTGGGAAGATCCTCTAGAGAAGGGATAGGCTACCCACTCCAGTATTCTTGGGCTCCCCTGCTGGCTCAGCTGGTAAAGAATCCACCTGCAACGTGATAGACCTGGGTTTGATCCCTGGGTTGGGAAGATCCCCTGGAGTAGGAAATGGCAACCCATTCCAGTATCCTTGCCTGGAGAATTCCCATGGATGAGGAGCCTGGTGGGCTACAGTCCATGGGGTCGCAAACAGCTGGACACAGCTGAGTGACTAAGCACAGCACAGCACCGCACAGTGCTTAGGATGTGGCAAACACTTACAGACAATGGTGGTTTTGATGATGAAGGTTGTTGCTATGACAGTTACTTTTATGGCCCTTTTCAATTGTTGCATTTCACTTCCTCCTGCCCATTTTCACTTTAGGCTAGGGGTAAGATTATAAAGGATACGGCTTTCAACAGCAATGTCAACAAAGAAATCACTTTCAAGACTTCCCTGGTGATCCAGTGGCTAAGACTCTGAACTCCCAATGCAGGAGATCCAGGTTCAATCCCTGGTCAGGGAGCTAGATCCCACATGCTGCATTAAGATACAAATAAATAAATTTAAAAATATGAAAAACAATTGACCTTGGCAGAAATTGCTTTCTAACAACTAAGCCCTAAAAACGTGGGGGAAGACAGAAGTAATTTCAATATCTAGGATTCTGTCCTAAAAAACAGCTTATGATGGCTGTCACAAAATTAAAAATCTATTCAGTATTAAGCTGTAACTACTATAAGTTTTTCCCTTCACTTTCTGGTGATTTAATTTTTTTTTTTTAATTAGAAATCAGTCTTCTTTTCCCCCCAAATTATATTTTTGAAGTCTAGACCATGGTAGAATAAAGATATAGCATGTTTTATAAAAGCCTCATAGTAAGTTACTGATATCACTAAGTTTGACTCGAGATAAAAATCACAAATTACTTTATCATTCAAGTAGCTGTATTTTTAAGCTATTGCCATAGATTAACAGACACCTTAATGGCTGAAACTCCAACACTCTGGCCACCTGATGTGAAGAACTGACTCATTGGAAAAGACTCTGATGTTGGGAAAGATTGAAGGCAGGAGGGGGAGGGGATGATAAAGGATGAGATGGTTGGATGATATCATCGACTTGATGGACATGAGTTTGAGTAAGCTCCAGGAGTTAGTGATGGACAGGGAATCCTCATGTGCTACAGTCCATGGGGTCACAAAGAATCAGACATGACTGAGCGACTGAACTGAACTGAACAGACACATTTATATTTATATATAACATTTGTATTTATTTGGGATATTTATTTTAAATTTGATGCTGGCTTATCATCTCTTTTGACTTTTTGTGATTTTAAAAAGTGATGGAATTCCATTAATAAATGACTTTTTTTGGCCTCTATATGGACCCAATTTTAAATAATTGCTTGCATTTCTTGAAAAGAAAATAGACATAATGAAGACAATCTGCTGCTTATACATTGGCAATGCTGTTACCAACTTTGAAAACTAGATTTCAGTTTAAAGAAAAAAAATTGTTCTAACTGAAAGCCAGAAGGTCACATCTTATATTCCTGGCCTCCAACTTCATTTTTTTTTAAGATTTTTTTTTTTGATGTGGACCACTTTTTAAGTCTTTATTGAATTTGGTCCAGTATTCATGTTCAGTTGCTTAGTTGTGTCTGACTCTACAACCTCATGGACTGTACCCTGCTGGGCTCCTCTGTGAATGAGATTTTCCAGGCAAGAATGGTGGAGTGGGTTTCCATTTCCTCCTCCAGGGGATCTTCCTGACCCAGGGATCAAACCTGGATCTCCTGCAGCTTCTGCATTGCAGGTGAATTTTTTGCCACTTAGCGCCACCTGGGAAGCCCCCCTGTTCTATGTTTTGACTTTTCGGGTGCGAAGCAGGTAAGATCCTAGCTCCCAGCCATGGATCAAACTTATACCCCCTTCTCTGGAAAGCGAAGTCTCAACCACTGGTCCACCAAGGAAGTCCCTCTAATTTCATTCTTATAAGAAAGGCCAATAACCCTTGTCTATTGACTTAATGACTAAAGAATGAACTTAGGGATTTTAAAGGACAAGACTTGCATTAATTTCCTATGGCTGCTGTAAGAAATTACCACACAGTTGGGTGGCTTAAGGCAACAGAAATGTACGCTCTCAGAGTTATCAAGACCAGAAGTTCAAAATCAAGGTGTACAAAGGGTCATGCTTTCTTTAAAGCTTCTAGAGAAGGGTACTTCATTGCCTCTTTCTGCTTCTGGTGGCCATATTATTATGGATTCATCGGTGAAATATGAGAACTGATTAGATCTTAAGTAGCAATTTATACTAACATAGAAATCCACTGGATCAGTGGGAGTAATGCTAAAGAGTGACTTCCCTGAGGGATTTTCTAGGTGAGCTATTATTTTAGTAGCTAAATTTAGTGCACTAAATTATTTAGTTCAGAGGTATATGTGTGTTAAAATAAAGCATATTGGCATATAAAAATAATAAAACACATTGGCATATAAAGACAATAAACCACATTGGCATATAAAAAACTCACATTTTTTACACTAGCTGTGGTATTGACACGTACCGTGAAACTAGTTAAAAGAATACTCTTGTCTTAAAGCCCCTGTAGATATTCTTATACCTTTTACCTATAGAAAAGAATGACACAGGAATAAAATATTCTTTCTCACATCCTAAAATGCTCATGAATTTTTAAATAAAGTGACTGATATCTATTTAAAAAGTATTCAGTGCCAGAGAAACTCAATCCTGTTGAGATATCAAATATCTGGAATAATGTTCTTTTTAAATAACATAAAAAAAGAATGTAGTACAAATTATGCTAATGGCTATCTGTCAGGTGGCCACATGCTCCGTCATCTAATAATTTTCTCTACAGGGAAAATGTTAAGAGTGATAGTGCCTTTTTAAACTGCTTGTTTCTAGTATGTTAAACTCTACACTAACATACTTCACTTACATTGTTTGTACATATGCAAAACCATTAGAAGAATTTTCAGCTTTAGCACAATCTATGACAGTTTTTTTTTCCTGAAATATCAAGATAACTGAGACAAAACTGGAATCTTAGGAAAGAGCCTAAATTATCTAAGTAATTCATTTCCTTATCTGCTCCACAGAGATAATTATAATTTTAAACAGTATTGAATATTTTAGCTTTCTTTTCATATATTTTAGCTTTAAGTCTGTCCATTTTGTGACAAAAAATGCTCTGTTTCATTTAAATTATATCCAGAAGAGTGGGATTGATTTGGCCAAATCGGCCTTATTCCTGGCTTTCTTGTAGCTGGTTTCCTTTGAAGACATGTTTGGTATGATGTCCTATTTCAGTTAACAACTACCAGGTCACAAACCAAACTCAATTGAGAGTTGCAAACTTGTGGAAACACAAAACTTACATGCCTCTGACAAAAGGAAAGAGGGTTTTAAAAGGAGTAGGCAAGGCATAAGTTATCATGAAGGCTGTGGGTAACTCTATAGGGTAAGTAGCCATTGACCTGTCCACCGAGTTACTGAAACCTCTCCCGGAGCTCCAGGAAGGAAAATAAAGTGTTAGTAGAAGTTTCCTGTAATCCTTCCTCATCATGACATAGGATCCCTTGGGAAATCGGCTGCTGTTTTGAGATTTCTCTACTAGTATGTGGAGTGGTAGTTATCATTCCGGTGCCATACTATAGGCCCCTTAGCAAAGAATCCAGCTCATTCTTACTCAGCTGCCATCTTCAATAGCAAGTCTTTTCAAGCTGCCAGACCTCTCCTATTTTCACTTTACTTTAAAATGCTCTAGTTAAGCCGTCTATGTAAATGCCAAAATTTAACGTACTGAAGCTGGTTGTTCAAAAGCCCAAATAATTTATTAATTGCCTTAAGTGAAATCAAACAACAATCAGATTTAGTATTTCAGAGCTATTATGACGTTTTAATTTTCAGCAGATTTTTGAAGTATAATATATATACCGCAAACTCCACCCTCAAATTTAAAAAGGTGTTAGTCAATCTGTAGAGGTATGCAGCCGTCACTGTTCTCCCAATCCAACTTTAGACTATTTTTCTCACTCCAAGAAGTTCCCTCACTTCTGACTTCCACCCTAGGCAAACATTGATTTGTTTTCTATGACTATAAACTTGCCTTTACTAAACATATTCGGCTTCCCAGGTGGTTCAGTGGTAAAGAATCTGCCTGCCTATGCAGGAGTCTTGGGTTTGATCCCTGGGTTGGGAAGATTCCCCTGGAGAAGGAAATGGCAAACCACTCCAGTATTCTTGGTTGGGAAATCTCAAGGACAGAGGAGCATGGCGGGCTACAGTCCCTGAAGCAGCAAGGGAGATGGATACGATAGTGACTAAATAATCACAAAAGTACACACAGAGATATTTATTGCATCCATCTAACATCCATCTGACATTAGATCTAAAGACATTTATTTCCTTTGGAATTGATTATCCCATTCTCTTTCTCATTCACCTTTTGGGACTTTTCACTACTCATTAAGCAGCTCCATTAGAGAGGAGGGAAAGGAGAGGAGAGGAGGTGAAATTCAAACCACTCAATGTTATTTCAGCGTTGGTAGCAAACTGTGCTGGTAAGAGCTATAGGAAAGACGTTGAAATTAATGGCCATGCTAATTTTATTTTGTTGTTATTTGTGAAACTCACTTTAGAATGCTCTTTCTTGCATTGTTTAGACTCCCAAATAAAAACGAGCCTTTGTACTGGTTCTGTGTCAAGTGACAGAAGACCCATCATGGTTTAAGCAAAGAGAATTTATTGGTTGTTACACGTGCAAAGTCCAAGGATACAGTGGGCTTTGCTAGTCTGTATCCAAATGGACGGGGCTTCCTAGGTGGCTCAGTCAGTGGTAAAGAATCTGCCTACCAATGCAGGAGACATAGGGGATACAGGTTTGATCCTGGGTTGGGAAGATCTCCTGGGGGAGGGCATGGCAACCCACTCCAGTATTCTTGCCTGCAGTATTCCGTGGACAGAGGAGCCTAGTGGGCTACAGTCCACAGGGGTCACAAAAGAGTTGGACACAACTCAGCATGCATACACGTATCTAGATGGATAGATGGCTCCCAGTTCTGCTTCTCTCTGACTGTATGATTAACTTCTTTTAGCTTCATAGGGTTGTTATGAGGGTGATGTGAGAACACACACACACTCACACAGATTAGTAGATCCTAAGTTTTCTATGATCATGATCTTTTGCTATTACTTATGAAATGGCCACCCTCTCCAGTATTCTTGCCTGGAGAATCCTGTGGACAGAAGACCCTGGGCTGCCGTCTATGGGGTCGCACAGAGTCGGAAACACGACTGAAGCGACTTGGCATAGCATGCATGCATTTTATCTTATGTTTATTGTATGCTCCAAGTTATGGTTCTTTTTCTTCCCCTTTCTCTAAGTAAAATATTTTACTTCTCTAACAATTTGGATGTATATCTTAACCTAAGGTTTCTAGAGAAATTAATCATTATAGTCTGCAATGTGAACTTTTATCAATTTTAAGCTAGAAATCCCAATCCTATGTGTTTGAGCAGATCCACTTACCATGAAAATTTCTGTAAACAAAATGACTGTAAATGCATTTAATTTATGCATTTTAATAAGCATTGACTAACACACCAATTTCAGGACAATTAAAATACTTAAGTTCTTAAATTTTTAACATAATTACAACTGTATTATTGTTATAATTTTGATGAAACTATTAGCCATGGTATATAATTATAAATCACTTTTCTTCTATATGATATTTACATAAGTGCAAAGCAAAGAATTACTTCAAAAAATCTATATCTTATGCCTTTTAAAAGACTAAATTTCACTGGGACCATATCATGTTTTATATTCCTTCAATTCATTTGGTAGTTTTATAGAAATGTAGGTTTATTTCCTCTTTGTAACAATTCCTTCTGCATTCATTATTAATAATTTATAAGATTACAAACTTATTTCAGCAACATTAGCCTCCAAAAGTAATATTTGTATTTAAAAGGCAGTAAATTTGCACTAAGGTGTGAAGGACAAGTTGATTTACTCTTAGGAATTACCCATTTATTAAAAGCAAATGTAGTAATAATTTGGAAGACTTTGATTTGAAGGGAAAGAATTACTTCATATCAGGAGGACTGAATGCTTGACATGTATCATCAAGTTTAATTCTCATAATGTTTCTAGGTATGTGTTATCATCTCCCGCTACAGACATAAAACTAATACTTAGAGAGATTATCTGCCCAAGTTCACTCATTCAGAAGCAGGGAGAATTTGATGGAATCCACGTTTTTCTAACTGATATTTCTCTACTGCTTAATTACCTCTTTCTGATAGAAATCTTTTTCAGTGGAGTAACTTCCAGATGCCTTATCAGATGAAATGGTGTTCTCTGAGAAGGGAATTCTTAGGGAATCCTTCTTTTTATAATTGTTTGAACTATTTCAGGGACATGGTTTGGTAGTTTTAATATCTGAAGATGCCTATATTAACTGCATAGATGGGCACATTGACTTACTAATTATGCTCATACTTTTATGAGTTTTGAAATTGAGACACTCTTGTTCCCATGGGTACCTCTGTTCCCAAGCGATGGACACAGAGCATGTGAACCTCATTCCTCTGGAACAGCATTAACTACACAAGCATTCATTGAAAAAATAAATATTATGATATAAATAAATAGAAACTTCTGTAACATGACAAAAACATATGATGAAGAATTAGACATATTCACATGGAAGTCAAGGACAAAAAATTATATTATCTCTACTATTATTCTTTATCATTCCAGAAGTCTTAGTCAAGGCAGTTATACAAGAGAAAGAAATAGGTTAGTAAAATTGCATACGAGAAGGACAATTTACAGTTGTTTTCAGGAGGAAAACTGAAAGCAATTTCAGTTTACAATTACTTTCAGATGATAAAATTACATACTTGGGTAATTGAAGAGAACCTAGTCAAAAGCTACAGAAATAATGAGAGAATTAATAAATATGGCAGCTTGTAAATTGATTAATAAAATCAACAGTTTTCTTCATACAAGTAAGAGTTTGCTAGAAAATAAAAAAGAAGCAAAGGTTCCATTTGTAATAATAACAACAAAAAAAGGATATATGTTTTGAGCACTTACAGTTGCCACACACAGTTCTAAGTGCTTTGAAGAGGTTTTCATTGAATTCTCACTACAACTCTCTGAAGCAGGTGCTATTATTATTTCTGTCTTATTAATACTCAAGAAAAAAGGAGGAACAAAGTGTTCATGTAACTTGCTCAAGATCTTATAAACTTGAGACAATATAGTTTCAATTAATAGAATATAGTTCCTCCCAGATAGTGTAATACTCACTGAAGAACGCTTTTTTTTTTTAATTGGAAAAGAAAGCTCATCACAAAAATTTATATTGCTCTTGGTCTAAAGACAATATTTTGAAGATATCAAGTGTCCCTATTTAGTTAATAAATTTAATGTAATATCAATACAGATACGAAGAAAATTTTTGTTAGATAAACTGGATTTTATGTTGCCAGATATATTTTTAAAAAGAATATAAAGAGGAATAAAGTAATAAGGGAGGAATGGTGTCCTATATTAAAATATATTATGAACTTATGTTAATTTAAATAATTGTGTGTTGGCACCTGAGTAAAAAGACACATTGTTGGGAAAATATAAAGAGTCTAGACATCCAAATTTAAATGAAAATTTAATTTTTGAAAATAGTGATATTTCAGATCAATGGAAAATTGCATTCCTCATCATATTAGTGCAAAGAGGCTGTATCCCAACTTCACTGTTTGAACTCAGATAAATTCTAAATGGACTAAAGGTTTAAAAGTAAAAAAGTAAAACTATGAAACTAGTAGGAGAAAAGTGATACACTTTTAAACACTGTAATTTTAGTGTGTGTGTATAGGGCAGGTGGCTTTCCAAGCAAACATGAAATCTGAAAGCCAGGAAAGACTGATAAATGTGTTTACATACATATTTTAAATAAAGAAAATCAAAACACAGATTTTAAATAGGAAAAACATTTGGAAATACATGATAGAAGACTTATTTCCTTAATCAATTAGAACTTTGTGAACCAATATGGAAAAAGCCAACAACTCCAATAACAACATGGATAAAATCATGAAAGGGAAGACTTGCTTGCTATCACGTAGCTTTTCTGTATTTTAAAATTTCATATATATAATATGAAACTTTTGAACAAAAACACAGAATAGCCTTACTCTGTGATATATATGTCTTCCCAAATACTTTCTATAAATATAATTTGGGCTTCCCTGGTGGCTCAGATGGTAAAGAATCTGCCTCCAATGAGGGAGACCTGGGTTCGATCCCTGAGTTGGGAAAATCCCTGGAGAAGGAAACAGCTACCTACTCCAGTATTCTTGCCTGGAGAATTCCATGGACAGAGAAGCCTGGCAGGCTACAGTCCTCGGGGTTGCAAAGAGTCAGACCTGAGAGACTTTCACACACACGCATTTTTTATGAAACAAATTCATTTAATTCATTTTGTCTTACATGTTATGTGTTTGGATGTCACCAAATGTTCTATGACACACTTAAATGGCAAAATCATTTTTCCTGTTCTTCATATTAGTTTCCAATGTTTTGTTATTGTGAATATTCCTTAAATTATAATTTTTATTCACATGCCATGATTAATATCCCTTGATATTAATTCTTTATGTCAAATAAATTTCCTGAAATAGAATTGCTAGGTTAAATGGCATATGTATTTTAATCTTTTAAATAATACTTTTGAACATTTTTAGATTATTCTAATTTATGCATTCTCAGTATTTGGGAGTAATTCTTTCACTGATTTCTTGTCAAAATTATGGATTGCCATTGTAAGAAATCCTGACATATATAATAAAAATATAAGTTTTATAAATGATTACTAATGAGATTAAATTTTAGTCTATATGAATTGTGTGTGTGTGTGTGTGTGTGTGTGTGTGTGTGTGTGTGTGATTTCAGGAATCTGCTTAGAGGAATAAATACTGTGTCTATTTGGCTAAAATAGCTACCTGGACAAAAAACAAATGATCTGATCATTTTAATTTCCATAATCACTAGAGTAGGTATTCTTGCAATCTGTTTAAGGATAATGTCACAAATAGTATTTTAACTCTTAAGTAGTTGCTGTTAGTCAGGGAACCTACATTTGCAGATTCACCAAGCAGTCATACAAGAAGAAAACCCTGATGAGTCATCGCAAAATTTGGGTGGTTCCTCAACGTTTTGGCTGATGGTAGAGTTTTTCAACCGTTTCCTGTATGTTTTTCTTATGATTTCTTTCCATAATAAACCTGATAATTTAAAACTCTCCCTTCACAGAGTTGGTTTCATTTCCAACAGTCAAGCTAAGACACAAACAGCTCGGAGTTACATAGTCAATTAAACCAAGGTGGGAGAGGGGGAGGGTGGGCACAGTGATAAATGAGCAGTCATTTCAATGTTTTCTTTCCAGAAGAAATCAGAGCCAGATTACACATTATCTCACCCTGACTTTTAGCAAGATAGATAGCCACGCAAAATTTTCGAGTTCAAATAGTCTCCATCAAAAGGGTGAAAACCCTCATCTTCTGGCCGCACTAAACTTTCATCCTTTTAACTGAAGGGATCCGATTTCTTTTACTGAATAAGAAAAAATTTATTCAAATGATTCTCACAGGCTTAGGTCTTAACTAACATAAAGGCAAGAGGTGAAAGGAATTAACATCATGGCTCGATGCAGAGATTTTTAGAGATTGTCCAAAAATGCTGTTTCAGATTCTGAAAGCAAAGAGATCTTGTTCACTTGTCCTCAGTAGTTTGAGCTCCTGGTCAAAATTCCGTTATATTAGGTCTAGTCTTACATCTTCGCGTTACTATAATACATCATTTGCCTTAAGGCTGCGGTAACAAGAAATTACATGAAAAGCATATACTGTTGGAAAAACAAACCCTTTTGATCGTATTTCAAATTGGAAAATTACTCATTTATCCTTGTCGGTCGATACTTAGTACAAACTTCTTTGTTTTGAAAAGATGTTAATCTAGCACTTCATATATTACCGATAGAAATAAATTCGAAGAAATAAATTGATCAGAAAAGATCAGAAATATAGAATGAACGGATTTGTTCTTTTCTCATCAGGTGTATGAACTGTAAAAGCACAAGTTGTAGGCTTTTGGAATGGATCAACTGCAGAATCTGTGATACCAGGGGCTAAGTTATCTTCACTTAAGAACCAGTGATAACATTATTGTCACCGAAATTTCGGGTTCACACCGTGATAGTTCTCTAAAACTCCCAGACGACCACTCTGATAAATGACCCGGATGCTGCCAGACCAAATGATTTTTTACCCAGGTGGATCCCCCCCAATGTGGGCTCAGGACTGGATCACCTGCAGGGCAGATCGCGATTCGGTGACCTTCCCGGAACCCAGGGAGAAGGTTCCGCCGGAGAGAGAGTGGAAGTCTCCCCTGAAGGGGCCCGGCTGCCGAGCCGGAGCCCCTCCAACCCCAAGAGGGCCCCCGGCAGGCCGCCGCGCGTCCGCAGGTGGAGATGCGCGTCTCCGAGGCTGTGCGCGCCGCTGTGGGTCTGAGCAGGTGGGAGGATCCTGCTTTCCGCCCCAGCACCGCTCCGGGTCAGAGGGATCGTCCTCGGCAGCCCTGCCCAGTCAATTTGTCAAGGACCTGCATCGGATAAATAGCTGTCTCCCCAGACCTGTATAGTGACTAATCCAAATAAATCGCAGTCACTTTTCCTGAGCGCTTCAGCGGGCAGCCAGGCTTTAATGGCTCTGCCTTTCAGACCTCCAGAGAAGACTGGCCGCGGCCTCTGCGCGCACCTCAGCGCCCCGGCACCCCCGGGAGCCTCAGCTTCCCCTCTTGCGACATGGGACCCATGAGAGCCGTGGCAGCCGAGCCCCAGCGTGCTGGCACGGTCTGCCGATTGAAGCTGCCCTCTGGGGATCCCGGGGTCAAAAGCGATGGTAGCGCCTCTCCTCGTCCCTGTGGACTTGTCTGGAATTTTACTCCCTCGGCCCGGTTTGAAGATCCCCTGGGATCTTCTTTACTCTCCACCTTTCTATCCCTTCCTCCGCTGCTCTAAGCCGCAGAAATTTGAAATACCTTCTACATCTCACTCGAAGCTTTTGGGCCAATCAATCCAGATCTTACCGCTTTCCTCTGAGGTCTTTAAAACTTTGATCCCCAAACGTCCAGCTCCATCTCCCCCACTCCCTTCTGTCCCCTCTGGGATCCCTCTGGATGCCTGCTCAAAATACCTGCTGGCGCCAGAGGAAATTCACTTGTAACAGATACTCAGCGGGTGTAAAACCAACACTCTGCTTCCGGGGTCATTTTCCTCCCCACCTTCTGCCCCATCAACTTGTCGCTTAGCCAGGGCCAACCCCGGGAATTATTGTGAATCCTGAGTGCAGGGCTGGGCAATTTGGAACCACTTTAATAGACTCGATGATTGCTATTTAACACGTTTCTTTCAGGACTCTGTTTCTTGCAGCCCTAGAATCTTGGCGTCTGTGAAATGAACATGAGGCCTAGGATTGGCCCACAGGTAGCTTTTATAAAGGGATCTAGCAAGACTTAAAGCTTCAATATATCTAAAGTAAAAGTGAACTATTCTGTTTGCTTCCAAATCTGTTACTGGGGGGGAAAAAATGCTGAGAAAAGTAGAAAATTTCACTCCTTTTGTTTTGGTGATAAACTACTAGAAAGATGTAAGTAACATAATTTTGCAATGGGTTTACTCCCAGATATTATTTACAATTCATGTGTAAGGTGAATCACTGATGATTTCCCTGTTCATGAATGTTTACCACCAGGAGATTGAAAAAACTTATACATGTAAGGGGAGACAGCCTTCCTTTTCCCAAGCATGTACAGGAGCATCAAGTGAGTTTTATTTGAACAAATAAAATCATTATTGTATGTTTCTTTTCAAAAAAGCAAAACATAACCGTCCAATAATAAAATAGTTTTGACTGTTACAAAATTTTATTTTTCAGTTCTAATATCACCTTTCCCCAAAATTTTACTCTTTATGAATCATTTGGCATGCTTATGATTATTATGTAGAGCTCTTGAGCTTTATAAAACACTAAAGAAGAAAACTATGTTCTGTGTTTATACAGCTAAACATTTCAGTCTGTTTAAGAGATAGCGGATACTTTTAGGTAATATTTTTGAAAATTCATTGTAAAATTCTTGGCTTTCAAAGGTCTTGGTCTAGAGTTGTTTCAAGCTCCAGGTCTTGAATAAATGTTCACAGAACTCGTTTTGGTTGGTAGCTAACGAAGAAAGCCAATGCAAAGGCCCTCACTTTAACTTTCCTGTCACCTAAAACAGCTTGGGATTAGCTCAGCTGTCCTGGGGTGCAATTTTCAGTCAAGATCTGTGACTCTTCATAGTTTACTTTCTACTGTGGCATCACTCCCATGGTCATGAACTTCTGGAACCCTGTTGAGCAGAGATTTTTCCTGTTCCATAAATCATTTTTGGAGATCTTGTCTGATTTGTTAGTCAGAGATGGGGTTTAAACAGTGGTCAAAGATAAGGTACAGATCTACACTGGGAGTTCATTAAGATCTTCCTGTGGGAAAAAATCTGCCATTTTTCAGAGATTTGTAGTGCTTGATGGAGCCAACTGTGACATATGATTTTTGTTACTTGAGGAATTTCTCATTTATAAGGTTTTCTAGTTTCTCTGCCAAAAAGAAATGGAAGACTACATTAGTGTATGAAAATTATAATTTAAGACAACACCTTTTAGGTCCTAGGAAAGTTAGGATAATGTCATGAATATCAAGGCAGATATATGAAACACTCCACATATTAGAGCTAGATGTCAATGTTATAACTGCTGTTTCTTGAACCTTCTAGAGAACATGAGGGAGGGACAAAGAGGAGGAGAGGAGTTTCTCAGGATGATAGAATTAGATTTCTGAGCCGTCCATTATGGAATTTATTTGACAGTTAAGCTGTGCAAGGTCAGTTAACCAACTGTACTTTCTTCTCTCACTCTAGTGTATGTTGGAGGCTGACAGAGCATAACAGTGTTATTTCAGATATTATTAACTTATCCTGAAAATAAGTCAGTTTTTGACACCACTCAGGGTAAATGATTAGCTTCAGCTTAATGCTGACATGTATAATAACAAAGCCTCATTTGGGTAAAGCTGAAGCAAATTATTGTCCTATTAGAACAACAACAATGGAATAATAAAGGAATAGGACAAAAATAATGATAGTAATTGTAGCACTTTTGATACAATTTCCTTAAAAGTCTGTCATACTTTATAACTTTCTTAGATTTTTATAAAAAGGAGATTTTAAAAAGCTTCTTAAAAATGGTTTTGAAGTACAAGAATTACACTTTCAAGAAAATAGAGCTGACAGTAATTTTCTAGTGAATTTGATAGAATTTGTTTAGAAAAGCAAGTAGAAAATTATGCCTCCAAATGACAAATCTAAGCCTAGATAATTACTCAAACCTTCCCTTTGCTTTTTTAAAAAAATCAATTTTATTTAGATATAGTTGATATATGAAAAGGCAAAATGATAGGATACTGAAAGAGGAACTCTCCAGGTCACTAGATGCCCAATATGCTACTGAGATCAGTGGAGAATTAACTCCAGAAAGAATGAAGGGATGGAGCCAAAGCAANTCTGGCCACCGCATGCAAAGAATTGACTCATTGGAAAAGACTCTGATCTGGGAGGGATTGGGGGCCGGAGGAGAAGGGGATGACAGAGGATGAGATGGCTGGATGGCATCACCAACTCGATGGACATGAGTTTGGGTAAACTCTGGGAGTTGGTGATGGACAGGGAGGCGTGTCATGCTGCGATTCATGGGGTCGCGAAGAGTTGGACATGACTGAACAACTGAAATGAACTGAACTGAATGTGTAGCACACAACAGTTTATTAGCTTTGAAATGCAATTGATTCTGTTAAGAAACCATGTAACTCACCGAATTCCAACTGAATTAAGGTTTACATCATGTAGAGTCAGTTATAGAGCTGGTGGTTGTGACTATATAGTTAATGTTAGTTAATCGTAGAGAATTCAGAAAAAGAACATCTCTTTCAGTAGCATGTACAACACTTCTGTCACTTTTGTAAAAATCTCAACATACATGTGGTTTCAAGGGAGATAGAGTAAATCTCATTCAATTTGCAAGAGGGATTTTAACGAGATAGGTTCTAGTTATTGAGGCTCAGTAGTGGCAGTAGGGTTAAAATCAATTCTCCCCAAAGATGTCATGGACTCTTTTATAACCTCCACAGTCCTGATCTGGGATTATATTTTATTGGAAAGAAAACCTGGATTTCCTTGAGCTACAGAAGGTTTAGTGTTAATTCAGTGAGATTCAACAGGACTTCAGGGCTTTCTAATCTTGCTCTCCTGTGTCATTTTGATTAAACACATTTATGTTTTAAATCACAGACACAAGTTGTATCCTTTAGCTTAAAGTATCTTTTTAAAAATATGTATAGGCAAGAAGTGGCTTTGGAACTGGATGAGATGAGAGGCCTGCGAAAGGGGTTGGAGACTTCGCAGCAGGAGCTCCTGGGGCATGGTACTCAGACACTCCATTCAGTTGATTGCTAACTGGTCAAAACTTTTCACTCCCTTTTCCTGCTCTAGCACTTGAAAGAGATCTTGCACAGCCAACATCCCCCTGAGCTTTTGGAAAGTTTGTTTCCAAATGTACTCCTGCCCAGAACAAAACATCTTTGAGTGCTAAAGAGTGTAGGAAGGTGCTGAGGTGCAGTGAAAAATGTTACTATTTGATATGCCTGGGCATCCCAGGAATAGGATTGATTCTTCATTGCAGAATGATTCTCTGATAATTTTCTTTGCAAGGAAAGAAATGAGACCTGACTTCCTTTCACAGATATGCACAAGCTTAGTCTTTCTTGTAGTTTTACTTGTTTATCTATTAAATATACGGAGATTTATAACTCCACATTATTTACTTATTGCAGGATGGGTGGTCTCCTGACAAGTCTTCAGAATAGGATACAGTAATTAATCTTATTATAGAATATTGACATTCACTTCAGTTCAGTTCAGTTCAGTCGCTCTGTCGTGTCCGACTCTTCACAACTCCATGAATTGCCACACGCCAAGCCTCCCTGTCCGTCACCAACTCCTGGAGTTTACTCAAACTTATGTCCATCGTGTCGGTGATGCCATCCAGCCATATCATTCTCTGTCATCCCCTTCTCCTTCTGCCCCTAACCCCTCCCAGCATCAGGGTCTTTTCCAATGAGTCAACTCTTCGCATGAGGTGGCCAAAGTACTGGAGTTTCAGCTTTAGCATCATTTCTTCCAATGAACACCCAGGGCTAATCTCCTTTATTATTATTATTTTTTAATTTATTTATTTTAATTGGAGGCTAATTACTTTACAATATTGTATTGGTTTTGCCATACATCAACATGAATCCACCACGGGTGTACACGTGTTCCCCATCCTGAACCCCTTTCTCTCCTCCCTCCCCATACCATCCCTCTGGGTAATCCCAGTGCACCAGCTCCAAGCTTCCTGTATTCTGCATCAAACCTGGACTGGCAATTAGTTTCTTATATGATATTATACATGTTTCAATGCCATTCTCCCAAATCATCCCACCCTCTCCCTCTCCCACAGAGTCCAAAAGACTGTTCTATACATCTGTGTCTTTTTTGCTGTCTCTTTGTTACATGGTTATTGTTACCATCTTTCTAAATTCCATATATGTCTGTTAGTATACTGTATTGGCGTTTTTCTTTCTGGCTTACTTCACTCTGTATAACAGGTTCCAGTTTCATCTACTTCATTAGAACTGATTCAAATGTATTCTTTTTGATGGCTGAGTAGTACTCCATTGTGAATATGTACCACTGCTTTCTTATCCATTCATCTGCTGATGGGCATCTAGGTTGCTTCCATGTCCTGGCTATTATAAACAGTGCTGTGATGAACATTGGGGGTACACATGTCTCTTTCAGTTCTGGTTTCCTCAGTGTGTATACCCAGAAGTGGGATTGCTGGGTCATAAGGCAGTTTGCACTGGTTGTATCTCCTTGCAGTCTGAGGGACTCTCAAGAGTCTTCTCCAACACCACAGTTCAAAAGCATCAATTCTTCGGTGCTCAGCTTTCTTCACAGTCCAACTCTCCCATCCATACATGACCACTGGAAAAACCATAGGCTTAACTAGATGGACCTTTGTTGGCAAAGTAATGTCTCTACTTTTGAATATGCTATCCAGGTTGGTCATAACTTTCCTTCCAAGGAGTAAATGTCTTTTAATATTGACATTAGTACCATACAAATCACTGTCTAAAACCACTGAATAGTTGGTGGTGGTTTAGTTGCTAGGTCATGTCCTATTCTTACAACCCCATGGGCTGTAGCCCACCATTCTCCTCTGTCCATTGATTTTCCAGGCAAGAATACTGGAGTGGGTTGCCATTCCCTTCTCTGGGGATTTTTCCAACCCGTGGATCAAACCCAGGGCTCCCGCATTGCAGGCAGACTCTTTACTGCCTGAGTCAACAGGGAAGCCCCATAGACTGTCCACTGGCTTCCAATTAAACTTAAAAGACCCAAAAGGGAACAAATAAGAGAATGAATGGTGTAATGAACACAGTATAAAATATAGGTATCTGTTGTCTATACAAGAGGGAAGAAGAAATTTGGATGATCCTTGGCAATATAATTAAGTAATTTGCATTTTATTCTAAGGATACTTATCATCTCTCTCTCTCTTTATACTATGTTAATTACTACTATCATCTGGACAGTTGAAAAGCTTGGCAACTTTACTGTATAGGTCATTAAGAATAAGAAATTGGAAAATAAGCATGTACTCATGGGGAATTTCATTGGGAATACTCATTGAGAATTTCAAACTGTTTATGTAAGTCTTTTAAAGATTTCTATTGATAGATGGGGGTGAGTCTTGAAGAAAATATAGAAAAAATGACAAGGAAACTAGATTTAACCCTGATTTTTTTTCACTGTAGGAATCTGGGTTCTGAGTGTTTATTAACTACAAAAAGCCTCATTTTTGTGACTTCATGAGTTGAAGTTTCTAGGGTAGATTG
The DNA here is from genome assembly GCA_006410615.1 of Neotragus moschatus. Lineage (NCBI taxonomy): Eukaryota > Metazoa > Chordata > Mammalia > Artiodactyla > Bovidae > Neotragus > Neotragus moschatus. The sequence continues at coordinate 586,643 of SJYA01001556.1, read as the reverse complement.
TCATTGCCTAACTGACATCATGACTATCCAATATTGCTTAAATAATTACAGTGTGTCAAATATTGCTTAAATAATTACTGTATGCCCAGACACAAACTCTGTGCTTGGAGTGTGTGTGTGTGTGTGTTTGTGTATATGTGTGTTCACATTTGTGATGGTCGGGGGAAAAGAAGAAGGAGGAGGAGGAGGAGGTGGGCGGAAGATGAAGAGGAGGAGTAGAGAAGGAGAAGGAGAAAAGAAGAAATAAAAGATTCCAAACTTGCTATTCTTTAGTAATTAACAATACTAGACACGCAAGTGCTCAAAAGAAAGTTTCTTGTTTAGAGTTATAAAATTAAACAAAGAAATGCGTTAAGGTATCAATTTTGTAATGGGAGAGAGAATAAACTGTTTTCACTATAAATACAGTGTTCTTTTAGCAGCAATCATTACACTTGAATACCACTTAATGTTTTTTTTTTTTTTTCTTGAGGGGAGGGAGATACTTTTGTTTTTATTAATGTCTCCATATGTTCAAGAGCTAGTCCAGGAAATTGATGGTGTTTAATCTGCCACAAGTCCTTGGGAAATCAGGATTCAGATTTTCTTCTTTTTTTAGTAGGCTCATTTCACTCACTTTGGAAAAATTTAAAAATGCAGAAAACACAAAGCAAATAGTAATTACAGCCATGATTTGATTGTGAATTAATCTTAAAATACAATTATCTTTTTTATAGANCTAGTCCAGGAAATTGATGGTGTTTAATCTGCCACAAGTCCTTGGGAAATCAGGATTCAGATTTTCTTCTTTTTTTAGTAGGCTCATTTCACTCACTTTGGAAAAATTTAAAAATGCAGAAAACACAAAGCAAATAGTAATTACAGCCATGATTTGATTGTGAATTAATCTTAAAATACAATTATCTTTTTTATAGATGACCTTTCAGCGTCTGGTTGAGGACTTAGCACTTCCTGTGTATTCCCCACATATGATAGAAAGAGTACACATCACACTAGGCAAAACAGACATGTAAATAATTCCTCCTAAAGCATCTGTTATTTTGCATAGATAGAACTGGCATTACAACAAATAGAACAAATAGACAAACAATTGAGTCTTTTATTCTCTAATTTTGAAACTAAGGGGATATGTCCAGCCAGCGATAAGAGATACATGTTGTTTTATTTGAGAGGAAATGGACCTTTAAAGAACTGTGTTCCTCTTAGTTGTAAAAATTTCAAAATATGTACTAAAACAAGACATAATAAATTATTGTTGCTTATGGTTCTTTCTTACCAGTGCAAAGAACAGTGGAAAGCTGAGGAATTATTTAATTGGCCCAACTGAATCTTTGCTATGAAACAGAAAACTGCTTTCTCAAACTGAGATTTTTTTTTTTTAATTCAAATAACCCAAAGCTGCCAGGGTAAACATGATCTACAATGGTTACCTAAAGCTTAGAGGGGAAAACATACCCTATGATTTTTAGTTTAAAATTAATACTCACCATTGTGTATGCTTTTATAATTTATTTAAGTCAGAATTTCAAAAATTGAACCATGTATCTATTAACTGAGCAATTCAGATTAGCATGACTCCTTGGATAATATTTGCACAAACTTCTAATAATTATCAAGATGGCCTTTATTTGTTTTTTCTTGCCACTGACCCATAGGATATACGAAAAGAAAACAGACCAGTCTCTTTTCTGATAAGAAGAGTAACCAAGAAGGCCATTCTAAAAGAACTAAGTGGCAATTTCTCTCTCTTTTTTTTAAACATGAATTAAAATATGTTACTATACATTACGTTGGGTAAATGAGATATACGATTTCTTTGAATAAGTTCGAAGACATTTATGTGAAAGCAGTGAGCAGAAGCACTTATTTCTTTATCTTTTGAAAAGAACAGAACTAGTGAAAATAGAAATTCCAGGAATGTCTGTTTCTTAGAATGAGATCAGTTTAAATTTTTCCAGTGTGTAACAAAACATTAAAAAAAATGTTAAGCATTAAACTTAACATATGATGTTTTAGAAAATACATAAGAGCAACCTGGATTTAGGGGGTTTAAACCAAGTCTTTGAAGTATCTTAAATCTCCTTGAGACCTAAAAGACTGTTTATAACTAACAGTTGCTTTGCAAAAACAATGTTGACGAGATGTTTTAAAATTTTCCTGTTAAATTTTTATGAGAATATGTGGGTTGGGAAAAAGGAGCATCTGTATTGCAAGATGATTTCATAAAATTGATTTATTTAATCTCAGAAACAGAGTACAGGATGCTTAGCAGGGAAGAGATTTATCACTGGATTGTATGTGTGAAGCAAATGAATAAATGGAAAGCTACATCAGCTCTGGATGGGCCTAATCATTTCTGAATATTAGTTTAAGATAGGTGATACAGCATTTTTTACAGATTTTGGAGGTCTCTTTTTTGGACCAATGGAACCCAATATTGGGGTGCACGTGACTTTTGAGAGGCAACTGTGAGATGATTGGATATATCAATTCCACTAATAATATGTTTTTATGCAAAATTTTGCTCTTAGAGTGATCAGATTTTATTTAAAACAGATCTAAAAAAGAAACTTGTTTGGAAATCAAGACTGTGTTAGTATTTGGAGCTGCTAACGGGGAAAATTCTTTTCTAAAAAAAAGCACTTCACTGTCTGGTTATATTATATAAGAATGTTTTTCCTATTTGCTTTTAACTCATTTGTTCTTGGCTATTCTTGACTATTGTAATACAGTGGGTTTTTATCAAGAGAAGGCCAAATAATGGAGAGATATTCAGCACAGAAATAACCTTCCAAAATGTTTTTTAAATTTCCCAGTTATCAGTTAATCTGATAATCTGACTAATTATCAATAATTAGTCATTATTAATGACTAATAATCAGTCATTTATTTCACTAATTAGCCTTCTCAGGGAAAAGGTGAACAGAAATCTGTACCACTGCCGAATTCCAAATAAATTAAGAAAAAGGTATATTAGTTTTAACTAGCAAGAGATTTTAGTAGAGGTCAAAATATGTATTTGACTTATTATATTTACTTATACATTTTGTATTTTTGTACTTTACTTATATTTTTAAGATATACTTGATTATATTAATATATAAATACATTTATTGTATATTACTATATATGAATAATATTTATTTTTTCTTGTCCTAGTTACATATACATTATAGAATTTTCAGAGTTTATTGTAATGACCCTATCTTTTCTTCCCAATCTCTCTAGATTCATTATTTAATCTATTAACAACTTATATTTTCTGATACTTTGTTCTTATATCTAAATAATATCCCTTGTGATATAATGAGTGTATTTTGATCTATTTTCACTTCAGATTTATTAGGCTTTATCATTACAGAGTAATAATCCAAGATTTCTTAACATTTTTAAAAATTTTGTTGTTAAATTAGTAGGTGATTTGGGGGAAACTGATTTCTGGTGTCAGGGGACAGTTGCTTTGCATTTTTTATCCTCAACACCATACGCTTGATAAATGGACAAATTTATGCTTATGTTAAATGAAATGAATAAAATTTAATCTTATAAAAATTACATTTATACCCCTTTAAAAATCAGTATTTCTTGACTATATATGCACTACAAAGTACATTTGATTTGATGTCATTTTTCTAAAGAGATAAACACTTAGAAAGAGACTAAAAGGATCTAGTGGGTACTTAGTGGGAATGTGAATGTTTTCAAGAGATTTCTCTCTATCTGTATTTTTTATTTTTCTGGGTGAATTTTACTTGATTTGTAATTAGAACTGCAAATTTCTTTTCCATTAAATTTTTAAAAGTTGGAATAGTGGAATTGATTCCAAAAGCTCATTGAGTCTTGACAGATTGTGGTACACATCATTCTTAGCCCAACAGCTAGGTCAGAAGCCACGCCCTTGTCTGAAAGCTAGTCCTAGACATGGGGAGGATGATTATAACAGAATCAATGAAGTCTCACCTTGAGATGGACCTCAGTGGCTGCTTCTGGGGCAGACTTCTCATCCATCCTACAGATGTGATCATTTCTAAGTGCACACAGACACGTGGCCAATAATGGTTTCGAGAAGACTTCTTCCAGGGGTCACAGACGCGGGAAACATTGGTTGCCATGCCATGTCTTCAGGTCCTCACTCTTTCTTAACGGTAGTTAAGAAATTTGGAATTAGTAACTGTATTTAGTAATCTCGAATATGCAAATAAAAATTGAGATATCTGGGCTGTCTCGGAGTGTCCAGCTTTACAGTTCCCTTCTTTGGTAACAGGTGAGTCGGACTAGCAACTGCCTATTTTCTGAGGGCCACACACTTTTGTTCCCTGTTGACTTCCAGTGGACCACCTGGCCCTACAGGCCTTGGAGTTCGCAACTTTGATATGTAAGTTAAAGCTAATATAAAATTGAGAGAAAGCTATTCTTTATTGATAATTAGGTTTTCCAAACACCAGTTCTCAGGATGCCTCTGTCATCCTCCTTGTATTTCTATGTCCTTTTGGAATCACCAAATGGGAAACGACAAAAGCAAACAGGCCTAATGCACAACTTGAAGTACTTAAGAGTCAGACCAGGTTAGGAGACATGACTTGAGAATGAGGGTTTGTTAATTCTATGACACGTGGATGGTTGGGGAAGAGAACACAACAGAGGAAAGTCCATTGGACTCTCCCGAGACCAATTTTACACAGAGGAGAAGGTGACGTCCTTCCAAGTGTCTTTTGCCCTAGACTCATAAATTTTCCACTCATGTTCATTTACACAGTTCTTAATTTTAAGTGTACCTGTGATGGGACCCTGATGCAAAGCACATAATGGGAAAAACACATTGCTAAATCTTGCCTTTTGGATTCAAAAAGGATGTTTTCCTTGTGACATAATTTTCAGACTATCTCCGTTTGCAAGTGAATTGTTAAGATTTGTTAGTGGGAATTCCCTAGCAGTCCAGTGGCTAGGTCTCAGAACTCTCACTGTGGAGGGCCTGGGTTCAATCCCTGGTCAAGGAATTAAAATCCCACAAGCTGTGTGGCATGGAAAAAAAAAAAATTGTCAGAGTGCTTACTTTTGTACATCTTACTAAACCTTTCCAAGACAGAAGTGGATTCTGAGATTGATATGTCAGCAGCATAATAAAGGGTGAGTAGCAAAAACATTTCACTCAGATGTAGAAGAGAGTCATATATATTTAAATGGGATGTCAAACAAGGTATGTATTTCTTTCAAGATCTATAATACTAACACATACCTTGAGGATGTTGAAAATTTGGATTTGTTTTGAGGTTTCATTATCTGTTATCACATAGATTAAATCTTTTCAGTTCAGTTCAGTTCAGTCGCTTAGTCATGTCCGACTCTTTGCAACCCTGTGAATCGCAGCACACCAGGCCTCCCTGTCCATCATCATCTCCCGGAGTTCACTCAGACTCATGCCTATCGAGTCAGTGATGCCATCCACCCATCTCATCCTCTGTCGTCCCCTTCTCCTCCTGCCCCCAATCCCNTCTGAGCCACAGTCAGCTCCTGGTCTTGTTTTTGTTGACTGTATAGAGCTTCTCCATCTTTGGCTCCAAAAGTATAATTAATCTGATTTCGGTGTTGAACATCTGGTGATGTCCATGTTTAGAGTCTTCTCTTGTGTTGTTGGAAGAGGGTGTTTATTATGACCAGTGCATTTTCTTGGCAAAACTCAGTTAGTCTTTGCCCTGCTTCATTCCACATTCCAAGGCCAAATTTGTCTGTTATTTCAGGTGTTTCTTGATTTGTGCTATTTTTAGAGATTCCAAAGTGGTTTTTCTCATTTTAATATTTTTGTTTTTAGAATAACTCTCATCTCTTGGCTTTGAATGACCAAATAAATACCTTGCTTACTGTAGATTTGTCTTTGTGTGTATGTGTACTCAGTTGCTCAGTCGTATCCAACTCTTTGCGACCCCATGGAACGTAGCCTGCCAGGCTCCTCTCTCTATGGAATTTTCCAGGCAAGAATATGGAGTGGGTTGTCATTTCCTCCTCCACAGGATCTTTCTGACCCAGGGATTCAACTTGCATCTCCTGAGTCTCCTGCATTGGGAGGTGAATTCTTTACCACCGTACCACCTGGGAAGCTCTTGATTCATCTTTATAGCTACATTATTTGGCCTGAAATAGATAATAACCAGTTTTATTTGCAGGAAAACATTAATCTAAGCAGAAGCATTCAGAACATGTGTGTAGAATCACTTTTCCTAGTACATATCTATTTGATTAATTTCACTTCCTAACATCTCACCAAGCCATGTCTTGCATGATTCTTTCTCCTGGCCTAAACAGGAGAGTCCTCTCCTGTTCTACATGACTGCTTATGCAGGCTACTGATCAATTTTGTTTGGATTTGTAAGA
>SJYA01001556.1:538053-578395 GCA_006410615.1 Neotragus moschatus | reverse complement strand
AATTTAATAATTAGGAAATGGAGAACTGATTCCTAAATAGTTTTTGGCTTAAAAACAATAGTATCCTTTTTAACACAATGCTTAGCTGTGGCTTTTGGCCAACGTTTATGCCTCACATGTCACTTGTGAATGCTTTTAAATAAAAAATGTGCAGAATTGCATTTATTTTTTGGCCTCATAGACTGCATAAGAGCAGTTTCCGTGCTTATTCTAAGCCAGTTCTGTAAAGAGATGTAATGCTACTTAAATTTTAAACAAGTCAAGAATCTCAAACAAGGCTGTGTTATGTTATCACATCTGGTCATTCTTTGCATTAAAAGGATTATTCTCAATGTTTTGCATTGTTCACTACTTGGACATCCAAAATGTCAACAACAGACCAAGACCCTGTATGTCACTAGAGGGAAGAGAAGATGGAGAGTAAAGAATAGCTTTGAAATACACTTTAATCTCTAAAAACTGCTTTAAAAAATTTGGGTTTATAGATTTTGCTAAAAATCTAATGAAAGCTCTAGACCCCTCTCTAGGGAAATATACATATATTTGTAAAATATGAATTTTCAGTGAGACACATCATGAACTTGCACTTGTAGACCACAGGTTAGAGGCCTATGCAACAAATTGATATGTGATTTTTTACATATAATATAGACTACATATGTGACTGGTAATGAAAGTAAAGTCCAATGTTGTAAAGAGCAATATTGCACAGGAAACTGTTAGGTCCATGAATCAAGGTAAATTGGAAATGGTCAAAGAGGAGATGGTAAGAGTGAACATTGACATTTTAGGAATCAGTGAACTAAAATGGGCCGGAATGGGTGAATTTAATTCAGATCATGATTATATCTGCTACTGTGGGTAAGAATCCCTTAAAAGAAATGGAGTAGCCCTCATAGTTAACAAAAGAGTCCAAAATGCAGTACTTGAGTGCAGTCTCAAAAATGACAGAATGATCTCTGTTCGTTTACAAAGCAAACCATTCAATATCACAGTAATTCAAGTCTATGCCCCAACTATCAATGCCAAAGAAGCTGAAGCTGAATGGTTCTGTGATGACCTACAAGATCTTCTAGAACTAACACTCCTAGAAGATGCCCTTTCCATCATAGGGGACTAGAATGCAAAAGTAGAAAGTCAAGAGATACCTGGAGTAACAGGCAAGTTTGGCTTTGGAGTACAAAATGAAGCAGGGCAAAGACTAACAGAGTTTTGCCAAAAGAGCACACTGGTCATAGCAAATACTCTCTTCCAACAACACGAGAGATGACTCTATACATGGGCATCGCCAGATGGTCAATACTGAAATCAAACTGATTATATTCTTTGTTGCTGAAGATGGAGAAGCTCTATGCAGTCAGCAAAAACAAGACCAGTAGCTGACTTTTGCTCAGATCATGAACTCCTTACTGCAAAATTCAGATTTAAATAGAAGCAAGTAGGAAAAAACCACTAGACTGTTCATGTATGATCTAAATCAAATCCCTTACAGTTATACAGTAGAAGTAACAGATATATTCAAGAGATTAGATCTGATAGACAGAGTGCCTGAAGAACTATGGATGGAGGTTTGTAACACTGTACAGGAGGCTGTGATCAAAACCATCCCAAAGAAAAAGAAATAAAAAAAGGCAAAATGGTTGTCTAAGGAGCCCTTAACAAATACCTGAGAAAAATAGAAAAGTGAAAGGCAAAGGAGAAGATGAAAGATATATCCATTTGAATGCAGAGTTCCAAAGAATAGTAAGGAGACATAAGAAAGCCTTCTTAAGTGATCAATGCAAAGAAATAGAGGAAAAAATAGAATGGGAAAGACTAGAAATCTCTTCAAGAAAATTAAGGATACCAAGGGAATATTTCATGTAAAGATGGGCACAATAAAAGAAAGAAATGGTACGGGCCTAACAGAAGCAGAAGATGTTAAGAAGAGGTGGCAAGAATACACAGAGGAACCATACAAAAAAGATCTTCATGACCCAGATAACTATGATGGTGTGATCACTTGCCTAGAGCCAGACATCATGGAATGTGAAGTCAAGTGGGCCTTAGGAAGCATCACTATGAACAAAGCTAGTGGAAGTGATGGAATTTCAGCTGAGCTATTCCAAATCCTAAAAGATGATGATGTGAAAGTGCTGCACTCAGTATGACAGCAAATTTGGAAAACTCAGCAGGGGCCACAGGACTGGAAAAGGTCAGTTTTCATTCCAATCCCAAGGCAATGCCAAAGGATGCTCAAAATACTGCACAATTGCACTCATCTCATATGCTAGCAAAGTAAAGCTCAAGGCTAGGCTTCAACAGTACTTGAATTGAGAACTTCCAGATGTTGAAGCTGAATTTAGAAAAGGCAGAGGAACCAAAGATCAAATTGCCAACATCCATTGGATCATGGAAAAAGCAAGAGAGTTCCAGAAAAACATCTACTTCTGCTTCATTGACTACATTAAAGCCTTTGACTGTGGATTACAACAAACTGTGGAAAATTCTGAAAGAGATGGAAATAAGAAATATCAAACTACCTGACCTGCCTCCTGAGAAACCTGTATGCAGGTCAAGAAGCAACAGTTAGAACTGGACACGAAACAATGGACTACTTCCAAATTGGGAAAGGAGTACATCAAGGCTGTATATTGTCACCCTGCTTATTTAACTTATATGCAGAGTTCATCATGAGAAACGCTGGGCTGGAAGAAGCACAAGCTGGAATCAAGATTGCCGGGAGAAATATCACTAACCTCAGATATTCAGATGACACCACCCTTATGGCAGAAAGTGAAGAAGAACTAAAGAGCCTCTTGATGAAAATCAAAGAGGAGAGTGAAAAAGCTGGCTTAAAACTCAACATTCAAAAAACTAAGATCATGGTATCTAGTCCCATCATTTCATGGTAAGTAGATGGATAAACAATGGAAATGGTGACAGAAGTCATTGCAAATGGTGACTGCAGCCATGAAATTAAAAGACGCTTGCTCCTTAGAAAGAAAGCTATGACAAACCTAGACAGCATATTAAAAAGCAGAGACATTACTTTGCTAAGAAAGGTCCATCTAGTCAAAGCTATGGTTTTTCCAGTAGTCATATATGGATGTGAGAATTGGACCATTAAGAAAGCTGAGTGCTGAAGAATTGATACTTTTGAACTGTGGTGTTGGATAAGACTCTTGAGAGTTCCTTGGACTACAGTGAGATCAAACCAGTTAATCCTAAAGGAAATCAGTCCTGAATATTCATTGGAAGGACTGATGCTGAAGCTCTAATACTTTGGCCACCTGATGCAAATAATTGACTCATAGAAAAGACCCTGATGCTGGGAAAGATTGAAGGCAGGAGGAGCAAGTGATCACAGAGGATGAATGGTTGGCTGGCATCACCAGCTCAATGGATGTGAGTTTGAGTAAGCTCTGGGAGTTGGTGATGGACAGTGAAGCCTGGCATGCTGTAGTCCATGGGGTCACAAAGAGTTGGACACGACTCAGCAACTGAACTGAACTAATATTCCTCTCTTTATCCTCTTTACCTTTTCTCAGTTGAATTTCAATTCTGAACTGAAGTGAACTGATTTACTATGCATGTATATGCATATATGCTAGGATATATACATGTCTAACTTTTTTTTTTTTTAAACTTCCTTTAAGTAGTTATGAAGTTAACTCTCCAGGTAGCTAAAAATTTGAAAATCTTAGTCATTTCTGTCTAAGGAGATGTTTAGTCCGATAGGATTCAGGTAGAGATGCTAACTTATAAGAATCAATATTTTAAGGAAATAAAAGAGAATGCTGAAAGAGTATGCTAAAACAAGTAGTATAAAGGTCATTTACTTAAGTGCAACTGGTTAAGATCTTCTTACCCTCATCCTTTTAAGTTTTTGATTGCAAGATGGTCTTTTTCTACATAAGTCTGTAAAAATAAGGTGTTAGTTTCCTTGTGTCTTCAGTAACATTCAGTTCAAATTATTCCTTACATTCTTTGTAATTCTTTCTTTGGACACAGAAAAAACTTAGAAGTGTATTGTAATTCCAAAATTACTTAGAAATGTGTTATTTAGAGTATGTTCATTATTTTCAGGCATTTGAGGATTTTATATGTATTTTGTTATTGATTTCTATTTTAATTCCATTTTCATCAGAAAACACTGTGTATAATTAAAATCCTTTAGAATTGACTGTAACTTTGTTTTTATATGACTCAGTTTGGTGAATGTTTTAGGTGTACTTGAGAAGATTGGGTGTTCTGCCGCTGTTGGCTATGGTGTTCGATATTGTCAATTAGGGCAAGTTGGTTGATGCATACGTTTTTGTTTACTTATTCTCTCAATTACTGAGACTGGATGTTAAAATCTCCAAACATAATTGGTGTACTAGGTTGAATGGTGGTTGTTGTTGCTCATATGACCCTTTGGGATTCCTTGGATTGCAGCACGCCAGGCTTCCCTTTCATTTGCTATCTCCCATGATTTGCTCAAATTCATGTCCATTCTAGGGCTTCCCTGGTGGCTCAGATGGCAAAGAATCTGCCTGCTATGCAGGATAGCTGGGTTTGATCCCTAGGTAAAGAACAGCCCCTGGAGAAGGGAATAACTACCTACTCCAGTATTCTTGCCTGAGGAATTCCATGGGCAGAGAAGCCTGGCAGGCTACAATCTGTGGGGTTCTCTAGTAAACTCTATTTATTTATCCTGTGTTTTGTGTTTCCCCGGTGGCTCAGTGGTAAAGAATCCATTTGCAATGCAGGAGACCTATGTTCGATCTCTGGGTCAGGAAGAGCCCCCGGAGAAGGGCATGGCAACCCACTCCAGTATTCTTGCTTGGAGAATCCCATGGATGAGGGAGGCCTGATGGGCTACAGTCCATGGGGTTGCAAGGAGTCGGACCCAACTGAAGCGATGGAGCATACATGCTGTCCATTGAGTCGGTGATGCCATCCAGCCGTCCCATCCTCTGTCATCCCCTTCTCCTCCTGCCCTCAGTCTTTCCCAGTGTCAGGGTCTTTTCCAATGAGTTGGCTTCACATCAAGTGGCCAAAGTGTTGGAGCTTCAGCTTCAGCACCAGTCCTTCCAATGAATATTCAGGGTTGATTTTCTTTAGGATTGACTGGTTTGATCTCTTTGCTTTCCAAGGGCCTCTCAAGAGTCTTCTCTGGCACCACAGTTAGAAAACATCAATTTTTCAGCACTCAGCCTTCTTTATGGTCCAACTCTCTCATCCATACTTGGCTATTCAAATCCATGTCTATGCAGAATTTGTGAATGTGACCTCATTTAAAGGTCTCTGCAGGTGTAATCAAGTTAAGATTGGGCATACTGGACAAGAATGGGCTCTTATCCATCGACTGATGTCCCTATAAGGCTAAGGAAATTTGAACACAGACACAAAGGGAAGATGAGGAAGTGAAGATGGAAGCAGAGGTTGGAGTTATGAGACCGGAAGGTGAGGAATGTTGAGGACTGCTGACCAGAAGCTTTTAATGGCAAGAAAGAATCCTTCCTTATGGTCTCCCTTCTGAGAGGCTATGGCCCTGACAACATGTTGATTTCAGACTTCTAGCTTTCAGAGGAGAAGGAAATGGCAACCCACTCCAGTGTTCTTGCCTGGAGAATCCCAGGGATGGGGGAGCCTGGTGGGCTGCCGTCTATGGGGTTGCACAGAGTCGGACACGACTGAAACGACTTAGCAGCAGCTTTCAGAACTGTAAGATAATGAATTTCTGCTGTATTAAGTACCCCACCCCCAACACAAGGATTTTAGGATGCTGTAATAATCACTTTGACAGATTTCTCTGGAATGTTTTAAAGTTTTTAGAAAGCAAAAATGCTGCACCACGTTACTGATAACAAACAAGAAATAGAAGCTTTAGCTGGCATAGTCTTAATTAATATTTGGGGGGTATATTAATAGGGCTATGAAATAGAACTATTCAATGAAATAGTAAATGTTTGTGTTCTGCATTTTGAATTTTAGGGTTGAATTCAAACAAAAGTCAGAACACAAAGATGAAAACTTTCACCTGAAATCTCAGCCTAGATCATTATCAATCATTCCACTCTGTGCCAAATACGGGGTTGTGTGCAGTATCTTTTGGGGATTCAAAGATAGAATAGAAGCAGCTCTGTTCTCAAGATGCTCCCAGCTCAGGGCTGGAGGAAGACCCATAAGCAGTGATCTCATGATAGAGGCCATCACTACTATATCATGCCAACAGGAGTGACATTTTGGACCTATTTCTCAGTCAGTGTTTCCTTATTAGCTAGCCAGTTTTCCCCTCTCAGCTCCTTGCCCTTCTTAATGGATCCAGAAAAGAGGCTGACTGAAGCTGCCGGGAAGGAAGGAAAGTTGGTCTCTTTTGCCCTCAGAGGGTAATAGGAGGAGGAAAGGATGCAAGGGAATGGGGCCCCTATGTCCCAGCTTCTCTCCTGGAGTGGAAATTCCAGGTCCAGGCCTCTTAGACTCCTTGGGAGAGAGCAGAGGGCGGTGCTGCTGGCGGGTTAAGCCCGGCAGAGGGACCCTTGAGGAGCACCTTGCATCTCAACACATGCTGCCATCATCCAGCCCTGACTCAGCAGAGGACGTGTGCCTGGTTCCCGGGCAACAGGGAACAGGGGGCCAGAGACTGCGCAAAGGCGCTGACACAGATACAAGACAGCTCCTTCCCCACTGGTAACAAACCCCAAACCCCAAATCCAGGAATTTACCGTGAGGTCCCCGTCGAAATGGCGCCCTCTGGAGGAGAAGAGGGGATGGGTAGAGCTAGAAGAGACCCAGTTGACCGGGAAGAGACAAAGCGGAAAAACACACAGGAATATTTATGCAAAAGAGATGACTTAAATTTGAAGGCGTGGAGAAGCTGTGAACTGTTATGGTAAAGTGGATACCGGCTCTCTCCACCCCACACCTCACTTCCGGAGTGGACGTGTATAAGGGAAATTGGAGTGGATGGATGTCATCCAGGGGTCTAAGGAGGCCACATTTTCTTCTCAAGTGAGGATCAAGGCAACTGAGGCTCTTGTCTTACACGTTTTCATCCCCCTGCCCCTCAGTCACTTGTCCCTGCAGACCAGGTCAAGCTTTTGCATGAACAGAATAGAATATATCTAGGAGTGAGCTACTTCTGAAATTAACATAATTTATTTACATTGACATGAATTGTGCCCTTTCTAAGTCAACATTTAAAAACAGTACCCAATTTCTCCATGTTTTGCAATTTATTATTCTAATCGTGCATCTCTGTCTTTTGTAAATCTAAATGTCACTGCTCCCTGGGTTTAGCTGCTTTGGTGGTTTGATCGTCCCCATTAGAATATAGTGATGGAATAGAACTAGTTTTCAGGACAGTCGATCACCACTAGGAGTAGAGTCAGCAAGGGAGCATTCCAGAGCTCCACCTTTGGTTCTCCAGAATCAGGGCTGGGTTCCTTAACAGATAAAGACTCTCTTCATAAAGATGGTATTAGAAAAATTTTAAATGTACAAAGTTATTTCAAAACACCCAATAGATTAGTAACTGATGATGCTAGGATGATAGACAAGTGCTCATTATGCTGGACAGCATACGGAGTACTCATGCACACCACATCACCTGATCCTCACCAGCCTGAGGATATAGCAAGTACTGGCCCTTTCTGTATGCTGGACTCTGTGCTCGGCGCCTTGATGACCCATACTATCACATTTATTTTTCATAACAACCTTAGAAAATGTGAACTACAATCAATTCTACCTTAATTAAGAAAGTTGAAGCTTAGAAAGGTCAAATGGTTAGTTTATAAGTCGCATTGCTAGTAAGTGGTGGCAGTGAGATTTGAGCAGGCAGTCTGCTTTTAACCACACATTATTTTTTCCCACTTTAGGAATTAGTTGAGGTTTCCTTAGAAGTAAGTCAAATTATGTTATTATTCTTCTAAACATACCCTTTAGTGACTTCCCATTTCAGCCAGAGCCCCCTGTGTTCCAGTCCCCTGTTATTCTGACACCACCTCCTACTGCTTGCCAGTTCCCCACTGGCAATAGCTTGTCTCTCAACTGGTCCTTCAACACTCAAGGCAAGCCGTCCTGTCTCAAGGCCTTTGAACTTGCTCTTTCCTCTGCTGGAAATGCAGTTCTCCCATATATCCACTTGGTTCACTCTTTCACTTCTTTAGATGTAGTCAAATGCTACGTCTGGTAATTCTTGACTATGCCATTGCAACTTACCACCTTTTCTTCTTCCCCTAATCGGCACTCTCTATTCATCTTCCCTTATTCTTTATTTTTTTCCTTGACTGTCTATTTATATTATAAACATCTTATTAATGGTCATCTCCTCCTCTAAAATATAAGCTTTAGATATTTTTAGTTTTGGTATTTTTTTAAAAAGTGCAACACCAACGTTTAAAACAGAACCCAGTCTAGTAACGAGTGCCCAATAAGTATTTGAGCAGCTAACAAGAGCATAAGGCACTCATACAAGGTCACATATTTAGTATTAGGCAAAGTGAGGCTTCATTACAAATCCAGTATTGGAGTTTATCCACATATCAAATGCATAAAGTGTCTTCCTGAGCTCTTCTAAGTCTCATGGTCTTTAATTATAGTAGGTCGGGTGAACATGAATAAACAAACCAAACAGGAAAAAGGCAGCATTTGTTACTGTCTCTTAAAGTGGGATACTTTAAAGTGAGATCAAATCAGAGGCCAGGTCAGGGAAAGGGGACACTGGTCTTTAACAGAAAGGGAGTTGACAAGTGATGAAGTAAGGAATGTGCTGATGTTTCTGGGCTGCACGGAGGGGCCGAGTGTGGGAAGGTCCTGGATGAAGCTGGTGTTGGGTTAATTAATTAGGGTGGGATGCCTGCACATTAAGGGGAGGAAGGAACCGAGGGGATTGCTTTGAGTGGACTGAGGTCTCAAGTAGCAGTTACAAAGGATCCTGGAGGCACAGGAAGGATGGGAGAAGTGCTGGGTACAGCTCAATTTGGCGAGTGGCCAAAGAAACATGTCAGATATTAGAGAAAACAGGCCACAGCTGCTGCAATTTACAAGCTACATGTCAGGCCTTTCCTTAGCCACCCCCCACTACCCTACCCCGTCTCCTGTCCTGGAATAGTCTTTTTCTTCCTAAGACGACCAGTCATAACTCAGTTCTCACTTGAGGGCATAAGAGAAAGCAGAGGATGTTCAAGCTTCATTGCTAATGGAAAAGGTCTCACAGCATCCATGAAAATGCAATTTCCCCCATACTGAGAATTACAATGTTAGTGTATTGAAGTCCCACTTCTTTTGTTCCTAGGACAATTTTCAGCACTGTGGTTATTTTTCTTTAATTTCATGATATCTAAACTTGTCATATCTAAGACTTCTAGAATGTTTAAAAGTTCTTTTACTCCCTTTTTCAAAATGTATTTATATGATTTGTATATTTCTCCATCCTAGAAAAAAAATTCTAGCTAATTCAGAGTACAACATATATTTTTTTGTTTAGTTGCTAAGTCATGTCACACTCTTTGGTGACCCCAGGGGCTGTACCCCCCAGGCTCCTCTGTCCGTGGGATTTTCCAAGCAAGAATACTGGAGTGGGTTGCCATTTCCTTTTCCAAAATATATATAAAACATATCTTAAGCATATACAAAACATATATACACACACACAAATATATACCAGATAGATTAAAAGTGAAAGTACAAAAACATTTAAAGGTATTCATGTGGTTACTGAATAATGTAACTTGGCAGAATTACTTGGTAGCATTTTCCCCCTCTTCTTGTTCCCCTCCTTCCAAAGCATAGGCAGCCATTAAGAGCGTGGGCTCTGGAACCACACAGGCTGTGTTTGATTCCAGGGTCTTACACTTCCTAGTACCTTCAAATTATTGACCCTTAAGTTTCCTTTTCCTCATCTGTAAAGTGAAGCTAAACATAATTCTTAACAAAAAGGGCTTTAGTAATGTTTGAGTAAATATATATAACATTTACAATAGTATTAAATGTTAAATATTGATATTATTTATGGGCACTGTAAATAGAATTTTTGTGTGTTTTCTTAACCTGTCATGTACAGTATTTAGAAAATAACCCATGGAGAGGTACTCAAATATTTTTTTATCATGTTAAGGAAAAGAAAATATTATTACAGTTCTAGCCAACAGGTATTTCTTGTTCTGATGAAATATGTAAGTGGAATACGGAACGCTTTTTTATCTATGGAGATAAAAGTCAATGTAAAATAAGAACAGGTTCAGCATTCAAGAATTCTATTAATGTCTTCTTTGATTAGCTTTTCTTTGTGACGTTGCTGAAATGCTGAGTAAAGTTATTTCTTGGAATAGCTCTCATTTGTCTGCTGCAAGAATCTAAGGCACAAGGTAACACAATGCCCAAGAACTGCATGGAGGAATGGAAGTTTTATCAAGCACATCTACTGAGAGTGAAGATTTCATTCTAAGTCACTTTTTTTTTTTTTAAAAAAAGATTTATTTATTTATTTGAAATTTTGGCTGCTTTGGGTCTTCACTGCTACACATGGGCTTTTCTCTAGTTGTGGCAAGTGGAGGAGTGGGTGTGCCCTTCGTTGTGGTGTGCAGGTTGCTGGTTACAGTGTCTTCTCTTGTTGTGGAACATGGGCTCTAGGTGCTCAGGCTTCAGTAGTTGTGGCTCTTGGGCTCCAGAGCTCTGGCTCTGGAGCTGTGGCACACAGGCTTAGTTGCTCCATGGCATATAGGATCTTCCCGGATCAGGAATCAAACCTGTGTCCCCTGCATTGACAGGTGGATTCTTAACCACTGGACCACCAGGGAAGCCCTAAATCTCTTTCTTCTTTGAGTTTTTTCTAACATGAATTGGTCCCTAGCTAATTCAGACATTGTAAAGCCTGGATAAAGATTGTGAAAAACACTGAAACCAAACTAAATGCTACATAAGTTATCAATGAATTTTTTTTTAAGCCACTTAGTCGTGTCCGACTCTTTGTGACCCCATAAACTATACAGTCCATGGAATTCTCCAGGTCAGAATACTGAAGTGGGTAGCCTTTCTCTTCTCCAGGGATCTTCCCAACCCAGGGATTGAACCCAGGTCTCCCACACTGCAGGCAATGAATACATTTATCTTAAGTTGCTAATTTTTAATACTTTGTGGTTTAACCAGTTGTTCTATGGTCATGTGGTTATTTACACCAAAATAAATTATGGCCACTAATCAGATGCTGAACACTTACAGCAACTGGATACAGAAAGTTGAGTAAATCCTCAAGAGGAAAGCATTGTTTAGTAAGAGTGATACAAATTATATTCATCTAAGTATAAGGCAGGTGGCAATACTGTGGTAGCAAGACTAGTATACTACTTAGGGAAGATGCTAATTCTTCTGGAAGCATGGAATGCAAGTGGCCTTGAAGAATGAATAGAAGTAACGAAGTTTCAACTCAAGGAGCAGCCTAAGAGTATGTAGTGTTTCTAGGCCATGGACAGTCTGTTGAAGCAAGAGTGTGAGTTGAAGGGTGGAGACTGCCATGGTACATGTGGCTGGAAAAGGGATAAAACCTTAAGCAAGGCAGCAACAACGAAAATGGAGAGGAGAGGATTCACTGGACATAATTAACAAGACTTGATGACTGGTGTTCATATGCTTAGGGGGGTTAAAATTGGAGATGATGTGATTTGGGTTTGTGACATGACTGAGATGGCAATACAGCACAAGTTTTTGTTTTGGTCTGCTTGTTTTGCTTTTGTTTGGCAAGAATACATATATGGATTGCTAAATCAGATTGAGATATTTTTAGTTTGAATATTTTGGTCACTGTGTAATCAAAACCACATTTACCCGTTTATCTCTGTGTTCAGCTCATCACAGTGTCTTCACGCAGAGTTATACTTGCAGTGTGCAGCTCCTGGTTTCTCCGGCTCTTTTTCCCCTGTGGTACAGCATGCCTTCAGACCTTTTGGTTTTTAACTTTAGTGAGAAGCATTAAAATTGACCAGTGCTAACCCAAACAAAGCAAAAACAGCTCTTTCTATGATTTGAACAGGACATACATATAGAAAATGTAACCCTTTCCTCTGGGGACAGTATTCCAGGTGACTGTTTTCGGCCTTGCAACTGTCCAGATCCCTAACTAAGCATGAGAATTAGCAAAGGAAAGTAAACAGGCCATTTTAGCACACCAGGAAACTTCTCTCAAGTCACAAACATTCCTGTTTCTGAGAATTATATACAAGTCAATAAAGATTAACTAAACAGTTGGAAATATAGCTAAATAAAAGCTGAGACTTTAAAACTCACGACTATGCATATTGCAAGCGTTTGGCAAGAAGCTCTTGAATGTTTCTTCTTGCTGTATTTCTTAACGCAGTTTCTTTACTCATCAGCTTTGGTAGAGGAATGGAGATCCTCTATTAACGGGTACTTGAAGCACTTGGGCTGTGTTCACAGCCCAAGTTTGCTTCTTAACTCAAAGCCTCAATTCAGATTTCTGATGAGCTTCTTTTTTTTTTTTTTGATTAAACATTATTTCTTAAAACCATAGTATAAAATGTAAAGATGTTAAACTGACATATTAAGTAAAAGCATATTTCAAGAGTTTTTGAAACAGATGAAGGTGCATCTTCTTTTGGTTTGTCAATATCTATTTAAATGTCAGCCTGAGCATATCTTAAAGTATGTATAATTGTGACTGGGACATAATCTTCGTGAATTGTTATACAATTTGTGGAGCCAAGAGATCAACAAATATTTTTAAGTTTCCATTAACTTCTGCCTTTGGATCCTGTTGTAATTTCTTTGTGTACTTTTTGTTTCAGGATAAAGATAGAAAATGAAACTCAAGTGAATCAATTTTGCTCCTTGAATGTAGCTTCCCTAGAAAAGTAGATGAAGTTAAGATTTAAATTACTCTGCAAACTGGAGTAGAATTTCTAATGAAATGTGCATTTAGATTGATTTATACCAATTTCAGTAATTACTATTTATAACTTAAAAATAGATTATCATAGAAAGCTGGAACACTTTTTTGGAGAGAAATATAAAACATAATAATTTGATAATTGTTTATAAGTAGTTAAAATTCTATGTATTGAAAATCACCAAAAGCTGTAAAATATCTGCCTAGAAACTCTTGTTTTTGGTTTCCAAAAGAAGTGAGCCAGCATTGTGGGTTGTTCTGCTTCCTTGGTAAGAATTTCTCTCTGGCATAATCAGTTATCTTACTACTTAAAAAAAAAAATTAAGTCTGAGAAGTTAACAATTGCTAGAAAAAAGAAAACAAACAAAATTTCATCATAAAAGGATTAAGAAGGAATTTTTAAAGAAAGTTTCGAGACCTGAGGAGTTCACTTAAAAATAGATTTAAAAAGTATTTCTCAATACTTGACTGATGCTTTTATGTCCGAGTTCCAGTTACTTTTTAATAATTTCATTTTCAGCTATTTTAGACTTAAACTATTAGCACAGACCATAAAATTAGTAAAATTGATTATTTAATGTTGTTTAAAATTGTCATATTATTTTAAATTGATTATTTCAGTTTTACTCTTTCCTCAGTTGATGCTACTATACAGAACCATTCTAAATAGTCAACAAATAGAATTTTCCCTCGGGGATACATCCTCCATTTCTCATTATTACCAAAAACCTGTGTAGTTCCTTGAATAGAATTTCCTAATTCAGAGGCTTTTCACGTTCTGCACTTTTCTTTTTTTCTCCCTGTTAAAACTTTTTGTCTTTCTCTTGGTCCTGAACTCTGTTCCCAGACTATCATTAAAGCATTATAACCCAAACGACTTAATGATAACTTCTACTTTCCAGGTAACATCTTTCTAAAATGCTAAAGCAACGTTATGGAAAAAAAATCATTTTATTTTTCAAGGGAGACATTTTCCCTTAAGTCACACATGTGTGATCAGCTTTCTTGTTTTGGTTGTATTTTTCCATAATAATCCCACAATGCATTTCATGGGTTACAGCTTGAAACTATACAGGAATGTTAACTTTATAGGCATTGTCACTGCTCTATGGCAATGATTCCCAACTGGGAATGATATGCACTCCCCTCTTCTCCTAGAGATATTTGGCAATGTCTTGAGACATTTTTTGTTTTCACAACTGGGGAGGTGCTACTGGCATCTGGTGGCTTGAAGCCAACTACTCAACACCCTATAACGCAAAGTTCAGCCTCCCACACCAAAGAATTACTCATCCCCAAATGTGAATAGTGCCAAGGTTGAGAAACTCTACTACAGGGCAATGTTAGACTGGAAAGTAGGTAATTAATCTGGCTGAAAGACTTTCCTTTTAATTTGGAGTCAGAGGTAAAGTGAATTTTGATTTCTACCCAGAGTGGTACAGCTATTTATGAAATGGTATACTACCTTTTTGCTTTGGTAGAGATAAAGGATTAAAATATATACACTTTCAAATTTGAATTTAATTAATCCACAATTATTTGTAATTAATCCAAATTATTGTGGTAAATCAAGTAGGCAACTTTACTGTTTCATCTTGATAGGCAATAAAATAGTTTTAGAAATAACACTTGTAGTGTTTTTTTCATTTTATCTCCCCATTCATGTTATTTTTATCTTCTCTAACTCTAGACAGATAACTCAGCAAACCACTTGATTGTTTATAACTGAACAATATTTATTAATGTCTACCATATTTTTATTTACATCTTTAAATTACATCAGTCCCCCAGTTGGAATTCTTCAAAGCTTTTCTTGGTTTGTGTCACTCATTAATTTATTCATTAAATAAATAAGTGTTTTTGGGTATTAACTGATTCAGACATTGTTCTATATGCTACCATCTTACAGTAATGAATAAATAGACAAGCATTCATACAGTCAAGGAGTGAATGTTCTGATGGAGTGAAAGAGAAAATAAACAAAAATGTATGAAAAATTACACTGATATACAAATAAAGCAAGAAAGGAAAGGAAGGAGTGCCATGGTAAGAGACTGAGAGGGAGCAACCAGCAATGCCGGGAGGTGTGATATCCTGGAAGCAAAGTGAAAAAAGTCCTTCAAGGATTATCATCTGTGTCCTACAGTGCTTGTAAGTCAAGCAGGGTGAGGGCTGAGAACTGACCTTGAGAAGCAGCATCGTAGAGGTCACCAATGATCCTGACAGGCACAGCTCTGCTGGGGAGGAAAACTCAGATGAGATGGGTTCAAGAGAGAATGCTGGGAGAAAATTAAGAGGGCAATTGTAGGAAATTCCTTTAAGGAGCTTTCCTATAAGGAGAAATAATAGTTGAAAAAGGAAATGAAGTAAAAACCAATTTGTTTTTTTTGGTGTGTGTGTGTTTTCTTTTTTTTGTAAGATGAGTGAAATAACAGATTATTGGTATGCTGATGGAAATAATCCAAAGAGAAGGGAAACAACTGATGAGGCAAAAGAGGAAGGGGAGAATTGCTGGAGAGACAACATTTAATAGGTGAGAAGGGGTGGGATATGGTACACAAAAGGAGATGTTGATCTTTGATAGGACCATATACAGTTCCTTTATAGAAACAGGATGAAAAAAAGTATGTGGATAAAGATGGAAATACATAGCTGGAGTGAGAGCTTGAGCAACTGAATTTCAAATCACTTTGTTTTTCTCTTTAAAATAGTAGTCAAGGTCATCCACTGAGAGTGAGGATAGGTAAAGAGCTGTTGAAAGTTGGATTTAATTGTGTATTTTTCTCCATCTATGTTCAGCTGGCAGTGGGATATACGTAACTGTAGTTGGAAATTGTCATAGTAAATCTCACAAAGCAAAGGAGGATGAAAAGTTTAAGAATATCTTCAGGAGAGGAATTGAAATGACCAGCCATGGAAATTTTAGCTGCCTTTTCATTTCAAGTTATATTTTCATTTTGTTGATAGTTTCTTTTCCTGTGCAGAAGTTTTTAGTTTGATTAAGTCCCATTTATTTTTGCCTTTGTTTCCCTTGTCTGAGGAGATGTATCTGAGAAGCTATTGCTAAGGCTGGTGTCAAAGAGCTTATCTGCTGTTATCTTCTAGGAGTTTTATGGTTTCAGGTCTTGCATTTAAGTCGTCAACCCATTTTAAGTTAATTTTTATATACAAGTAAGAAAAGGATCCAGTTGCATTCTTTTGGATGTAGCTGTCTAGTTTTCTCAATACCATTTATTGAAGAAATGATTTTTACTCCATTGTATATTCTTGCTCTTTGGCTTACTTCAGATTCTAACAAAATAAAAATTTACAAAGCCAAATTGAAGGAAGGGGTTTACTGGATATTATTTAATAATTGAGATGAGGTGAGGTGAGGTGAGGTGAAGTCGCTCAGTCGTGTCCGACTCTTTGTGACCCCGTGGACTGTAACCTACCAGGCTTCTCTGTCCATGGGATTCTCCAGGCAAGAATACTGGAGTGGGTTGCCATTTCCTTCTCTAGGGGATCTTCCCAACCCAGGGATCGAACCCGAGTCTCCCGCAATGGGGGCAGACGCTTTAACCTCTGAGCCACCAGGGAAGGCCTTTATAATTGAGATGGGTTCCTATCAAAGATGACCTAATCATTTGTTGAAACTCCCATATACATTAGGTAGTTAAAGGCTGGTTATTTATTCAGTATTTGGCTTAATGCCTCCTTCTATAATTGATTATCTTAGAGTACCATTCCTCTCAGTGTCATCCACTGAATTAATGATATTTTTTAAGACATTGGCTGATATCATTGCGATTACTAATTGTTATGTTGTGGGTATCAGAAATAGACAAGTGGTACTTGATTACCAGAAAAAGTGAATCTGCTGTTCATCTTAAACTCTGGAGAGAGTCCTGCTTTGTAAAAATTATAGAAATAAAAGTTAACTTTAAAACATCAGGGCAATAAGTAGATTTTGAAGGCTTTGAACAAGTTGGTAGGAATCAATGAACTTATGTGAAAAAATAATCACAAAAAATTTAAAGTCACTTCTGAAATTTAAAAATGGGTTTTCTTCTTAAAGAAAGTGAAAGTTGGTCAGTCATGTCAGACTCTTTGCAATCCCATGGTCTATACATTCCATGGAATTCTCCAGGCCAGAAAACTGGAGTGGGTAGCCTTTCCCATCTCCAGGGGATCTTCCCAACCCAGGGATGGATCCCAGGTCTCCCGTATTGCAGGAGGATTCTTTACCAACTGAGCCACAAGGGAAGCCCATTAGATTTAGATATTGTCCTACTGTCTTAATAACTTTCAAATGCACAACAGAACATTGTTAACTATAGTTACTAGGTTGTACATTACATCCCTAGGTCTTACTTATCTCATAAGTGAAAGTTTGTACTTTTTGACCACCTTCACCCATTTCCCTCACCTTTCACCATTCATCTCTAGTAACTACCAATCTGTTCTCTGTTTCTATGAGTTCAGATTTTTAAGATTATAAGGGAGATTATTGTTTGTCTTTCTTTGTCTGGTTTATTTCACTTAGCCTAATGCTCTCAAGTTCCATCCACGTTGTCCTAAACAGCAGGATTTACTTCTTTTTTGTTTAATGGCTGAATTGCATATATATGTAGGAAAATGGGAAATAGTGGGAAAATATCTGAACATTTATATACATATTGGAGAAAAAAATGGCAACCCACTCCAGTATTCTTGACTAGGAAATCCCATGGACAGAGGAACTTGGCGGGCTACAGTCTGTGGGGTTGCAGAGTCAGACATGACTGAAGCGACTAAACATGCATGCATGCATATATATGTAGAGAAATGGGAAGTAGTGGGAAAATGTCTACATGTTATATACATGTATTTACACCCATATATATCCATTTTCTTTATCTACTCATGTGTCAGTGAACACTTAGTTTTCATGCCTTGACTATTGTAAATAATGCTGCAGTGAGCATACGATGAAGATATCTCCTTAAGATAGTGATTTGGTTTCTTTTGGATGTACAGAAGGTCCCTGACTTACAATGGTTTGACTTAAGACTTTTCAACTTTACAATGGTATGAAAGTGATCCCCATTTAAATTCTGATCTTTTCTAAAAAGATATGCAGCTTGGCATATGTGGTAGGAGGAACTCTATTTTACTGATGCTGGGCCCTGGCTGTGTCCACAGATCTGTCAGTCATGAGATTATGAGGGTAATCATACAACCATTCTTTGCACATATGACCATTCTGTTTTCCACTTTCAGTACAGTTCAGTTCAGTTCAGTTGTTCAGTCTTTCTAATCCCAAATACTGCAGCATGCCAGGCTTCCCTGTCCATCACCAACTCCCAGAGCTTACTCAAACTCGTGTCCATAGAGTCAGTAATGCCATCCAACCATCTCATCCTCTGTCATCCCCTTCTCCTTCCGCCTTCAATCTTTCCTAGCATCAGGGTCTTTTCCAATGAGTTGGTTCTTCACATCAGGTGGCCAGAGTGTTGGAATTTTAGCTTTAGCATCAGTCCTTCCAATGAACACCCAGGACTGATCTCCTTTAGGATGGACTGGTTGGATCTCCTTGCATTCCAAGGGACTCTCAAGAGTCTTCTCCAACACCACAGTTCAGAAGCATCAATTCTGTGCTCAGCTTTCTTTATAGTCCAACTCTCACATCCATACATGTCTACTGGAAAAACCATAGCTTTGACTAGACAGAACCTTGGATGGTAAAGTAATGTCTCTGCTTTTTAATATGTTCTGTGGGTTGGTCATAGCTTTTCTTCCAAGGAGCAAGCATCTTTTAATTTCATGGCTGCAGTCATCATCTGCAGTGATCTTGAAGCCCAAGAAAATAGTCTCTTATAGTTTCCATTGTTTACCCATCCATTTGCCATGAAGTGATGGGACCAGATGCCATGATCTTAGTTTTCTGAATGTTGGCTTTTAAGCCAACTTTTTCACTCTCCACTTTCACTGGTTCCTCTTGGAACCAGTCTGTTGTTCCATGTCCAGTTCTACCTGTTGCTTCTTGACCTGCATACAGATTTCTCAGGAGGCAGGTCAGTTGGTCTGGTATTCCCATCTCTTTGAGGATTTTCCAGTTTGTTGTGATCCACACAGTCAAAGCTTTCAGTACAATATTCACTAAATCACATGAGATATTTAACACTTCATTGAAAAATGTCTCTGGTGAAGGTAGAGACATTACTTTATCAACAAAGTTCTGTCTAGTCAAAACTATGGTTTCTCCAGTAATCATGTATGGATGTGACTACTATGGCTGTATGTTAGGTAATTTTTGCCCAAATGTAGGCCAACCTAAGTGTTCTGAACATGTTTAAAGTATGATGTTTGGTAGGTAGAAAAAAATACATTTTATACTTATTATATTTTCAATTTATGATTTCTTTTTCAGATCACAACTCTCTTGTGAGTCAAGGTAGACCTGTATACCCAGGAATTCAGTTGCTGGATTATATGGTAGTTCTATTTTTAATATTTTGAAGAACCTCTATTTTTAGTATTTTTCATAGTGGCTGGACCAGTTGCATTGCAAGGGCCACTGTTTTCATTCGCAAGGTTTCCAGCCATTTCTTTCGATCTTAAGCATCCATGACAGCAGTTCAATCTTAAGTCATTAAGTAACAACTCAAACAGTAGTTCTGAGTAAGGATGAGGGTGGGGGAGTTGTAGAGTCAGTTTGGGGAAGCTTTCCAAGCCACACATTCCTAGCTCCATTATCTTGCTGAGATGCTGATAGTCTCCCACCAACTCCCATTTGAGAATCATTTATCTATAGCACATCCGCAAGTTTTTATTTGCTTCCAGTTGGCAAAATTTAAACCAATACTTAAAAACTAAGCAGGGATTTTGCTCAGTGAAAAACTAGACTGTTAGATTGGAGTAGAAAGGAGATCTTACGTTTTAATATTTTGAAACTTAGAGCTTCACAATTTAAAATTATTTTGAAACTTAGTTCAAAAATCCCAGTTACTTACCCATCAGCAACTATATATATATATATATATATATATATATTTTTTTTTTTTTTTCTGTACAATGTTCTCTCTAGAATTACTTCTGCAGGAATATGGGGAGGGAGTGTGGAGGAAGATACTGTGCCATATATCTGTCTAACCGCTATTTTTCTTTTTATTATCATGCTTTCAGAAATATTTGTTAAATATTATGGCCTGTGGGTGACTGTGCTAGGCACTATTTGCACTTGCCAATGATAGAACACAATAATCTCCTGTTTCCATCGAACGCTCTTCCAGTTCTCTGGAGGAGAAATCAGTGTCTTCTTTTTTACTCTCGTGGTGGGTGGCCTGTTGATTTGGGCTGATGCTGTTCAGTATGTACTCATTTGGCTAAGCTGTAATTAGACCAAGACTGTGGCACTTCTTGCTTTGTCTACAGTGAGACCTGGTGATAGAGGAGACAAAGGATGAATCATGTATACCGTAACTATTTGATGGGAAACTCTTTAAGAATAAAATCCATCTAACAAAAAGTAAAAACCAATAAAAAAAAGAGTTTATATATAATAAGGAAGTGATTTTAGCTTAGATGTGTAATAGCAGCACTGCAGACTTTAAAACTGAGAAAGAAATAATATACTTCTATTATTAGTTCTTCAACTAGAGAGGAAACTCCTTATGTTCAGGATACAAATATTATATTTGTTTATATTCAGAGCATGGGTAAAGAAGGGGCCCTGAGCAAAGTCTATATTCAGGACATAGGTTTTAACTTACTGACTGATACATTTGAAAAAATAAGTAAAAGTTTTCTGCTTGGGTAATATTGAAAGTTAATTTCAGTTTGATTTTGAGTATGCCTTTGATTTAAAAAAAATCTTATTTGTGCAGCTTATATTTAATTGTGCACAGCCTTGTGTTCTTTGTTAGTTAATATAGACTCTGAGAAGTTAGAGAGTACTCTTGCCTGGAGAATCCCATGGATGGAGGAGCCTGGTGGGCTGCAGTCCATGGGGTTGCTACGAGTTGGACACGACTGAACGACTTCACTTTCACTTTTCACTTTCATGCATTGGAGAAGGAAATGGCAACCCACTCCAGTATTCTTGCCTGGAGAATTCCAGGGACGGGGAAGCCTGGTGGGCTGCCGTCTATGGGGTCGCACAGAGTCGGACACAACTGAAGCGGCTTAGCAGCAGTAGCAGCAACAGCAGGCGCTCAGTGAATCATGGACAAATGGAAGAAACCTGAGGAATAAAATGCAGCTGTACATTTTATTCCTTTCCCCACATTACTTAAGACTAAAGCCTTAAGTGATGGATTTGAGAGGATGACTATGGCAAAGATTGTTAGCTGTCTACCAATGATCCGTCCTGTCTCTTTAGTGGAAAGACAATAGCCAGGCAAGCACCCAGAATTCAGTTTTCTTTCTCCCTTGGTTTGGAGTGGAAGTGGCTTGTGCACAGCTGGGCTGGGACTTTTCAGAAATGTGTGTTTAGGTCCTTTTGGCTCTCCTTCCACGTCTGCCAGCTAGCTAGAGGTGCTGTTGCATCCACAGAGGATGGAAAAGCCACACAACAGGTTGAAGAGAGAGGCCTACCAGCATGGATACCAGTCTTGAACTGTTGCATAAGTGGGAAATACACTTCAACTGCCTTTGGTTCATTAAGAATTTTGTATTTGTAATAGCAGTCTAGTTTCATCCTAACCAGTACAGTCTTTAATTTACTTACAGATTTAGTGATAAATAATGATTCAGGGGCTTCCCTGATGGCTCATTGGTGAAGAATCCAGTTGGCAATGGAGGAGACCAGGATCTGATCCCTGCTCTAGGAGGATTCCGCATGCCAAGGAGCAAATAAGCCCATGGTCCACAACTGTTTTTTTTTTTTTAACAATTAATTAATTTATTTTAATTGGAGGCTAGTTACCAAACAACATTTTTGCCATACATTGACATGAATCAGCCATGAGTGTACATGTGTGCCCCATCCTGCACTCCCTCCCACCTCCCTCCCCATCCCATCCCTTTGGGTTGTCCCCGTGCCCCAGCTTTGAGTGTGCTGTTTCATGCATTGGACTTGGACTGGTCGTCTATTTCACATATGGTAATATACATGTTTCAATGCTGTTCTCTCAAATTATCCCACCCTCACCTTCTCCCACAGAGTTCAAAAGTCTGTTCTTGACATCTGTGTCTTTTTTTGCTAGCTTGCATATAGGGTCATTGTTACCATCTTTCTAAATTCCATATACATGCACTAATATACTGTATTGGTGTTTTTCTCTCTGACTTTTCAATCTGTATAATAGGCTCCAGTTTCATCCTCATTAGAACTGATTCAAGCTCATTCTTTTTAATAACTAAGTAATATTTCATAGTGTATATGTACCACAGCTTTCTTATCCATTTGTCTGCTGATGGACATCTAGGTTGCTTCCATCCACTGTCCACAGCTATTGAGCCTGTGCTCTAGAACCCAGGAACTGCAACAACTGAGCCCACGTGCTGCGACTACTGAAGCCCACAAGCCCTAGAGCCTGTGCTCTATAACAAGAGAAACCACCGCAACGAGAAGCCCTTTATTGCAACTAGAGAGTAGCCTCTGCTCGTTGCAACTAGGGAAAAGCCTGAACATGAAATAAGACCCAGCACAGCCAAAAATATATAAATAAAATAGAAAATTAATGGTTCAACCAATAAAATGCTAAGAAATGCTTAAAAGTAGAAACAGATATATACAAAGTACTACACAAATATGAAAAATTAGAGGCTATTATGGCCATTGTCAAAAAAGAAAACATAATAGAACAATGGGATTTGAGTGGCAAACATACAGAACAAAGATTATATCTTAAATGAAGATCTGGTTTTCTCATACCTTAAAAATGGCCCGAGGCCTGATTTTGCCACTCATGTAGCTGTGTGTAGCTATCTCAGGAGCCTATGGTTTGGTATTTTTCATCATTGAAGATGACTATTAGACTATTTCTACTATTTCTACTATGTTAGACTATTTCTACTCCCAAAGAAGCTAAATTTAAGAAAGAGACCCTGCTTCTGAAGTAGGAGTTGCTATAGTTTCTTGGCTAATTTGAGAATGTAATTGGTTTTTAGTTAGCTTTGTCCTGTCATAGCTGACCTCTCTTGCTGTATTCAAGATCCCTTCTTTGTGAATTTAAAATAGAACCTCATTAGAGTTCCTAAGGAAAAAAAGTTACTCAGCTTTCTTTTAGCCTCTAACTTTAGCATATTATTTTTCAATTTATAAAATTAGTAGTGCATGGCATAAATATATTTATTTCTATATTTCATAGCATAATGAATAAATGTATTTTCCCTGTGTCTGGTTCTAGGTTCTAATATATTTTACCTATAACATGAATGAGGTGGATTCTTTGCTATCTAAGGTTCTGGAGAAGGCAATGGCATCCCACTCCAGTACTCTTGTCTGGAAAATCCCATGGACGGAGGAGCCTGGTGGGCCGCTGTCTATGGGGTTGCACAGAGTCGGACATGACTGAAGTGACTTAGCAGCAGCAAGGTTCTTTTTAAAAAAATTGAGGTGTATTCTTACAGGGGAAAGTTTGCCCAAGTGGAGACACCTTGAGCAAAGAGCTGGATGGGCTTTTCAGCTCCAAGACTGGCTGTGAATCTTTGTTTTCACAAGAGAATTCCTTTTTTCCCAGTTGAAACATTTTTAGAAATATTTTTTTTGTTTTTGTCTTCACTGTCAGTTCTCTCTGCAGCTGCCCTGTTCCACTGCACCATACTGGCCCCATCTTTCTAAAAAATACCCTGATTCTAGTGCCTGGTTCCTGGCAAATGTGGGGCTTCCCTGATAA
This sequence comes from Neotragus moschatus, assembly GCA_006410615.1. Classification (NCBI taxonomy): domain Eukaryota; kingdom Metazoa; phylum Chordata; class Mammalia; order Artiodactyla; family Bovidae; genus Neotragus; species Neotragus moschatus. Next base: position 554,722 of record SJYA01001556.1, on the reverse strand, counting down.
ATCAGTTGGTGTAAAGAATCCGCCTGCAATGCAGGAGACCCCGGTTTGATTCCTGGGTCGGGAAGATCCTCTGGAGAAGGGATAGGCTACCCACTCCAGTATCTGGCTTCTCTTGTGGCTCAGCTCATAAAGAATCTGCCTGCAATGCAGGAAACTTGGGTTTGATCCCTGGGTTGAGAAGATCCCCTGGAGAAGGGAACGGCTACCCACTTTAGTATTCTGGTCTGAAGAATTCCATAGACTCTATAGTCCATGGGGTCGCAAAGAGACACGGCTGAGCGACTTTCACTTTGCTTCATCTCCGCTTACCAGACAAGTATACCTCACATAGGTGAGCATTGGAGTGTGCAGTGCCTCACTTCGCCAGTAGGGGCGCTGGCCCTACTTTATTGAGTTTAACCCGAAATTCCCTTGGGATCTCTGGCTGGGCTTGTAAAGTGTTATTTCTGAATGCCATCACTCCCTAAAAACAGTTTAATTTTATTTTAAATATTTATTTTACTTATATAATACACTTATTTTATGTATAACACCCTTACAATAATTAGCAGTTTTCATATAAACAACATAGTCCTTGGGGCCCTGAAGTTCTTAATGATAGAGCAAAACATTTGATTTAAGACACAGACCCGTCAGAATAAGCTTCCTAGTTCTTAAGAGCTGTACTCACTCCTGTGTAAGAATTTGCTGTTGCCCTGAGTAACTGTTTGGCCTGACTCTGCCAACACTCATCTATCTTTGCCCATTTTTAGAAAGGGCATTTATATTTAATGTGTTATGAATGAAACATTTTCCTTCCTCCTTCAGCTGGCAGCCGAGAGGGAAGCTCTGATATAACAATGTTGTTACCATTATACACACAGCATCTGGCTGCCCTCTCTTCCTCTCCCAGTGCCAACTCACTTTGTATGTATACAGTGGGATGGCCAGGTAGACAAGGGTCATTAAATACACAGTATGAAGTTGGGAAGGAGAAAAAGAAGTCAAAATCGATGTGAGTCCCTCACAGAGAAGCTAAAAGGCAAAAGGTCAAAGTTTCCTTGTGTGTTTAAAAATTTTCGTAAGTGAAAGAAGACACTGTTTTTATGTTCTGTGTGTCCGAGTGTTAACAGGATGAGAAACACTTTTTGTTCACATTTTCTTGTAACCTTGAACTGAGAATGTTGAAGTTCTTGCCTTGCTTTTTCATTGCATCCCACGGAAAGGTTACTCCAGATTCACTTGGCAATATTCAGACAAGCTATTTCCTAATCCTCAAAATAGCTTTTGTTTAGAGTATTTCCCAAAAGTCTTAAAATATGTTCATGAACTGTATATATACTTCATTTACTAAACCTTAGGATTGAAATTCTTAAACGAAAAATAAAACTTGACAAAGACTTTTAAAAAATGTAAATATAGATGAGCCGAAGAGCGCGTTGAAGGATCACCTTTTTCTTATAAATATTATATAAATAGTACAATTTTATACTCAGAACAGAATGTCACCAATACTATGAGGTTTAATTTTTCTTGTTCCTGCTGTGATTCATACTAATTTTTTGACTTATCAACCACAGAATATTTTTATTTACAATAAAATTACTCCCTGAATGCCAAACAAGAGACAGTATTACAAAATGATTCAAATCTGAAAGTCCTTTTCTGAGGGTTCTGCGTGGTGTAGATTGTTCTCCCAGAGAACACATTTTGTTTTTTAAAATGGCAAAATCATTCATTTCCTCATTCAACAAATACCCGTTACGTGCCAAGTGACATTGTGCTAGTATTGGTGATACAGTAGTAGAAGAAATAGACATTAACCCAATAATCGCACACATATGCACACACACGTATACTCATAGATTGTGATTAGTGTTATAAAAGAAAAACACTGGCCACTTTGAGAGACCTGATTTAGCTAAGTATTAAGGGCAAAACATATGGGGAGGTAATTATTGAACTGTGGTGGGAAGAATGAACAGGAGACAGGTAGGTAGGAGCAAGGAGGGCCAGCATATGTGATGGTCCTAGGATGGGAAGAAAGCCCAGCGTGTGTGAGAACCCCGAAAAAGGCCAGTGTGCCCAGGAGGCAGAAGTTGAGAAAGTAAGTGTCCCATGAGGTTGGTGGGTCTGGCTCTTGTAAGGCTGAAAACCTCTTTTGATCTTTATACTAAGGTCAGAGGAAGTTCTTACAGTATTTTAAGCAAAGAGGTGACAAGATTATATGAACATAAAAAAAGAAAATTCCTCTTGCTGAACTGTGGAGGGTAAATTGGCTATGTGAAAGTCATTCAGTCGTGTTTGACTCTTTGTGACCCCATGGACTATACAGTCCATGGCATTTTCCGGGCCAGAATACTGGAGTGGGTAGCTGTTCTCTCCTCCAGGGGATTTTCTCAACCCAGGGATCAAACCCAGGTCTCCCACGTTTCAGGTGGATTTTATACCATCTGAGCCACAAGGGAAGCCTGGGTAAGTTGGAGGGAGAGAAAAGAATGGATAAGGGAAGACCAGAAAGAAACCTGTTAAATAATTCAAGGGAGAACTGATAGCTGTAGTGGTGAAGAGGAGGAAAGTGGAGAGGTTTAAGGAACTTCTCGGAGATAAAATCGATAGGAAAGTTCTTAGAGTTCTCAGTGAAACTGAGAAGCCTGGGCTAAACCTTAGTTGGCGAGGCACTTGTTTTCCTCATTGTTGAGGGGCAGGTGGCATTTATGTGACATCAGGAGAGGTGGCTGCTGAAGAAGGCAGACAATTAATAGGTTGCCTCGTGGTAAACGTCTCAGAAACAGGAAAGCCAAAGTTACTGCAACATAGCGGCCAAGCTAAGGTCGGCACAACAGCTGGGAGTTCTCTGGGGAAGGCTTGCTGAATGAAGCAACAGAGCACGACATCCAATACTGGTTATATATGGAGTGGCTCATGATTTCCCAGGCAGCTCTGCAAGCGTCCCAACGTAACCCAAGAACGCGAAACCTGCCAAGTCACCTGACTTACCTTTGCGACAGCTCCATGAGTTTCCAAGGCCTCTTTCTCCTTCTAGGGTACAACACAATAGTCAAGGTTGCTTAGCCTTTTGCCCACTAAATGGACCTTGGTGTTCTAGAAAGATTTTGAGATGAACAATCAGAAGACCCAGGGTCTAGATGCGGGCTCTGAACTTTTCTGGTGGTGGACATCTTCGAGGTACAGGTTCCCTCATATTTAAAATGTGGTGAATAAAATCTACAGCCTTGTAAGGTTGTTGTGAAGGTTAGGTGTATAACAGGTCCTCCACAAATGGTACCAACAATAATACAAAATAATTTTTGCTCTGCAAGTATCCTCTTGGGCATCCCTAGTGGTCCAGTGGCTAAGAATCCACTTGCCAATGCAGGGGACACAGCTTTGATCCCTGCTCTGGGAAGATCCCATATGCCATATGGCAACGAAGCCTGCAAGCTCCAATTACTGAGCCAGTGTTCTAAAGCCTGAAAGTCGCAACTACTGAGCCCCTGGGCCACAACTACTGAAGCCCATGTGCCTTACAGCCTGTGCTCTGCAACAAGAGAATCCACCACAATGAGAAGCCCACATACTACAACAGAGAAGGCCTTGCTTGCCACACCTAAAGAAAGCCTGTTTGCAGTCATGAAGACCTGCCACAGCCAAAAATAAATAAATCTTAAAAAAAAAAATCCTCTTCTCTCTCTTCTTTCTTTTACACAGTTTCTCTTTTTGAAATTGTTTTCCACACCCATAGCTTCAGCTGTAACTTCATTTGTCAAGTGTTGCACACTTGTTAGGTTTTCAGACAATGTACAAGATGATGGAGACAGAGTGGAGAAGACCAATAATCTCTATCTTCACAGAACTTCTACTTAAAGAGAGACGAGCTAGGCCTCCCTTGGGGCAGAGACTGTGGGCTGTCACAATATCAGGGTCCTCTTTTTCTGAACACACTACAGATTACACTTCTCAGCCTCCCTTGCAGTTAGATGTGGTCATGCAAGTCTAAACAGAATGTGAGTGGAAGTAATATGTGTGTTACTTCCAAGCCAAGATTCTTACGAGGAGGTGGGTATGCTTTTTCTACTCTCTCCTTTACCCTTTACTGGATGGATGCAGATAATACTAAAGGTTCCCAGGACAAAAAGAAAGCCAAAGATGGAAGGCACCTAGGTCCCCAACTTACCATGTGAAAGAAAGCCATTTCCAGCCCAGGGATGTTGGCCTTGGACTGCTTTATGTTCAACAATAACCAAAATAACTTCTATTGTGTTTGAGTCACTAAAATTTGTTTGCTCATTTGTTATGCGGTTGATCCCTCTATCGTGGTTCTCTTCAGTCCCAATCTTCTTGCTCTCTTGTAATCAATGGCCTTAAGACATTTCTTTGCTGTTGCCCAGAAGGCACCATCATCTCAAAATGTCTGAAGCTAAATTGATAATCTCACCTTCCAAACATTTTCTGACCTATTTCTTGATAATAATGGCATCAACATTGTAAAGTTCTCCAGGCTTCATGAAGCAGAATCAGCTCTCTTTCTCTTTTACCCTTGACTGCAATCAGTTACCCATTTCTATTCTACATCTTTTGCGACCTTCTGGAATTTGACCCTGCCTTTCCATCCTCTCTTGTACCATCAGCCCCATTGAAAAAGGTGCCTCTCTCAAAGGGTAAAGGGGCTAAAATTCAGGTCATACACCCCAGCACAGGTCTGTGTCCACCTAGAGGAAAGTGAAAGTGAAGTGAAAGTGAAAGTCACTCAGTCGTGTCTGACTCTTTGCAACTCCATGGACTATACAGCCCATGGTATTCTCCAGTCCAGAATACTGGAGTGGGTAGCCTTTCCCTTCTCCAGGGGATCTTCTTAACCCAGGGATCAAACCCATGTCTATCCATATTACAGACGGATTCTTTACCAGCTGAGCTACAAGGGAAGCCCAACCTAGAGGAAGGGGAGCTTTTTTGTAATTTGCATAAAGGTGTCAAAAGAAGGGATTTCTTTCTAATCTGCTATAATCTTCTTGGGAATTTGAGAAGCTCCAAGCCTCTAGTGCTTCCTGAAGCATTGGTAGGCATCTGCCAGTTTATAACATTCTCCCCAGTCTCCTCCACTTCCAGTTTATCCTGTGAGTCCTTCCTATGTTAATCTTCCAAAAGCATTAATGTCATGATTTGCCGCTTAAGGAGTTCATTGGTTCATACTTGTCTATCATACTGAACTCTGTAGCCTTGTATGCAAAGCTTTCTGTGATCCAGAACCATCTCACTTCAACCTTTTCTGTTACTCTTTCCCATATTTCTCATTGTAAACTACATTGGCCTTTGGGGAAGGGACATTTTTTGTTGCATCACAGTGTTCCAAGAATTACGGAACATTTAGCCTCATTGAGCCCATTCATTAAATGCCAGGAGAATCTTTCATACATTGTGACAACAACATACGTGTCCACAAATTTCAGAGATTTCATCTAAGTCTGAACCACCACCACCACCACCAAAAAAATGTTCTATAGAGAGAAAGACAACTAGTTCAAAATATACATTGTGTACTTTATCCAAACTGGGCTACTTGGGATGATCTAATATGCTTAGTTCTACCCTGATTTTCTTCATTGAGTTTTTTTTTGCTGACTGGAATAGCCCTATTTTCTTTCTAGAAAACCCATTTCTTTGAGCACAAGTATAGATACTGTCTCTTTCAGGAACTCTTCTCTGGCCACGCTGACCAGGGGTCATTTCCGAATCTCCGTGATGCATCCTGCTTTCGGTTGGCTTACTTCATTGTTTGCTTTGAACCATCCTGTGTGCATGCTCCTTCTCTCCCATGTTGGATCATATGCTCCCTATTGACAGGAACTTAATCTGTTTAGTGTAGCTCTTAATTTCTGGCAGCTTCTTGCATGTGTTTAAATGTGCTAAACATCCATGAAAAGGAAGAGGCCAAATGATACAGTGTAGTGGAAATAATATGAACTTTGGAGTTGTTTTTACAGTGAGACTGTATTACTTGCCATTGTTGGTCTGGCACATGTAATATAATCTCCACAAGCTTCCAGTTTATTCATCTGTAAAACAGTGCTAACAATATTGAACCTAGTGAGTAGACATGAGGAGTAAATAAGAATCTATAAAATATTAAGTATATCATAGGGCAATTAATAGAAACTAGAAGTAATAATGAAAACAGTTAAATATCAAGTTTAAAAAGCTTTTTATTGCTGACTTAGACATTTGCTTGGATGTTCAGGACTGCATTATCTCTCTGTGACCATGCCTGGGGCTGGTATTCATTGAATGGTTTTGGCTTGAACCTTTCCTTTTCTCATATTTTCAGGTTGGTTCTGAGCCTGGGAAAGCTTAGAGATATAGAGAAGGATTTCCCTAATACTACCTACCAAGCTTCTGTATAAATTTTGCTAATAGACACAAGGAGGGTTGAGGGGAAATAGGAATGTGCTCATTCTGATGCTCACTGACAGGAATTTCACTGGGCCATTGCAACTCATTGTAACTGAAAAATTGTAATATTTACCCAACCAACCTTCCATCCTTATATCCATATACGTATATACCTCTCCATTTTCCTTTCTATCCTTTTTTCTACCTAGTCATCCATACACCCATGCGTCTGCCCTTTGACATTTTTAAGTGCTGCCTATGTCTCTGTATTATGGTAGGATTTGGAAATATAATGAGGAAGAAGACAGTTAGTTTCTCATCTCAAGAACATCATTGTCAAAGAGGCCAAAGAGAAATGTAATAAATAAAGTGAACAGTTACCATATCAACTGGAAAAACAAATATAGGATTCAAACTCTTTGTGGATCTTGATTCCTCTGATTGAGTTGCAAACAACTTATAATTTTTTAAAATAACTGATTGAAAAGAGCTTCCTTCTCTATTAAAAATACAAGCAAAACAGGGCCATCACTGTGAAAACTAGGTCATCTGTAGACTTAGAGGAAATAGTACATATAAGGCTGTCATCAGTTATGATAGTATTATGTTATGTCAGACCATGCATTGCAATGGGAAAGATAGAGAATTTGGATGCAGAGGACTCACATCTTAGCCTCTTACTGATGTTGAAGTTAATTATCTTCTTGGAGTCTGTTAATTTATTTATCAAATAGGGAAATTCTCAACTCATGAGGTTGTTATGAATAACAAATGAGATCATGTATGTGAAAATGCTTCCTAAAATGCTGAACTTCACATTAATTATTATCCTTTGGAAATAATCCAAAGATTTTTTCTAATTTATGTATCTGAATTTTATAATTGAGAAAATATATACATTTACTGGATCTATTTTAAAATATATACATTTAATGAATATATTTTGAGCTCCAGGATTGTATATAAATTTAAATGTACAGATTAGCTTTAACATCAAAAAAAGTATTATCTTAGAGAATCACAAGGCTTATCCAATAAGATCTTCATCAAAAGAGATGACTGATTGTTTTAAAAATGAAGAAGATTAATTAGGAATAATTCAACATATTTCAACAATTTCTTTAAAAGATCAGCACTATTTCATTCAATTCAAAAGGCCTGAGTGATCATAATATAGGAAGAATTGTGCTTTTCCTTCAGAGGAAAGAGGGAAATCTGTTTAATACCATCATTCAGAGGTTGAGTTTCTTCTTTATCAGTCTTTTCTGATATATCGCAAAATTTAGACAGAATTTATTTACTGAACAGTTTCTGATTCTTTAATGAAAGAATTAATTTTCCCTGTGTTTCTAAAGTAACAAATGCAATTGACATATCTTATCTCACCTTGAAGCATATAGCATTTAAATTGAATGACTATGAGCACCAAGGCTACTCTTTCCTTGGGTTACTCTTCCAGTGGTAACTCCAGGATACTCCTTAGGAATTTTCTACAGTTCTATGGGCCTATCTGGATGATATCCTGGAGGAAGAAATGGCAACCCACTCCAGTGTTCTTGCCTGAGAAATATCATGGACAGAGGAGCCTGGTAGGTTACATTCCACAGGGTCACAAAAGAATTGAATATGACTTAGACTGTGAAGAAAGCTGAGTGCTGAAGAATTGATGGTTTTGAACTGTGGTGTTGGAGAAGACTCTTGAGATTCCCTTGGACTGCAAGGAGGTTTAACCAGTCCATTCTGAAAGAGATCAGCCCTGTGATTTCTTTGGAAGGAATGATGCTAAAGCTGAAGCTCCAGTCCTTTGGCCACCTGATGCGAAGAGTTGACTCATTGGAAAAGACTCTGATGCTGGGAGGGATTGGGGGCAGGAGGAGAAGGGGATGACCGAGGATGAGATGGCTGGATGGCATCACTGACTTGACGGACGTGAGTCTGAGTGAACTCTGGGAGATGGTGATGGACAGGGAGGCCTGGAGTGCTGCGATTCATGGGGTCACAAGGAGTCGGACACGACTGAGCGACTGAACTGAGCTGAACTAGCAACTAAACAATGGACTTGTCTACATATTGTTGTCCTAGTGAGAGAATAGGAGAGCTTAGAAGTCCCGTTTCTATGACTGTCACTGAAACACAGTGGTTTTGGTCTTTCTAATGATATCCTCATCGCTAACTGAAGAATAATTCTACAATGACCGGTAGTCACCACTACCACAGCCAGTCCACTCGTGGTCTCTCCCAATGTAAGTGGAATAAAGAGAGTCTGGCTTCCCTGGACTCCTCTTGTCTGTGCTAGCTGCTGTTCACAAGGTCCGTTATCTCTCAGGAGACCAAGAAAACTGGATCTGAAGGGCATTCCAGCCAGTCCTATCTCAAACCTTCACATCCCAGCACCTGAATGTGTGACACTCCGTGCAGAGGAAAAACTCTTATCTTTTCACAGAGATGGAGAAGACACATTTCATGTCTTAAAGTCAACTTGGAAGACACATTTAGTATTATGCAGTATGATTTAAAGCTGAAATAACTGCCCCATCTCATTTACAATTAACAAAACCTTGGGTTATACAAACTATTGGGATTTTTTTGAAAAAAATATTTATTTTCCTCAAGGTTTTTATTTAAAGATGTTTAAGAAATATGAACCATTTTAAAGTGACAGTATTTCTTGTTTTATGTTTTGGTTTTTTGGCTGTGAGGCATGTGGGATCTTAGCTCTCTGACCAGGAATCAAACCTGTACCCTCTGCACTGGAAGGCAAAGTCTTGACCACTGGACTGCCAGGGAAGTCCCTTGCTTAAGTTTTTTTAAGATAAGAAATAAAATGCATATACCGTATTGTTCTTTGACGTTCTACTCCCAAAGTAAAAAAAAAGGAAATAAATAGCAAATAAATAGAGAATTAATATAGAAAAAAGCCCTTCCTCCCTTGCTGCTTTTGCCATACCCACACTGATTCTCAGGAACAGTTCAGTCATAGCAGACACCTCCCAGATCAGCTGAACATTCTGGTTCGTTTGGCCACCATTTTCTCCAAGCTATTTTTCTTTGTTATTACTCATATCCTTAATTTCTCTTTGTAGATGTGGCCACACGGTCCTTGGGACAGCTTGGTTACATAAAGAAGATAACAGATTCAATGAAGAAACTCAGAAACGGAAAGCTGACAAATTGAATAAACAAGTTTATCACATTTCCAAAGGGAGAACATGGAGAGTTTGCCAAGGGGACTGCAGAATTTACTAACTTCAGGCTATGTGACTGTAAAATAGCTTCTAGGAATTTCGGCCATTTCCTCATACAATACTGCTAAGTTACAGAGGGATTGGACAAATAAACAAAACATTTACAAATAACTCACAACACATTTATGAGCCTTTTGTTTTACCTACTATCTTCATAATTGTTCCTTACCTCAACTTGTTTTTTATTTCCTAACAAAACAATATCATGTCTATAACTTAAATCAAGCAGAGTTCTTCTAAAGACTACTTTTTCATATATCTTCACTGATATAATGGATACTGGTTTATTTCAACCCTTCAAAACTAAATACAAGTAAAAGAATGTAAAAGGTATTAATCACATTGCCCACACTATTTTTTTGGGAGGGAGGGGAAAGGCTGCGCTGGTCTTCATTGCTGTGAACAGGTTTTTTCTAGTTGTGGTGAGAGGGGCCTCCTCTCTAGTTCCGGGGCATGGGCATCTCGTTGTGGTGGCTTCTTTTGTTGCAGGAGCACAGGCTTTAGGGCTTGCAAGCTTCAGCAGTTGTGACTTATGGGCTCTAAAGCACGGGCTCGGTAGTCGTGGTGCATCAGCTTAGTGGCATATGGAATCTTCCTGGACCAAGGATCTAACCCGTGTCCCCTGCTTTGGCAGATGGATTCTTAACCGTTGGACCACCAGGGAAGTCTTGCCCGCTGTATTTTGTTCAATGATTCTATGTGTTAAAATGTATTTTTTGGGGGGTGTAATAATTTTTTAGATACAAATTTATTTATTTTAATTGGAGGCTAATTACTTTACAATATTGTATTGGTTTTGCCATACATCAACATGAATCCACCACGGATGTACACATGTTCCCCATCCTGAACCCTCCTCCCACCTCCCTCCCTGTACCATCCCTCTGGGTCATCCCAGAGCACCAGCCCCAAGCATCCTGTATCATCGAACCTCGACTGGCGATTCATTTCACATATGATATTATACATGTTTCAATGCCATAAAATGTATTTTTAATTTGAACTAAATTTGATAATGTTACTGCTGCATTACAACTCTTGGAGAGCCCCCAAAGGCCGACAAAACATAGTGCATGAGTTTAACTGGGGTTTTCTGGAGTTCTTTAAGTTGTTTCAGGTTATATTTTCTTTTTTACAATAATGTCACCATCTGGGAATCAAGTTGTGGCATGACTCATTAGAGAAACTTCTCTAAGTGTGAAGCTAGAAATATGAAACATAAAAATTTAATACATTGGTGTTAATATCAAAGAGATTGCTTTATTTTGTCTACTTCATATCTCTAGTCAATTCCACTCAAAAGAGCAAGGATATTCTTCTTGCAGATGAGTATTTGGTTTGTCCCATCTCTTTAACACATAGGATACAATATTCCTTTCAAAAGAGTTTACACTTGTTTTTCTTATTAGCAGTCTACCCTTTCATAAGGTAGGAAGAAGCAAGTTCTCAAGACTCATGGTACAAGTGAATAAACTCAAGTCCTCAGTACTCGTGGTACAAGTGAACAAACTGAGGTCACAAAAAGCACATCTCAGTTTTAAAAAATAATTCAGTGTATTTTCTTTAATAGTTGTGTTTTTAAAAGAAGTGGGATATCTGTGTTCAGGATTGGCCATGAGCAGTGAAAGGAAGTAGTGAAAATGATTTTAATGAGGCCTCCTGGATTTCCCTGAGGTATTTGCTTTCCTCCTCTCCAAGAAGGCAAGTTTATATCATCTTCTCTGTCATCAAACTGTCAACTCCACCTTCCCATTCTTCACTATCAGCTGGTGACTTCACTTACTCTTTCACTGGGAAAATAGAAGCACTCAGAGGAGAATTACCTCATCTTCCCACCATCAAACTGACCAACCTTTACGCATGCTTGGACGTCAGCTGCCCTCCTGTGACTCTGATGAGCTCTGTGCTCCCCTAAGGCCTCTGGTCCCGTCCCTTCTCCAGCAACTGTTATCTCTTCTCTCCTACATCATTATTTTATCTTTTCAAGCTAGATTATTCCACAGGCTCCAAGTTTGACTTAAACAAACTAAACCCTCCCTTGATCCCACACCCAATTCTAGCCCATTTCTTTGCTCTTTAATAAAAGCCCTCAAATGCCTCATGTGTACTCAATTTATCCTTAATATTTTGAACCCACTTCAATGCTAGGGATTTTCACCCCATTCTCTGGAATAGAGAATGTGTTTCTATTTCTAGAGAAACTGTTCTTGTTAATGGAACCCACTGGCTTCCAACTTGCCAGCCCAATGGCCAGTTCTCTGCACCGTCTCTCATCCCTTACTCCTTGTGCTTTCGCCACTTTAGGTACTGTTAGTGATTCTGTTCTTAGGACGCTTTTTTCTTTCAGTACCTGAGACACTACTTTCTTGGTATTTGTAACCTCACTGCTCCTTCCCCTCTACTAGCTGCTTTCACTCCATCTGACCTCTAGATGTTGACCTGCTTTCTGTTCCAAGCCTCAGCCCTCTTCTTTTTTTCCCTTCTATTTACACTATATTCCTAGCTAACCTTCTGGGTCATAGTTTACAATACCTTCAGTAGCCTTGAGTTTATGTTCTTCAGCTACACTTGTATATCTAACTGGTTATTTTAAGGTCCCACTTGGATATCTAATAGGCATCTTAAATGCCTATTAGATGTAACGTCCAAATGTTTTAGAATTTTTTTAGTATTTCCACTCTGAACAGGGCTTTCCTGGTGGCTCAGAGGGTTTGATCCCTGGGTTGGGAAGATCCCCTGGAGAAGGAAAAGACAACCCACTCTGGTACTCTTGCCTGGAAAATCCCATGGACCGAGAAGCCTGGTAGGCTATAGTCCATGGTATTGCAAAGAGTCGGACACGAGTGAGCAATTTCACTTTCACCCTGAACTAGAATCTTCTCCAACTGAATCAGTAGCATAACATTTTACTCAGGTCTTCAAACTAAGAATCATGGTAGATTCCTCTCTTTCCCCCACTCTTGACACCCAATCCTTTAGCAAATGTTTTTGGGTCTGCCTTCCTAATATATCTTGAATTTGACCTGCTTCAACCCTTTCTGGAATGAATGACAGTCATGCCATGTCTGGACTCCCATCCTAGTCTCTTAATCAGGCTTCCTGCTTCCCTTGTACCATCCCAATGGTCAGTTTCTCTTCGTTCTCATTTGGAATAAAATTCATTATTGTTTACTATCTGGCCCCTGAAAAACTCTCCCACCTTTTTCTCCTGAATTCTTCCCACTTGAACCATGCTTGCCTTCTTGACATTCCTGTTACCAGTTGAGCCTTTACTCAGCTATTACCTCAGTGTGGAATACTCTTCTCTCACTCCTTCACACAATGGAGGTCTCTGTTCAGACACCACCCTTCAAAGAGAGCCTCCCTGATGGCATGATTTAAAATATCACCATCCTTCTCTCCCATCATTCTTTTTCCCCACACTGGTTTCATTCTCTTCGTAGCCCTTATCACCATTTGACCTTATGTTATTTACTTAATCTTAGTTGTTATTTTGGTCTCTTTCAATAAAATGTCCACGCATTGTTATGTTTGCAGTACTCTTTCCTTCTTAAAATACATCTTCTTTTGGCATCTGGGATATCGTGCTCGGTATTTCTTACATCCCTCACAGCCTGACTTCAGACCTTCCATTCCATAATTCCAACAGAATGACACTGGACCAAGGGATGAGGAGACTTGAAAAGTCTGAAGAATATTTCTGCAGCTCAGAGGAAGACAGAAAGGCTATCAGGAAAGCTGAAGGTATAAACACTCAACTGTGTTGAGTCAAAGGTGCCAGCCAAAGGTCAGAGCTGCAGGTAGGAGTTCTCCTAGGAGAGGCAACAAAACTGGATGTTCAGTGCTGGTTTTAAAATGGAATGGCCTGGGCTCTCGGCTGCATCCATAGAAATCCTTTTTGATCCAAAAGCCATGCTTGAGGTGGTGGCTAAGGTTCTCAGACGAAGCAACTACTTTCATTTTCCTCTCTCTTTTGTCATCTTCTCCCCTCCTATGGTCTGTTCTTTCACTTTGTAAGATTCAATTTTGGCAAGTAGTAACAGTAACACATCTTAGGGTAGAATAAATGTGACAGATGTTTTATAAGCAACAACTTGAGAATAAAGTGAGCAAAAATAGACTTTTCTGGAACTCATGGTCTAGTGGGAGAGAGAATTTAATCACATAAGTGCATGCACACACACACACACACACACACACACATACCATTTATAAACTGAGATAAGAGTTATGGAAGAAAAGATGACTATGCAGTGAAATCATCCAACAGCCAGAAGAAGTCAGGAGTGGTTTCCCTAGTGCTTGTCACACTAGAAGACTGTGTAAGAGTTAGTAACTAATTTGGTAATTTAGACCATATTGTTCCCCTTTCATGAGCTAATGCTCCTCCTGTGTGTTCAGAGCTGGAAGTCAGGGTGTTTCTCCCTTCAAGTTATTTCTTAATGTCTACCGATAGAGTTGGCCACTGTTGGTCCAAAGTCAAGTCTGACAAAGCAGCAAAGGAAGAGGTGGGAGGGGTGAAATCTCTAGAGTTTACAGGTTATCAAGTCAATAAAAATGGTTTAAGAGTTGAAGTCTGCATTTCCATGGGGACAAAATAAACATTTGGAAACTGTATTTTGTGTGAGACACGTATAGGCTAGCGATTCCCCCTCCTATATAATCTAGGATAGGAGTTTCAGATGCTCAATACCTTCCTTGAGACCATGGCTCAATACCTTGCATGGGACATCATTAATTATTAAAAGTCTTGTTTCCTCCTGACCCAGCCTGGCTCAGAATCCTCTTCCAGAATGTCTCCCAGGCAGCCTCCTCCAAATGACTGCAGTTAGCATGACAGTTAGTAAAATTTATTTACTAATGCAAATGAAAATGGTATCTATACGGGTAGTAGTGTTCAGTAATTGCACCCAGTGTCTGGGTGCCTCACATCCTGTTGAAGTTATCTTGTCCCAAACACCAGATCCTGAAAATCAGTGATAAAAAAGAAGATGTAACATCCTCTAGTAGTAACTTTCAAACTTCAAAAGAAAGCCTCATACCTTATTTTTCTCATAAAAAAATTTAAAAGTAGGATTGAATCATAACTGCCACATATAAAGCACATAACACAGGAATTAGCGGATTTGCAGCTAGATACGGAGCTCCATCTCTTGATCATCTCCTACCCAAAATTCTGAGGCATTCCATGGAATCCTAGCTACTGTGATACACATTCTGAAAAACCACTGTCTCGGATGATTGTCTCCTTGCAGCTTTTGATAACAACTTATAGTCTTGGGGCTCATGAATTAGAAGGTCTAACTTCAATTGGTGGCCTTTGGCCAGGATCTTCTAAGACTGCGAGAATGGCCTTGGTCTAAAATGTCCTCATGTCTCACATCTTAGTCGATAAAGCCACGAATCAACTAAGATGAAGATTTAACATCTTGAATCATGAGCACCCTTTAAAAATCTGGTGAAATCCATTGAAACTCCTTTAAAAAATGCACATACAAACAGAGACATATACAAGTCCAAGGAATTTATAAAACTTCAGAAACCTCAGTTCAAAAATCCCTGATTTAAAGATTGAGTCTGGATGATGGAGCTCACTGGGCATCTACAAGTAAAGAAAGTAAAGAGCTTAGTGTGAATGGGCTCAGCAATATTGGGCAGGGCCACAAGAGTTCTCCATATAGCAATGCTAAGAATTGGCATTCTTCTTTTAAAGGGCTAGAGCTTATCAGTGAAGGACCTGGTGAATGTTCTTCATATCCAAACTATAAATAGGAATTTTCCCTGTAGTTGCTTCTTCTCTTCTCTGTAGCCTCTTTCACTTGCAACAATTAAAGGTTGTCCTGAGAAGAACATGGAAAATATGCATTGAGGTGGCTCTGGTAAATTGGGATTCTGGTTTGGAATTTTGCTTGTGCTAGATCCAAAGGCAAGGATGGATCAGCAAGGACATAGCCTACCCACTTGGTTCACAAAAACTGTCTTGGGCTGATCCCTCAGGTGGGCTTTATCCCAGTGTGATGAGATGTCATTCTCCCTGACTGAGCTGTGACCAATGAGAGTCACCAAATGTATTTCAAAGCATCCTTCCAGTTCAGGATTTTGACCACATCTCTATGCTAGAGATCTCTATCTCTATGTCTGTCCCCAGGAGCACAATTTCTAAAATCTAACAAAAGTTCATACATTTTGAAATCAAACAGTTGAAAGATTGTGCTTCTAAGCTCTGATTTGATGAGGGGAAGTNTTAAAGCATCCTTCCAGTTCAGGATTTTGACCACATCTCTATGCTAGAGATCTCCATCTCTATGTCTGTCCCCAGGAGCACAATTTCTAAAATCTAACAAAAGTTCATACATTTTGAAATCAAACAGTTGAAAGATTGTGCTTCTAAGCTCTGATTTGATGAGGGGAAGTCACACCCATCTTGTGGGGCCCAAGGGGTAGTCATGAATTTCAGTAATGCTAGTGTTGGGCAAGTGGCCTGCAGTGGACAGTAATTGTCTGATAAGTGCTACTGATGGACACACAGGCATATATATGGAGGGCAGGAGGTTGAATTAGGCATTCTAGCTGGGGTTTGGTGAACAAGAGAATTTCTAATAAGACAGGGGTGGAGGAAAGAGAAAGGGAGTTTATTCCTAACACAGAGCCAGTAATAGGAATAAAGTTGGTCCTTTCCCAGATAAATAGGTCCTTGGATATGAAAGGTATGACAGGTTGGTAGCAAATAGAGTCCCAAAATGGAACCTTGGTAGAATATTGGTCAAGTCACACAAGCCATGAAGTAAGGGCTGGGGCACAGTCTAGAAAAATTACTGGTGTTTCTAGTTGGTAGGCATGGTGCCTCAGCACTGAACAGATTTCTTTGTTTAACTCAGTAGCTCAACATTTCCAGACAACTTGGCTATCGCTGAACCTGGTTTTAAATGGGCCATTTCTTGGAGGACTCAAATTTCTCCAATGACATTTCAGCACTTGAGATTTCTGTGAAGTGACCTGGAGGGAAAATTGGTGCCCCCTGGAGGAAGAAAAGTCCTTGGGCACCTACTTAAGGA
>SJYA01001556.1:471781-538011 GCA_006410615.1 Neotragus moschatus | reverse complement strand
GATGTTGGCAATTTGATCTCTGATTCCTCTGCCTTTTCTAAATCCAGCTTGAATATCTGGAATTTCACGGTTCATGTACTGTTGAAGAGGGAAAAATCTGAGTTTGAAGTAAAAGAACTAAAGAATAAAAGTGGAAAATATTAAGGGTTCACGTGTAAGGTGTTTTTGCGTAATTCTTCAAATACACAAAATATATTTTTCAATAAAAAGTAGTTAAGTTTTTTACGCTTAGTTTTTTTTAGTGATGTCATGTTTTCTCTCAAGAAAACATAATTTAGGGAAAAAGATGTCATTGTGTCAATTATGGAAAGTTTGTTCAGAGCAAAAGACAGCAAAGCACCTACTGGTAGAAGCATCTACTGGGTGGGAACGTGCCTTAGTTTCCTAGCAACTTGCTTTTAAGGAGGTAAACCTGTCTCTCAGCTTTCAAGTACACATGCTTCCTTTAGTTGCATGAATATCCCATTCTCTCAGGGTTGGCTATATAATTTGTGGGGTCCTGTGCAAACAAAAAATGCCAGGTTCCTTGTTCAAAAAGCAGGTAAAACATATTCTCCTTTTTTCCATGGTCTTTCTCAACCTGTCATGGTTTCTTTGTATTTAGCTTCAAACTTCCTGGGCAAAAGTGCAAAAGTGAATCCGTATAGGCATCCAGAACCTACCCCTTCCTGATTTATGCTCCATGTTGCTCCATGTGGGGCAAGGGTGGTCACAGTTGCTGGGCAGGGCCAAGTGAGGGTGGGAGGCATGGGCAGCTGACAACCTCTACTCAGGTGGCAGTGGAGAAAGGCAGGAGGAAGCAGGACTGCCTGGCTCACCCTCCATTGTCCCACTGGACTTTACTTATGAAGCACAAAATCAAAGAGAAAATGACTGAGACCTTTAAGACAGCAGCTGCAGAGCCTTGGGTCTCAAGGGTGGGCAGGGAGAGAGGGAGGCCCTTCTGAGTTGGCCCTGTGTGACTGCATGAGTCAAATGCCCATGGAGGTGGCCCTGCCCCCATTCCATCAACCATTCATCTCCTTTGTCATAAACCAGGGTGGTGTGTTTGTCAAGGAATATACATTGAAACTGTTTCTGGAACTCTTTACAAGCAAAGATTCCTATAACACTGTAGAGAGTTCTTCTGGTTAATTTCTTCATACTTTCATTCCTTCACAGATTTATTGAACACTTACTAGTTTTGGGGCCTTGGAGTAACTGTTATGAGCAGGATGGAGAAGGTAGCTGCCAAAATCTCTGTCTCCACGGGCCTTATTGTCCACTAGAGGAAACTGAATGTAAAGACGTCTCTGGTGGCCTAGTGGTTAAGACTCTGGGCTTCCTATGCGGGGGACACCAGTTCCCATCCCTGGTTGGGTAACTAGGATCCCACATGCTACATGGCACAGCCACAAAGTAAAATGTTAAAAAAATAAATAAAATCTAAGGACAGATTGTGGAAAGGGTAGGGAAGGAAACAAAGTAAGGTAGATGAGTAACTTGGGAGGTTTCTACCTAGAGTGGAGGAAAGAAGATATTTAAAGCATAAACTAAGAGTCATCCCAGAACATTAGCCTAAGAAACTTCTCAGGTAGTTCTGATTACTAATCAGGTTTGGATTTAACTAAAAATATAACAGCTGACTACTTTGCCATGCCTAGAAGAACTTGGCAAATTCACCTTCCACAGTTCATATTATCAAAGCAATATGAAATCACAGAATTAACAGAAATCACAGAAATAACAATGAATCTGCTTCTCTATACTATAAATCCCCCCTTAGAGAGTTTTCCGTCTTATCTCTTAGTTGTGAATCTACAAATCTATTAATTTTCCAAATACAGTGATGGCACATTGCACTGGTGCCAAGAAAGTACATTATGGGCTCGAGCCAGGCTGTAGCGTGTGATAGAAACATGACCGAAAACCCCACATCTCTTAACTCCCAGTCTGTGACAGACCACAGATGTCATCACATGTCCCTGGCACTTAATATTGAACAAGAAGTATCCTTGTTTCCTTCATAGAATCACTTAAATCTGTCACAGAATAATTCATAGTGGCTGTGGCAAATCAGTCAGTTTGAGTGTAGTCATTTTTTTCTTTTAATACAAAAAAGCTGTGGAAGACAGTGTAGTTCATCAGAATGCCTAACAAAACCTCAATGTATGTTTCAGTTGATCCCTTCTTCTGTTCTATGACTTTCCTAATTATAGCTCCATGACTGTATCAGGAGATCAGTAATCAGGCCCAAAACCTTCACTTCGGAAAGCTAGGGATGATGGACTTCCTAGTAAGAAACTAGAAAATCTCAGGACCTACAACAATGCTTTCCTTCTTCAGAGTGGATTTACATTTGCTTCTGCAGGTTGAGGAGGCCAGGCACTTGTAATTTAAAATTAGTTCAGTCTGAGTTATGAATTTAGATACTTTGAAGCTATAAGAACAATTCAACTTGTGGTTCACCTTTCCTCCTAGAGTATATAGCCTTGAATAGTTCCAATGCGAAACCTCAAGGGTTTATTAGTACTCTCTCCTCTCCCTCTTTGGTAGCCCTGAACTTCAATTTTTATCTCACACTCTGCAAATATATTGGTGGCTTCCCTGGTGGCTCAGAGGTTAAACAGTCTGCCTCCAATGCAGGAAACCCGGGTTCAATCCCTCAGTCGGGATGATCCCCTGGAGAAGGAAATGGCAACCCACTCCAGTATTCTTGCCTGGAGAATCCCATGGACAGAGGAGCTTGGTAGGCTACAGTCCACAGGGTCACAAAGAGTCGGACACGACTGAGTGACTTCACTTTCACTGCAAATGTATTAAGACCTCTCTTCCGATTCTCAGACTTCTAGTGGTCTCACTTTAGGACTGCCTGATGTGCCTAGAGGAACAGTCACTTAAATGCTGGACTCCTACTCTGAGTGTTTTTCTTCCTTTGGATATTGGAGAGAGAAATAGAAGGACCTGAAGAAATTATCCAGAGTGCAATCAAGAGAAAAATACTCCTAGGAAATACGAAGATTCGTAAAGATTCTTGGAGTGTAGGAGAGGAAGTTCTAAAAGATATCTCGTTGGCGTTCCAGAAATAGAATAGTGGAAAGGCAATATGCAAGCAAAACATGCCAAGTTAACTCTCCAAGAATGAAATGGATCATATTTAATGAACGATGTGCATCATCAGGACATTCTCAACGGAATATACTAAAAAAATTCAACATCTAAATACATCATGCTGATGCACTGCAGTAAAGAGATAAAAATTTATCAGACCAAAAAATTCCAGAAGAAGAAAAAAGAGAACTATTGCACAATCAGAAGACATAGCACAAAATGAAGAAACAAACCCAGATTTTTCATCACCTTAACTACTATAAATTCAATAGATTTAACAGTTAAAATTCATGTATTGTCAAATGGGATGAAAAGCAACATCTACAATAAGAGTAAAAAGTAATCAAAAGTAAACAAAGAATAGGAAAAGATATATTTACCAAGAAAATGAGAGCTAGCTAGGTAGGTAGGTAAATAAATACATGCTATGTTAGTCAAATAGTCTTTGAGGCAAAAAAGTTATCAGGCATAAAGGGGATTGCTGTGAAGTGAAAGTCATTAACAAGCTTGACATGAATGATAAATAACCCCAGATGAGAGAGTACATCTTAGTCTCAATCACATATGAAGAGCTGTCAAACTGATCCCATCCTAAGATATAATTTCATAGAATTTTTATCATCGAGACCATTTTCCAATAAGTTAGAGATCAATAATAAAGAGCAATGTACAAAAATTCATGCCTTTGACAATTAACTTAAAAAGGCTTTCTAAATAACTCATAAAGTTGAACAACAACAAATATAAGTTCAAATTGTGAGATATAACTGCAGCATACTTTATAGTGGATTTATAGCTCCAAATGCTTATGGAGAAAAGAATAAAGCTGAAAATAAATGAGCTAAGTGACTTAAGAAGTTAGAAGAACAACAAAATAAACACAAAGAAAGTAGAAGGAAGGAAACTATAAAGATAAGAGTGGAAATTAATCAAATGGAAAACAAATATACAGTAGAGAGAATCAACTAAGGCAAAAGTTCACTTTTTGAAAAAACTAATAAAATAGACATTTTTAGGCTCCACGAAAAGATGAAAAAGTACAAATAAACAATATTAGAAATAAAAAGAAGACAACTATAGATACTACTGAGACTAGAAAGATAAAGCTATGAAGTAAATGTTTCCAAAACACATGAGAACTTAGATAAAATGCAATTTTTTTCAGAAAAACTATACTTTATGATGACAATAGCTTCAAGAAGAAATAGTATGACTGAATTTTCCTCTATCCAGTAAATATATTTAATCCATATTAGAAATTTACTCACAAAAAAACCCTGTTCTAGGTTGTTTCAGATATAATTTAATTCAAAAAGTCAAGAAACATCACTTCATTTTTACTGCAATTTTTTCTGGAAAATCTGAGAGAACCCCCTAAGAAATTACATATTTAAAAAATGTAACTATTATAACCTGTTACTTAGATCAGATAATAAAGTATTAGAAATGAAAACTATGGGCCAATCTCACTTATGATCATTGATGTAAAATAGTGAACAGAATATTACCAAACTAAATAAAAAATTAGATCAACTTTAACTGAATTTTTACAGGAATAAAAGGATTATGAAACATTAAAGCATCTCTTGGTTTAATTCTTCATATTAAGAGGTGAAAAGGGAACACCTTTTTAAAATATGAAGAAGTATTAAAATGTTAAACACCTGATCATGAAAACAATGTAAAAAAAGCTTTGAATACATTAGTGTCATAGTTTGGGTTTTCCAACAGCAGATATTGAGGTAGAAATTCCAGTGAAGCGTATTTGGGAGGTGATTTCAGGAAAAATAGATGAATCCCACAGAGAAGGTTGAGCAGAAAAGCGTCTATCTGTCTGTCTGCTTGGTTATACATGCATACATATTCACAGTTACATAACTACAGGGTCTTTCCAGATGGCTCAGTGGTAAAGAATACATCTGCCAATGCGGGAAATGCAAGAGACCCGGGTTTGATCCCTGGGTCAGGAAGATCCCCTGGAAAAGGAAATGGCAACCCACTTCAGTATTCTTGCCTGGAAGATCCCATGGACAGAGGAGCCTGGTGGGTTACAGTCCATCAGGTCTTAAAGATATGGACATGACAGAGTGAGCACATATAATATAAATATAAGTATATACTTAGACATTTATACAAACTTTACAGGTAGGCAAGATAGTGCTATACATTGCTTAGGGATACTTGTGCATATAGTAATGGTAGGAAGCAATGCAAGGGAAGGAAGCACATGAAATTCAGAATAGTATTGAGCTCTGACATTGGGTACAGAGATGTCCTTGAGGAGGAAGTAAATAGGGTTCTGAACTCTGTTAGTGAAGTTCACTTTCTTAAGCTGAGTAGTGTTAAAAAATGTGGGTATATTATTGTTCTTTGTGTGTGTGTGTGTGTGTGTGTGTGTGTGTGTGTGTGTGCTCAGTCCTTCAATCTTGTCTGACTCTTTGCGACCTCCTGGGCTATAGCCCACTAGGCTGCTCTGTCAATGGAATTTTCCAGGCAAGAATACTGGAGTGAGTTGCCATTTCCTCCTCCAGGGGGTCTTCCCAACCCAGGGATCACACCCATGTCTCTGGCATTCCCTGCATTGGCAGGCAGATTTTTTTTTTTTAACCACTGAGCCATCTGGGAAGCCCTATTATTCTTTTTGCTTTCTTAAATAATTCCTTCAAAAGGTAAACAAAGAAGAAAAATACACTAAAGACACATGTCAATGTTAAGAAAATAGACAACAGGCTATCAATAAATGGCAGAATAATAGGTCTAATATTACCAAAAGATCACTAAAAGAAATCAAACCTTGACAAAAGTGTTTGGGGGAAAAAAAAAGAGAGAGACTATGCCATTAAACAGAGGACAAATAACCATAGATAAAATAAACATGAAAATATAATAAGAACTTATAAAGATCATATGCTAATAAATCTGAAAAATTATAGAATATAAAATGTCAAAATCGACACTAGAAGAAAATTTTTAAAATTTGAGTAAATTAATAGCCTTTAAAAAAATCAAAGTAGTAGCAAAATATCCAGCTTGCTCCCAATTATGATCCCTAAGCCCAGAAAATTTCTAGGTGAGCTTTATTAAATTTCTCATGTTGTTCCAGAAAATAGAAACACAGTTGTTTGGCTTTTGAAGTGAGTTAGTTATATTATTCTTTGTACTTTTAGTCTTTTAAATGTAAGGTGTTCAGTCATAATCCCACAGATGGTAGCTTCGCCCTGTTGGCTCCTCAGCCAAGCCACATACACCAAATGTAAGTTTTCAAAATAAAAAAAGAATAAAATGAAGCCTAGATTTCACTCTTAGGTGATATTTTTGGTGAAAAATTTTATTCTAATTTCTAGACGAGTTTGCTGTTAGGTATCACTGTTAATTAGGAAAGCATTTTACTGTGATTGTAATATTTTAATTATATCATAAGAACACTGAATTACTCATGATATTCAGTTATTTATAAAAGAAAGCTAGACAAGAAAATATCTAGTTTGACATGGGACATTTCACTTTTTTCCAAATACCAAAAATGAGTTCATAGTCTCAGAGATGGAAAGAATAAATCCAGAATCCTTAAAAGGAATCTTTAACTTGACTTGAAATAAATGTGCATACATCAGTTCTCTCATAAAAATTAAATCCCCAGAACTGACAACTTTTCCCACGGTCGTGGATAACCTTGGTTATATTCAAGGCCTGGGAGATTTCCTTGGGGCCTGTATCAGAGTGGGAAACACTTCCACTTGGATAATTAATATCTTTAGGTAACAGTGACAACATAATTTTCTTTCAAAGAAAGGCAGTCACTCTCATATATAGTTTTGCCTATTATTGAAAAAATATTCACAATGTGATGTGACTTGACAGTGACTAGTATTAAGACTGGCTTTATTTTTCCTAACAGACATAAAATGCCCATCTGACTCTGATTTCCAAAATGGCTTGGCACTGTTCATGCCAGTAATTGCTTTTATTTGGAGAGTCGGTTCCTAGTGCTAGCATTGTCCTAGGAGAAGTAGTAGAAATTCTGAACACCTGAAGGCCAGGTGAATCAGATGAGATAAAATATTTAAGATCTGATTGTGCAGCAGCTTGTTGAACACTGAGAGGTTGGGTTTGGACCTAGAAGACAATCTATGTTGAGATTCTGGCAGAGCCATTCATCTCTTCTGAGCTTCTTTTAGCTTCATTTGTAGAGCATGGATAATGATAAGCTCCCTTATGCTTGTCGCTCGTGTGAAGATTAATGATGTAATCAATGTAAACTGCTAATTGTTATCATGGGGTGTTACTTGGCTCAATAGCTCAAAGGTATTCTGTTCATCCCGCACATTTCTTGCATTTGAAACGTATAGCATTTTCCCTTGTATGATTTCTTATCTATATTATAGCTATTTGTTCTGGTATTAGCTTTCTCTTTCTTACATCCTTTGGGGAAATGAAATATACATAAAAGTTAAATTTTTATTTATTAATAGCCAAATCTTCCTGTCTCAAATCCCCTGTGAACAAGAAGTGAGTATGGGCAAACTAAGTAGTTCAATTTATCATGAATGTACATGCTTCTTTCCCACATAGATTGTAGAGGTTTTTTTTTGCAGGAAAGAATCATATTTCATATTTTCATGTCCCACAGTGTGCTTAAGAGTGGTTTGATACATTATAAATTTTGACATTCAGCAAGCCACAAATTCCATCTAATTGCTTTGGTGAAAAAACGTTGTTCTTAAATTTATTACTTGCCTGTATAATATCTCATTAAAANCTTTGTGTGTGTGTGTGTGTGTGTGTGTGTGTGTGTGTGTGTGCTCAGTCCTTCAATCTTGTCTGACTCTTTGCGACCTCCTGGGCTATAGCCCACTAGGCTGCTCTGTCAATGGAATTTTCCAGGCAAGAATACTGGAGTGAGTTGCCATTTCCTCCTCCAGGGGGTCTTCCCAACCCAGGGATCACACCCATGTCTCTGGCATTCCCTGCATTGGCAGGCAGATTTTTTTTTTTTAACCACTGAGCCATCTGGGAAGCCCTATTATTCTTTTTGCTTTCTTAAATAATTCCTTCAAAAGGTAAACAAAGAAGAAAAATACACTAAAGACACATGTCAATGTTAAGAAAATAGACAACAGGCTATCAATAAATGGCAGAATAATAGGTCTAATATTACCAAAAGATCACTAAAAGAAATCAAACCTTGACAAAAGTGTTTGGGGGAAAAAAAAAGAGAGAGACTATGCCATTAAACAGAGGACAAATAACCATAGATAAAATAAACATGAAAATATAATAAGAACTTATAAAGATCATATGCTAATAAATCTGAAAAATTATAGAATATAAAATGTCAAAATCGACACTAGAAGAAAATTTTTAAAATTTGAGTAAATTAATAGCCTTTAAAAAAATCAAAGTAGTAGCAAAATATCCAGCTTGCCCCCAATTATGATCCCCAAGCCCAGAAAATTTCTAGGTGAGCTTTATTAAATTTCTCATGTTGTTCCAGAAAATAGAAACACAGTTGTTTGGCTTTTGAAGTGAGTTAGTTATATTATTCTTTGTACTTTTAGTCTTTTAAATGTAAGGTGTTCAGTCATAATCCCACAGATGGTAGCTTCGCCCTGTTGGCTCCTCAGCCAAGCCACATACACCAAATGTAAGTTTTCAAAATAAAAAAAGAATAAAATGAAGCCTAGATTTCACTCTTAGATGATATTTTTGGTGAAAAATTTTATTCTAATTTCTAGACGAGTTTGCTGTTAGGTATCACTGTTAATTAGGAAAGCATTTTACTGTGATTGTAATATTTTAATTATATCATAAGAACACTGAATTACTCATGATATTCAGTTATTTATAAAAGAAAGCTAGACAAGAAAATATCTAGTTTGACATGGGACATTTCACTTTTTTCCAAATACCAAAAATGAGTTCATAGTCTCAGAGATGGAAAGAATAAATCCAGAATCCTTAAAAGGAATCTTTAACTTGACTTGAAATAAATGTGCATACATCAGTTCTCTCATAAAAATTAAATCCCCAGAACTGACAACTTTTCCCACGGTCGTGGATAACCTTGGTTATATTCAAGGCCTGGGAGATTTCCTTGGGGCCTGTATCAGAGTGGGAAACACTTCCACTTGGATAATTAATATCTTTAGGTAACAGTGACAACATAATTTTCTTTCAAAGAAAGGCAGTCACTCTCATATATAGTTTTGCCTATTATTGAAAAAATATTCACAATGTGATGTGACTTGACAGTGACTAGTATTAAGACTGGCTTTATTTTTCCTAACAGACATAAAATGCCCATCTGACTCTGATTTCCAAAATGGCTTGGCACTGTTCATGCCAGTAATTGCTTTTATTTGGAGAGTCGGTTCCTAGTGCTAGCATTGTCCTAGGAGAAGTAGTAGAAATTCTGAACACCTGAAGGCCAGGTGAATCAGATGAGATAAAATATTTAAGATCTGATTGTGCAGCAGCTTGTTGAACACTGAGAGGTTGGGTTTGGACCTAGAAGACAATCTATGTTGAGATTCTGGCAGAGCCATTCATCTCTTCTGAGCTTCTTTTAGCTTCATTTGTAGAGCATGGATAATGATAAGCTCCCTTATGCTTGTCGCTCGTGTGAAGATTAATGATGTAATCAATGTAAACTGCTAAATCTTATCATGGGGTGTTACTTGGCTCAATAGCTCAAAGGTATTCTGTTCATCCCGCACATTTCTTGCATTTGAAACGTATAGCATTTTCCCTTGTATGATTTCTTATCTATATTATAGCTATTTGTTCTGGTATTAGCTTTCTCTTTCTTACATCCTTTGGGGAAATGAAATATACATAAAAGTTAAATTTTTATTTATTAATAGCCAAATCTTCCTGTCTCAAATCCCCTGTGAACAAGAAGTGAGTATGGGCAAACTAAGTAGTTCAATTTATCATGAATGTACATGCTTCTTTCCCACATAGATTGTAGAGGTTTTTTTTTGCAGGAAAGAATCATATTTCATATTTTCATGTCCCACAGTGTGCTTAAGAGTGGTTTGATACATTATAAATTTTGACATTCAGCAAGCCACAAATTCCATCTAATTGCTTTGGTGAAAAAACGTTGTTCTTAAATTTATTACTTGCCTGTATAATATCTCATTAAAAAGTATGATTTCTTTGTAAATATTTCTACTAGGCATTACTTCCCTATTTTTTTCTTCTAGGGTTTTTTTTAATGAGAAAAAAAATTTAGATACAAAAAAATTTTGTATCTACTTTATTCAGATATAATTTACATATAATAAAGTTCACCCATATAAAGTGTGAAATTCAATAGTGTTTAGTACTGTTGTTGTTTAGTTGCTAAGTCATGTCTGACTATTTTTGTGACCCTATGGACTATAGCCCGCCATCTCCTATGTTCATGGTATTTCCCAGGCAAGAATACTGGAGTGAGTGGCTGTTTCCTTCTCCAGGTGATCTTCCCGACCCAGGGACTGAACTCATATCTCCTGCATTGGCAGGCCCCAGTTTTCAGTATTGTTCCAGAATTATGCAGTCAGCACTACAGTCAAATTTAGAATATTTTCTTTACAACAATAAATTCCATAGCTATTAAGTCACTTTCCATCACCTTCCTTCTCCTCTCCTATTATCTACTTTTTTCTTTCTTTTTTTCCTTTTATTATTATTTTTTAATGGAAACATAGTTAATTTACAATGTGTTAATTTCAAGTGTACAGCAAAATGATTCATAATACATACCTATATACACATATATTATTTTTCAGATTCTTTTCTATTATAAGCTATTACAAGTTATTGAATGTAGCTTTCTGTCCTACAGAGATCCTTGTTGTTTATCTATTTTATATATGGGAGTGTATATTTGGGAGAAGGCAATGGCACCCCAACTCCAGGACTCTTTTTCGTCTGGAAAACCTCATGGATGGAGGAGCCTGGTAGGCTGCAGTCCATGGGGTCGCTAAGAGTCAGACACGACTGAGCGACTTCACTTTCATTTTTCACTTTCATGCATTGGAGAAGGAAATGGCAACCCACTTCAGTATTCTTGCCTGGAGAATCCCAGGGACGGAGGAGCCTGGTGGGCTGCTGTCTATGGGGTCGCACAGAGTTGGACATGACTGAAGCGTCTTAGCAGCAGCAATGTATATTTGTTCTAGGTTTAAAGTTGTATCTTTAGCGTCCAACAGAGTTGTTTATTATTCTATACCACACTATACTATACTATATACTATATATATATATACTGTTGTATATACTATACGACACTATACTACAGGTAAAAAGTACAATAAAAATAAATGTTATAGTTATGTTATACTCTATTGCTTGTATTTGCGCTTGAGAAACAGTGTCAAAAATCCAAACAATGTTTTTTTATGACTCGGTATAAGTGGTATTGTTTAAACACTTAAATACATACCTGGCTGATATAACTGCTAATACCAGTCAGAGTTATATTCAGACAATCTTCACTTGAATAATATTCTTTGTCTGGTTACATTTCACCCCATATTAGTAGAAAGTGAATTATGAAGAAACTTTGGGTCAAATATACAAATCTATTTAGTTTTCAAAAGGTGAAATTGTAACTTGTATATGATCTAATTTAATAGCTAAAAAATGTAGTTTTATATTGGATATGAGTCTAGAAATCTTCAATGTACTTATATTTTTAAATCAAATGTAAACTGTTAGGGTTTGCTAAGATCAAAAATTTAAGACTTGTAACGCCCTGGACATTTTGGATATTTTTCTCACCCTATCTTGAGTCATGCTAGTTCACATGTCCAACTTTGAAACAACTTTGAATTACTGATTTTTTCCCATTCTCTTTCAGACTTTAGTTTTGTCCAAATTGGCTTGGGATCTAACTTGGTACAGCTGAAAAGGAGGCTTAAAAATAAACTCTCCCAGTGATGAAAAAATATTTTCATCTTCAATAATTTTTTAAGCATTAGGAATTTCAAATGTGACATTTGACTTTTTTTTTTTCATTTGACTTTTGAGTTTGGGCACCCAAATTTTGACATGAACTTATGTATAGTTTGGTTTTTTTTTTACATTGAAAAGCCAGAACTAAAAAGAAAACCCATAATCAACATTAAAAAGAAATTTTCAATAGAAAAAAATTGCCCTAAATATTCAATTGAAAATGTTTCCTATGTCAGTTTGAGGAAATAGTAATAAAATAGTAAGAAAAAAGACATGATAGGTGATTTCAACATATGACTAAAGTGTATATGAAGAGCTGTCATTTTGATGAATGGCCTGCCTTTATGGCAAGACTTCTTATTCCAAAGTTGAAAATCAAATTGTGGCAATAGATGTGTCATTGAATACTGTCTGGATAACAAAGGCTATTAATCTCTTATTAATACAATTTCACCGAAAAGAACTTTTAAATTTTCATTTTTTTAAGAGAAAGCAGGGTATTGCAATTAAACCATTGGTAATGTTATTCCTGCTATGGTTAACTTTTTAAAGTTATTTAAAAAGTTTTATATTATACTAAAATAGCAGAAATTTACCTTAAAAACCAAACAATTCAGAATGGAATAAAGAACAAAAATTTGAGCTCCTTCCTTTCTCATTCATTCTTTAGGAGAGGATTTATTAATTTATTGGCGTGAGATTTCATGACTGTTGAAGGCAATTAACATATATAAAATTATGTGAAAATATATTTTTCTCTGATGGATAGAAGAGGACAATGCAGTCAAATTAATTAGATCTTTGTCTAGGCTAGTTGTGCTTCTGTTTCAATGAAATTTGCTGAAATTATTTGAATATGGTTTCCTTAATCAATTTGGCCCTCTACTTTATTCCACCAGGTTTTACTGTTTTCTCTAATGTACAGAAGCAATTCTAAAATAATCTTTTGGATGATACATATTATAGACATATTTGGGAAAAGAAATTTTTGATTGATGCAAACTTTACTATATTTACAATTTTTACCTTAAAGATTAAGTCAGTTCACATATGAACCAATACTTATGAGATATTCATGATTCCAAAATGTATTATAATATTCATGATTCCAAAATGTATTATATAATAAGTGTAAATGTATGTGAAGTAAAGGTCACTCAGTCATGTCCAACTCTTTATGACTCCATGGACTGTATCTCTCCAGGCCCTTCTGTCCAAAGAATTCTCCAGGCAAGAATACTGGAGTGGGTATCCATCCCCTTCTCCAGAGGGATCTTCCCAACCCAGGGATCAAACTTGAGTCTCCTGAATCGCAGGCAAATTCTTTATTGTCTGAGCCACCAGGTAAGCCCATAATGTATAGAGAAATTTATCTCTAGAGAAAGAAATTCAAGTTGCTTAGAAAGTAGTGAGAACAGCTTAAATCAGCAAAAATGGGCAAAAGTCAATATGAAATTCCCAAAGAAAAATAGTTAACAACCTTTCTTACTGTCAATTTTGTGAGCAGATGGTTAGAACCTAGTTTGTGACTCTGGAAAGACATTCAAAGCTCTTCTAAAAGGCTTAAAATTTTTGGAAAACTCTGATTTTATTCACAGTAAGTCATCTCATTCTAATAGCCTTCGAGTTTCTAGTTCTTAGGCTGGCCACTGATTCAGTTTAGTTCAGTTCAGTCACTCAGTCATGTCCAACTCTTTGTGACCCCAAGGACTGCAGCATGCCAGGCTTCCCTGTCCATCACCAACTCACAGAGCTTGGTCAAACTCGTGTCCATCTAGTCAGTGATGGCATCCAACCATCTCATCTTCTGTTGTCCACTTCTCCTCCTGCCTTCAATCTTTCCAGCATCAGGGTCTTTTCTAATGAGTCTGTTCTTCACAACAGGTGGCCTAAGTATTGGAGCTTCAGCTTCAGTATCAGTTCTTCTGCCACTAATTAAACACAATTATATTTATCGTAAAATCTGCTGGCCCAAAGTAATCCACAAATAATGTGATCTGGAAGCCCCTTGGGAAGATAAGGTGTTTTTCTCAAGGTCTTTTTGTGGCTCACAGCCCATGATATTTCCTTCCCAGACATCCTGCTTGCACTCTGAATCTTGTTCATGCTTTGTCTTTTCTATTATTTTAGGTGTTCTTATTCCTTATTCTTTGTCTTGTTTTTGCCCAATACTCCTACCATTCTCTAGTATCTGTAGTCTTCTGATTCCCATTGCTTTTGTGTGTTCACTCTGACCTGCTGTGTTGATGTATTCCTCAGTTCACCACCACTCCATTATGTGTTCCCTGGACTGTGGTTTCTCCTGAGATTGGCCAGTCTCATACCTGTACCTTCTTTGGTGACTGTACCTTCTTTGTTTTACTAAGGCTCGCCTCGCCCTATATGTTCCTCTCTCTTAATCTTGCTGGTAGCCATTCATAATACTGTCATCCTTGGTCTATTGTCCTTGTGTCCCAATATAAAAAATGTTTGTGTACATACACACACATGAATAATCAAACTTACATAAACACATACGTATTTTTTAAAATAAATTCATAAATGTTCCTGATACAGTCTTTCCTTTCTTTTTCTTTTTTTCCCTTGGTTTCTTTTCTTCCCAAACTTCTTCCCCTACATTGCGTGCTAAGTCACTTCAGTCATGTCCAACTCTTTGCGACCCAATAGACTGTAGCCAGCCAGGCTTCTCTGTCCATGGGATTCTCCAGACAGGAATACTGGAGTGGGTTGCCATGCAACCTCCTTCAGGGAATCTTCCCCAGGGATCGAATCTGCATCTCTTTCATCTCCTGGATTGGCAGGCAGGTTCTTTACCATTAGTGCCACCTGGGAAGAGCCCACATTAACCTTACCTATTAAACTCCTACCAAGCATGTGCAGAGTAGCCATATTAGCTAGCTAGTTTTATCTGTCCTTAACAATTACATGCATATATACATATAATATACAGACACATACATACATGACACCAGGCAGAAGTTGCATGGGATTTTTCTGATCCAGGCTTAGAAGTTGCATAGCATCACTTCTGTTCTACTGTATTGATTGAAACAGTCGTAAGTCCACCTACGTAGATATCACCTCCTGATGGAAGGAATGTCAATCTTTGGAGCCATGTTTTAAACAACGACTATGTGCACTCTGGTCCCAAATTATTTTCATTTCTTCTGCATACAAAATAATCTATTCCCTCTCAAGATCAACCCTCCTTTCTCCTGCTCATGTTTCATCCCATTATAACATCTAGTTCAGGCTTGTTGATATCCAGAATCTTGTTACCTAAAGCAACTCTAGAGGGAAGAGTTTCTTGAGATACAGTTTCTTGGGTTCAGCCCTAAAAATACCATTCCTCTCAATCTAAAGATCTGTAACCTAAAAAACAAGCTGCCTGCTCCCACACACTTAATATAAAATTGTGGGATAGACTTTGGATAACTGCCAGACACTCCCATGCAAAAAGGGGGAAAACAGAAGGTATATCACTCACCGGTTTATACATCTGAAATACAGCTGGACAGTATGGCTCGTTTTCAAATTAAGGATCAATACTGTTTCTGGGGACTATTGTTTCTACTGGGACTACTATTTCTCTGTGGATTTGCTGTTGTCCTGAGAATCTTGGTTCTAACCTGTGATTAATCCTTACTTTCCATTAGAGATGGCCCAAGGTACAGCTGAATAGTTTTCCCCAAGGCTTCCCTTCATTTGGCACTGTTAATGTGCAAGTTGATACAATTCATTTAAAACTCTAGAAGCTTCATGTGTACAAATTTAAAATCTATTTCATTAGATAAAAGTGACACTCACAAATCTCTTCCAGGTAACACTTCCACTACCTTGGGCTCCTGACAAGTCTGCCGTGCGTTAACACTCATCATTCACTCTCTGAAACCTTAAGATACTTAGAAGATCTTTTGTTGTCTGAAAATGTCTCTGAGGCACCATCTGAATTAATTCTGAAATGATAGCTACACATTAGCTTTGTATTTACCAGGAGACCACATTTCTGCTTATTTGGCATGTATCCTAAGACACTTTTCACTTTAAGAATCTTCTACAGAAAGAGACTGGAAACAGTTTTATTTTGAAGTCCATCATGCCTTGGCTCTTTTATATTTTCTCTACATAATCCTGGAAATGGACAATTTTCTTCTTTGGTTTATCTTGCTTTATCCATGCCATATGGTATGTGGCTGAAATAAACCAGTGGGCAATTTTTTTTTTTTTTTTGCATTCTACCTGAAGATCTCCTTAGCCAGATCTATTGTTTGGTGAGGTACATTTCTATTTCCATGTTATCTCAAGCAATGATTTTGCCAAACTTTTCCACTACAGAATAAGGATCTCCTTTTCTCCAGTTTTCAACATTTTTCTCAATTATCCTTAAGCTATCACATAGAAGGACCACTGGATTAAAAAAAAAAAAAAACACCACAACATTTATTTCTTTTTGAGTGTTCTGAGTCTTCAGTGCAGTGTGAAGACTTTCTTTCCTGTTGCGGTGGCTTCTTTCGTTGTGAAGGCTCCAGGCACACAGGCTTCAGAATCTGTGGCTCATGGACTTGGTGGCTCTGCAGCATTTGGGGTCTTTCCAGACCAGAGATTGAATCTGTTCCCCCTGCATTGGCAGGCAGATTCTTTTTTAACCACTAGACCACCAGGGAAGTCCTGACCATTGCACTTCTGATAGTGTTTTCCTCAAGGCCCTTTCAGCTTTTAAGCACCATCTGGTCCCCAATCCCAAAATTACTGCACATGTTTTAGGATCTTGCTGGTGGCTCAGATGGTAAAGCAGCTGCCTACAATGTGGAAGACCTGGGTTTGATCCCTGGGTCAGGAAGATCTCCTGGAGAAGGAAATGGCAACCCACCCCAGTACTCTTGCCTGGAAAATTCCATGGATGAAGGAGCCTGGTGGGCTACGGTCCACGGGGTCACAAAGAGTTGGACACCACTGAGCGACTTCAATGTCATGTCATGTTGTTTTCAGCAGTATCTCACTTCCAGGTAACAATTCTGTTTTAGTTGCCACTGCTATATAACAAACTACCTCCTACATTCAGAAGCTTAAAAAAATATCTTTTTTTGTCTTGCTCACAGTTTTGTGGTTCAGTAATTCAGAAAGGGCTTAGAGGGTCAGTTCTTGCTTGGGGTCTCTCATGTAGGTGTTGCCAGATATCAGTGCGGGATACAGTTGTCTGGAAGCCTCGTTGGACTGGATGTCCAAGATGCATTACTTGTATGGCTAGCAATTGATGTCCCTCATTCACTCATAGCTCAGCTGGGACTTTTGACATGGCCTTTCCAGCATGGTAGAAACTGACAGTTTTCATGGTTATTGGCTTCTTCCAGAGAGTATCTCAAGAGGGCTGGACAGAAGCTCTATGTCCTTTTCTGGCTTAGCCTTGCAGTTCACATCACTTACACCTTACTCTATTGGCTGAAGCAGTCATAAATCTTCCTGGTTTCAAGGGGATGAGACATAGACCCCACCTTTTGGTAAGAGAAATGTTTAGTAATTTGGGATCATGTGTTACATCTACCATATTAGGGTAAGTGTATCAACAAATTACCTTGACAGTCTGTTTATTTACTAATCGGACAGCAGGGTAAACTGCTCATTTAAACAATGTCTTATATGCCAGAATGATTAAATCATTTCTGCATCTAATCCAAATGTGGTCAGTATAGCAGTCCATCTTCTCTTCTAACCATGAAACTGCTGAAAAAAGCTGGCTGTAAAATATTAGACTCGACATCTTGGCAAAAGAAAACAGGGCTCTCAACAAGGCATATCCAGTGACAGAAACAATTTTCAGAACTTTATCTTTTGATTTAGACACGAGGTTCACCCAATCCCTTTTCCTTAGTTTACTGAATAACTTCAAGTGGTACACCTAGACTCTTGCCAGTTTTTCTTCTGTGGTGATGATGGGGTTTCAGGCAGCTCCTTTAGGAGAGTGTCTTGGCTTGGCTAGTAACAATTCTATATGTGTTTTACAGAGATAAGCAGCTAAATTAGAAGAACGTAGATTTGCGTTTTCCTTGCTGGGAAAACGACTAAGGTCCACCATAAACAGCTATCTATGAAGCGTATCAGGACTGTCATTAAACACAGAGGTGACACTTGAGAAGCTTACAGGGGAACTAGTGGCTTTTAACTTGAATGGGAAAGGTTCTCGCAGTTTTGCAACAGTGATACTGTACTTTCTCATTATGGTGGTTGGCATCACTGTTGCTTAAATTGGCATGGTGCCTTCGCATACAGGGAGGACTTGCAGAACATCCAGAGTATTAAGTTATTACGTTAATGTGATATCAGAAAGGAATTTGAAGTGCTGACAATTATTTCACTTAAGATAAAGATAAAAAGAAATCGGAGTCCCCTCATCATTAATCCTCTCATATGCTTATCTCCATTCAGGTTGGTCTTGTTCTTTCCTGGTGGTCTGGGGACTTCCCCCTCCTCTGCCTGCTGGCTCATCTCCCAATCCCTTCACTGAAATACCGAATCTTCTAATTCGTCCCCACATTGTTAAACTTTATAGAAAGTTGTAGAGAGTACTCCTTTCACCTTCTCAACTTCAGACTGAAACACGAATTTGCTCTGATTATACTCCCTTCCTAAAAGCCAGCAGAAGGGAGACTCTACGTTATCCTTCTCCCCCAATCCTAAGGTTAGACGATTGAGCCAGATTTCTCCAAGCTCTCTTACTTGACCTCTCTATGATACTGGCATGAATATTTAATTCCTCCTTCTTGAAACTCTCTGTTATCTTGGCTCCCAATACATTATTCTTTTTTATTATACCCTTTCTTCCAGATTTTTTGTACTGGCCCCTGCCCTTTGCCCTGCCTTCTTGTAGAACTGATTTTTCTCCAGGATCTTTCCTTGTCTAAAACCATGTCCGTAATCTCTAACTTTCTACATCTCTTCACTTCTGGCATCTCCAATACACTTATTCTTTTTTTTTCTGCAGTCTCTATTTTAGTTAATGACATATATATCCACTTGGCTATGAAATGGAAAATCTCAGGGTCAACTTTTACCTCAAGGATCAGTTAGTGACCACGTATAGTGGATGCTACCTTTAAAATATTTCTTGATTCAACTTCCATCTTTCAATAATTGCCACTGTTTTAGTTCAGATATTATCTTTTCCAATTTGATTTTAGGATTCTCTTGCTTGATTTTACTCCCTGAAGGCTCTGGCACCACCAATCTATTCTCCATCTTGAGACCATAATAGTTTTTCTGTTACACAAGTAGAACTATTATTTTCTTTTCAAAAACTCCCTGCCAGTTCCTCGTTTTCTGCATGATTAAATCCACTAAACCAGCCTAGCTTTTTGGTTGTGTATCCTGCTTTTTCTTTTTAGTTTAATAAACAGCTTTTCAGTTTTTTTTTTAATTTTGACGAAGTATTTTTTTAATGAAGTACAGTTGATGTATAATATTATATGAATTACAGGTGTACAAATAGTGATTCACAATTTTTAAAGGTTATACTCCCTTTATAGTTATTATAAAATATTGGCTATATTCCCTGTGTTATATAATACATGCTTATAGAGTATTTTATGTCTAATAGTTTATCCCCTACCGCTATATTACCCTTCTCCCCTTCCCTCTCCTCACTGGTAACCAACCCTCTATCTCTATATCTGTGAGCCTGCTTCTTGTTATATTCACTTGTTTGGTTTATTGTATTTTTAAAAATTCCACATATAAGTGATATCATATAGTATTTGTCCTTCTCTGACATTTAGCATAATACCCTCCAAGTCCATCCATGTTGCTCCAAATAGCAAAACTTTATGTTTCTTTATGGGTGAATGGGATTCCATTGTGTATGTGTATGTATGTATGTATATATATGTATGTGTATATATATATATATATATATATTTATGGGCTTCCCTGGTGGCTCAGATGGTAGCAAGTCTGCCTTCAATGTGCGATATCTGAGTTTGATCCCTGGGTTAGGAAGATCCCCTGGAGAAAGGAATAGCTACCCATTCCAGTATTCTTGCCTGAAGAATTCCATGGACAGAGGAGTCTGGCAGGCTATGGTCCATGGGATCGCAAAGAGTTGGACATGACTGAGCGATTAACATTCCCATTTTTTTTTCATGTATATGTATGTACCACATCTTTATCCATTCATCTATTGATGGATGCTTATGTTCCTTCCATATCTTGGCAATTGTAAATAACGCTGCTATGAACATTAGGGTGCATTTTGATTTAGTGTTTTGGTTTTTGGATATATACCCTGGAATGGAATTGCTGTGTCATATGGTAGTTCTATTTTTAGTTTTTTGGGAAAGTGCAGTATTGTTTTCCACAGTGGTTGCACCAATTCACATTCCTACCAAGAGTTTAAAGGTGTTCCCTTTTCTCCACATCCTTGCCAACATTTATTATTTGTATTCTTTTTTTATGAGAGCCATTCTGACAAGTATGAGGTGATATCTCTTTGTGGTTTTGATTTGCATTTCCCTGATAATTAACAATGTTGAACATTCTTTTGTGTGTTTGCTGGCCTTTTGCATGTCCTCTTTGGGAAAGTGTCTATTCCATCCGCCCACCTATTTTTTAATTGGGTTTTTTGCTGTTGAGTTACATGATGTGCTTATATAGTTTTGATGTTAACTACTTATCAGTCATTTCATTTGCAAATATTTTCTTTAAATAGTGTTTTTAAATAGAACATGACATGTTCTTTTTTTTATTAAAGTTTAAATTTTTATTTTTAGTTTGTTTTGCTTTACAATACTGTATTCATTTTGCTATACATTGACATNCTTCTTTCTCAAGATGGCTTTGGCTATTCGAGGTTTTTCTGTATTTCCATACAAATCTTGAAATTATTTGTTCTAGCTCTGTGAAAAATACCACTGGTAGCTTGATAGGAATAGCATTGAATCTGTAGATTGCTTTGGGTAGTATACTCATTTTCACTATATTGATTCCGTGAAATAGCAATTTTTAAATACTTGGCAAAATGCTTTGGTGAATACCTATACTTTGGACATGGGGAGCATATAGTCTGTATACTTCTTAACTAAGGCCTAGTTTCTTCATCTGCAAAGAGGTAATAGTAATTACGCATTGAGAGGACTTATATTTCTTATATACAGACTATATGCTCCCAATGTCCAAAGTATTTGCCATCTTCTTTCCTCTGAGAAACAATCCTTTTCAAGACAAGGGTCAAACATTATCTTCTTTATTGAGCTATTGAGTTTTGTTTTTTTTTTCTACTATAGTACTTAGGGAAAAGAATGGAATAAACTATATTTATTGAATGTTAGGTATTCACCAAAGCATTTTGCCAAGTGTTTAAAATTTGTTATTTCACGGAATCCTCTCAATGCATAATTACTGTTACCTCTTTGCAGATGAAGAAACTAGGCCTTAGAGGGAATGGATAACTTCTTGAATATGTGAATTTACTGAGGGCACAGCTTGTGTTCATTTAGTTCACTTGCCAATAATAGCACTGAATAAATATTCACTGAAGGAATAATGATGGGAGGCTATTCCACAGAGCATGAGCTACAAAGAGAGAAAATATCTATATCAGAAGTTCTCAGAATAATGGTGTTTGTTGTGACACGGCATAGGAAACAGGAGTAGAGGCGCAGGAGAGGAAACGTTTTTTCCAAAAGGAAATTTAATATTTGAGCTTAAGGCCGTAGCATTTTAATGTTGATACTCCTGGGAATATATGGGTACAAGGATTAGAAAAGGATTGCTCTATGTCTGCAGTAATTTGTGGAATGTGCCATCTGATAATGTACCGCATGAGAACTAGATAACAATAAAGACAGTAAGACACTCAACCAATTTTATTTTTCCAAACCAACCTTATTTCTTAGTATGTTAAGAAAAAGTATAGGATTTTGGTTCCTGTTTCTTCAGTTTATCTTATCACATTATTCACAACTCAATCAAACTCTTCAAAGTTTAGTAAGTAGTAATATTTATTCTTTTGTATTTCTGGAAATAGTATCAAAAATCTTTAAAGCTTTTTTTTTAAATTAGGTGTTTATTAATGTTGGGTTACCTAATGTTTGAAATTTATGTAATTTTGCCTTGTATTAAATTGTCACATTTACAAAGTTCCAAGTGGATCAACCTTTTAAAAACTTAGAACATGCAAATATTAAATCATAGGTGAATATTGAAAAGAACAAAAGAGAAGCGCAAAGTAAACATGAAGCCTGAAGGCAAGCCAGTAGTATTTGTCATATAGGACACATACCATGTTTTTTATAGGACACCTCAAAATAGGTCAAGAAACCTGGAATTTTAGATTGGGATTTTGAGAACGTTTTAGTAAAACTCCTGGTTGTAAAGTGAACAAAAGAAGTATAGGAAGGTAAGTGACAAGAACAAAGCAGAATTAGAGCTGGTGACTATCACTCAACACATTTCTAAGACCTTGATTTTTCTTAATTTTCACTATTGTCTATCAAAGGGATGAATTATCAATGGAGAAGTGAAAGCATCTAGCTGATGACATCAGAGTGTTGGCAGCTAGTGTAGTTTGTTAGGGAGAAGGGATTCACTTAAACTGTGTCTCCATCACCTTCTCTAATATGGGTCCCTTGAGGTCTAACACAGCAGAGTTAGAGGCATAAAATGTGATAAATACCCTGCAAATATAATTTGAGCCTCTAACATGAGGACTTGTAAGAAACATAACTTAGAAAGAGGCAATTAAGAAGGATGTGCTTATCTTAGGTTTTCCCAGATTATATATAACCTTGCATTTTAGTATAAAACTGCCAAAGTCAGTAACAGTTTGGTTTATTTTGTGGGGGAGGGGAGAGCGGACATGCAGACACATCAATTAGGGAAGAAATTCTTGCTTAAGAATTATCTTTATGGCTTGTAATTGTAAACTATTCTATACTCTCTATTTGTTAAATAAAAATGATTAGTCATGGACTATTCACTCCTTTTTCTGCTCCAGTCTTTAGTTTTACTCCAAAGGGTGGAAAGATCTGCTTTAACTCAGAAGGGTTTTGAAGATTTCCAGAACCAGGGATCTTGCATTTCTCCCACTAGTACTTATCCAAAGCTGAGGTATCCGGCTCAACTTTGTGAGAGAAAGCTCTCTGATTGTCCTGCATTTGGCCAGCTGCCAGCTTTGCCACATGATGATTAAGTGTGCTTTTACCCGAAAAAGTTCAGAAAAGCTTAAATTATTCTCCGAAAAACAGAAAGTCTTATCAGGCTTTATACACAATTTAAAGCCCAGATAATGACCAGCTTTTCCTACCTCTAGACACACTGCTACAGAGACCAAATGCAAGAAAGAGATACAGATCTCAAACCCAGAAGCACAACAGAGCACCCATGCCTTTACCAGGCACCACAGCACTCCGTTATCTAGTGTTACTTCCTGTCCTCGCCCCTGACCTTTCCAAATAGCCAGGTGTTTACCTGAATTTCTATTAAGCCAGATCTGAGACCTTTTGCTTTCCTTATGAAGGACACGTAGCTATGGGTCATTTGATTTTACTCTCCTCTTTATTCAAACCCATACAAGGACGCTGATAAACACCAGGAAACATTAGCACAGTGAAAGAATTAAAGTCCAGGTGTGAAGTAGAGGATTAGGGAATAGACTGTTTAGGAGATGATGAATCTGGGTTCCTACGACTTGAAATACAAAGGACATATTATTTTATGGAGTAAATTTTAAGTGGCTATCTATTGCACTGCTTAGAATAAAAAGTCCCATATTTTAGTTATTTTTTACAGTAGAGAACTAAAAACCAGTTTCTGATATTTCTCCAGTCTGCCAAATCAGATCACTTCCCAGAACCTTTCTTGACTTTCTTACCCCTAACTTGGTTCAACTTTGTTACTCACACATTTTGGACCCCAGCTGAGAAGAGAACAGTCCCAGTTCTGAATGAACACTTAGTTTCTTGGCTTTCAATAAACTATTCAGTTAATGCAAGTAGGTAAAACACCATGGCGGCCCCAGGCCTGATTTTGCTTGAAATCTGCTTAATCGATAGTGGCTGAACCTGAGCTGCCCTTGTGGTTTACTCTTTGAGTTGGTAGCTGAACCTCAACTGACTCATCCACTGCTATATATCAATCCTTGACCCTCCCTCAGTATTGTCCTAGAGTCAGTAAGATTCATTCAGTTGTTCATTTACTGGTCTAATATGCACCACTACGAAGGGATATGAAATGAACGCTATGAATGTGGTCCTGCTCTTTGGAACTTAAGGTCTATTCGGAATGAGTGTGTGTGCTAAGTCACTTCAGTCCTGTCCGACTCTTTGCGACCCTATGGACTGTAGCCTGCCAGGCTCCTTTGTCCATGGAATTCTCCAGTCAAGAATACTAGAGTGCGTTGCCATGCCCTCCTCCAGGGGATC
Source organism: Neotragus moschatus (assembly GCA_006410615.1). Lineage (NCBI taxonomy): Eukaryota > Metazoa > Chordata > Mammalia > Artiodactyla > Bovidae > Neotragus > Neotragus moschatus. Next base: position 513,568 of record SJYA01001556.1, on the reverse strand, counting down.
TTCCTTATCCAGGGAACAAACCCACGTTTTCTGTGGCTTCTGCATTGCAGGCATATATATATATATATATATATTTTTTTTTTTTTCTTTCTTTCTTTTAATAACTGAGCCACTGGGGAAGCCTGTGTTTTGGAATACAGCTAACCAAACATGCTGGGAACGAGGAAGAATAATGTGTTATGTAGTTAACAAGGGAGGATGCTTAATCTGATTGTGAAGATCTGGAAGGCTTTCCAGAAAAGATGTAAGGTAAAAGCTACAGAATGAGTTGGAGTTACTCAAGAGAAACCTGAAGATAATGCTTCAGACAGAGAAAACAGCCTGAGTCAAAGTCTGGAGAAAAGAGGGCATGACTATCTCAGGAAAAGAAAGTAATTCCGCATGAGTGGATCATAGAATGTGTGTGTTTTGTAGGAGCTGGGAGGCAGGGTGGGAAACAGTAAGTAGAGGCTGGAGGGGACTTTGTGAAGTCCAGTAATCTTCCCTCTAGGGGGTTGAGAAGCCCCAGAAGGACACAGTTGGATATGTGTTGTTAAGAAGATCGTGCTGGCTAGAAAATGGCAAGTGCTCTGGTGGGGCAGTTATGAGGCTGCTGCACTAGCCCAGGCAAGAGGACACAGAAATCCGTGAAGGTTCAGTAGCGTTGAGGGTGCAGAGAAGTGAGTGGACAGGAGGGAGGTTTAGAAGGCAGAACTGATGCCCGTGGAGACTGAGGAGATGCAGGGAATGAGGGAGAGGAAGGAGGCACCCACGTTATCTTGGTTTCTGGGCTGAACAGCTGGGGTGAATTATGATGTCTTTTTCTGAGCTAGAAAAGGAGAAGCACTTAGTTCTCTTAGTTCCCAACGATCAGCCATATTTTCTTATCCATTCTGCCTTTTCCCTCTTTTCACTCTCACTGGACTTGCCTTTTCCTCATTCCCTACTTTCCTGCCGGTTGTGGCCAACTTCACCTCCAATAGCTCTGTTCCACTTCAGAGGTGCTTTGTTTCCGCATTTGGAAAACCTGGCCTCACAAAGTTCATACATTTGTACCTACTTTTTTTTTTTTTTCCTGTCAGAAATGTGTAACCTGCCCATTTTTTTCAGGCAAACTTTGCCAGTCTACTGAAGCCCTGTTTAGCTATGACTTCCTCAGTGAAGTCATTCCCAACTCAAAATGTGGCCTATGTGGTCCACCCTGTTCTTCTACATCCCTTGGTTCACATCTCCGTTGCAGGATATTCTATCTATTGCATCGTCTGTCTCTTTTGTCTTCACCTTCTCACCATTCCATCACTCATACTGGCTTATCATTAGCTTCTTGCAGACAAATAATTATACCTATCATTCATATTTCCACTCAGTTCAGTTCAGTTCAGTNTCCCCTCATTCTTTCTGGAGTTAATTCTCCACTGATCTCCAGTAGCATATTGGGCACCTAATGACCTGGGGAGTTCCTCTTTTGGTATCCTATCATTTGTCTTTTCATACTGTTCATGACGTTCTCAAGGTAAGAATACTGAAGTGGCTTGCCATTCCCTTCTCCACTATCACCATATTTCCACTATCACCAGCAAAAAGAGAGGCTTGCTCATATTAGATACTCAAGTAGAGTTTAATTATGAAATACAAATGAAATGTCTATATGCTTTTCTTTACAAATTGCTTCCAAGGTTCACTTTCTTCAAACATTTTTTCTCATTCTTACTCATGGATTAAACACTCATGTTGTACAGACTAATGTATATATTCAGTGGAGAACACACTAATTTTCTAACATATCACCAAGTGCTTCAGAAGTATGGGACTAGTTGTGATATCTCAGACAAATTACTAGAACCTAAATCTTGGTTTCCTCAAATATTAAATGGTAATGATATCTATCTCATTCATTTGTTGCAAGAATTGTGCAAATGCATTTAGAGCACTTAACAGAGCACTGGAGCAATCAAATTCCTCAATAAATGCCATCTCTTCTTAACCTCTGCTCTCTTTATAATTGCTTAAACTTCGTATATTTTCATAACTTCTGATTTTTTAAAATTTTTATTCTAATAGACTAGCAATTGTATATGTATATATCTAGACAGCATATTAAAAAGCAGAGACATTACTTTGCCAACAAAAGTCCATCTAGTCAAGTTTATGGTTTGTCCAGTAGTCATGTATGGATGTGAGAGTTGGACTATAAAGAAAGCTGAGCACAGAAGAATTGATGCTTTTGAACTGTGGTGTTGGAGAAGACTTTTGAGAATCCCTTGGACTGCAAGGAAATCCAACCAGTCCATCCTAAAGGAAATCAGTTCATTGGAAGGACTGATGCTGAAGCTGAAACTCCAATATTTGGCCACCTGATGCAAAGAACTGACTCATTGGAAAAGACCCTGATGCTGGGAAAGATTGAAGGCAGGAGGAAAAGGAGATGACAGAGGATGAGATGGTTGGATGGCATTACTGAATCAATGGACATGAGTTTGGGTGGACTCCGGGAGCTGGTGATGGACAGGGAGGCCTGGCGTGCTATAGTCCATGGGGTCGCAAAGAGTAGGACATGACTGAGTGACTGAACTGAACTGAACTGATGTATATATATATGTATGCGTGTGTGTGTATGTGTGTGTGTGTGCACACTGCATGCATTTCACAGACATTGATAAATCCACTTTTAAAAGCAGTGCACATTTAATACATTGGTCAAGAGAGCTCTCATGTTGTGTACATTTGCCTTTAGCAATAACCTTTTGAAATCTCCTGTTTTGCGGCTAATTTGTCTTCTACTTTTTGCTTATGTGCATTTTTTTCTTGCTCCAGTGGGAACCATATCTTTTATTTTTTTAGACTTGTAGAATGCCAAGCACTATGTTTTATGCTTATTAGGCATTTAGTAAATATCTGAACAACTCTAGCCTTGCCCTTATGACCTGGAAATATGGGAGAAGCTGTTCAGTCTCTCTAGTTGTGTCTGCAAAGAGCCATGAGCCTCTGGAGGGAGAGACAAGAGGTCAAGAATGATTATTTCCCATCAGTGCAGAAAGCTCTGAGAATCCTCTCGGCTGTTTTTCTGAAGCTAGAGGGAGTTCTTTTTCCTCTCCAGTACTCTGTGTCACAAACCAAAGTGAATTCTTGAGGAACGATGAGGAAGATAGAAGCTGATCCAAAGTTCCTACCCTAACCTCTATGGCTGCAGGATTCAGATATCAAGGGTTTGGGTTCAGTAATCAGGATGCTTTTCCAAGCCTTCTGGTTAAAGGCACTGGTTTGTGCACCTTTGTCTTGCCATCCACAGCCTCCTATGAGTATTAATTGTAAAAAAAAACAAGCCATGTACACTTCCTTCCTTCCCTTCTTTTCTTCTTTAGAAATTTTTTTATAAATATAAGTGATACATGTTTATTACAAAAAAATTCAAGCAGGTATATTTTATTTCTTCTAGACTGTTTTTTTGGTTTTCATTAGGATCATCCTTTTTAGCACAAAAATAAGAGGTCTTATTTTTGTGGATCACGCATGCACTCTCTGTGGTAGCATGTCTAACAGGTGATTCAGGACGGTTTCAGAAACTTCTCCACACCACACTTACCTGTATGGGATCTTCATAGCACCCTGATGAGATCTTCACGGTAAGGTTTTGTTATCTCAAGATCTCTTCCTTTCATTACCGAAAGAAACTTACCTAGATGTGAAATGTTAATATCAATAAAATGATCAGAGGGCTAATTTAGGAACATTAAGCTAACCCCAGAGTTATGCGTTTTATTAATATGGTCCCATTGTCATTAGAAAATCAAGGATATGAAACTCAGAAAGTCCGCCACAGAGCTTTGCCTATAGTATATGCTCACTAAACATTTGATGAATGAATAAGTAAATGGTTAAGTGATTTAACATCACCCTATCTGTATCTCCTAGGATGTCTGTCAATTTTCTCCAAGATTGCCTACATATTTTCCTTGGTGATTCCTCTAGATTCTTTAGCTTTGAAAGGTAGATTAGAATGTGTGTACTTCTGGGAAAAATTACGGTAACCATCACATTTTCCCAATATAATTAATACATTTCAGAGTATCTAATGAGCCATAGCATTAATCCATGGTGCTCAAAGTTAGGCAAGCAGATTTCAAAAATTATTAACTATAAACACTAACGTTTTAAGAGCTTTTTCTTTTGTTTTCTGCTAAAAATGGTATATGTGAAAGAGATACTTTTAAATGATTCACCCATTTCACAGATTTAAAAAATGAGTTTTGGAATTTTCCCTGGGTTTTGCATAGAAAATTAGTAGTAGGTGAAAGCTAGAAACTCAGGAACTTATTTCTTCATCCTGTGTGTAACCGTTTGGAGACAGGCCGTCTCCAGACCATATTTTCTTTTTAATGGCTATAAAGTGAATGAACTCAAAGAACAGTCTAGCATCCTGCTGCGATTGATATGAAAAAGGACAGGGGGAGAAAAGATTCCTCATTAATGGATTTATATTCCAGTGATAGGACTCAGGGGTGGAAAGGTCATTTTGGAAAGTAAAGTGAAATATAGAGCATGCAGAAAAATTATCTTGTTATCTGACTTAGAAACGTGGGGCTGCACGTTATCCTCTGTTCGTTTATTTTTTCTCCTAGTTTTCCTTTTATTTTTAGATAAATGTGAGTCAGACAGATGAGACAAGAGTAATTTTTAGAAACCCTCTTTCCTTGCAAGCTTTTGGGAGCAGAGTTTCACATGTTTTATATGGTCTGATTGGAAGTGCTATTTGACTGTTACAGAAGGACAAGGCATTCAGTCAGAAATTGAGGATAAGTGGGCAAAACAATGAGAACATCTTGTAAAAAGTTGAGTATATGAGGCCATAATCAGACAAAATATAAAACTTAATCTCAAGACTGAAATTGACACATAATTTTTCTAGATTATGAAGGAAGGAAAAACAATGTACCTCTGAAAGGACTTTTTTAGTTGAATAAGAAGAATGAGATTAGAAGATAACTATTTAGATGACTCTTCAGATGACCCTATGGCTTCCCTGCTGGCTCAGATGGTAAAGATTCTGTCTGCAATGCAGGAGACCTGGATTCGAATCCTGGGTTGGGAAGATCCCCTGGAGGAGGAAATGGCAACCGATTCCAGCATTCTTGCCTGGAGAATCCCATGGACAGAGGAGCCTGGTGGGTTACAATCCATGAAGTTGCAAAGAGTCAGACATGCCTGAGACACTAACACACACAGGCTTGGTGAAAAGTCACTTACATATAAACACCTTCATTTAATTTTCAGTAATTTCTTGGCTGGGGATGTTTCATTTTTAAAAAACTATAGATGAAAAACTTTAGATCCTGACAGTAAACATGTCATCCAGAGTCTCATTTACAGAGGCCAGATTCAAATCCAGTTTTCTCTGGCTCCCACTCTCTGCTCTTACCTTACCCAGAAGCTCTCTTTCATCTCTCTTCCAGCACTAGGGATGCAGATGCGTAAAGCACATTGTGCCTCAGAGACCTCACCACCACATGTACACAGATGTATCTATGTACATGTATTTAGGTCCATGGTGAGATTCAGCTTGTGACTCAGTCATGCTTGAGGCACAGTCTTAGCAGAGAGGGGGGAATGCTCAGCTCTGCTGAGGCTGGAGTGGAGGAGGTCCACCAGGATTTTATGGAAAAGGAGGAAAAGCCAGTTGATCTGGGTCTCCCATGTTGACAGGGCACAGTAAATCATCTGAGATGGAAGGGAATATCTGCACAAAATGACTTGGAATTAATAACATAGAAGATGTGTTTGTAGCATGGCCAGATGAAATACAGGGCCATCCAGTTAAATTTGAGTTTCAGGTAAACAACCAAGACTGTGTCAGTATAAGTATATCCTATACAATATTTGGAATATACTTATGCTAATACTGTAAATTCCTGGTTGTTTATCTTAAACTCAAGTTTGACTGGGCATTCTGTCAATTTATCTGCTAAGTCTGGCCATGCTATGCATTTGGGTTTCACAGAAGAATAGTGTGTAAGGCTAGGAGCCCCATGAAAAGTGCTGAGAAGGTGAGGCTAAAGGGCCTAAAGACAGAAGATCAGGATTTTGCTGTACATGGGATAAACAGGATTAAAAATAGGATTGCCCTGCAAATGAGTCTCTGCTTATCCTGTGACTGGGTTGATTTTTGCCACTTAGTTAAAAACAACAAGCTATTGAACAAAGAATTGTCTCTAATGAAAAGGACTTTTCTTCTCAAAAAGTCATATAATAAAATGACTTCCAACATGAAATAGTATTATCACATGCAAATCCTATCTAAACTAAATGAAAGATACTGACTCTGTAGCATGGAATTCTTCCCAGAGTCACAGAAGAAGTGATATCCTCTGAAGACATTCAGGAATCACTCTGTGGATGATGGTAGGTGGCATTTTTACATTTATTTAAAAATTTAAGAGCAATAGGTCATTAAAAAAAGCTATTACATTACAGTATTTTTACTTGACTATGTCCTATGTATCTATGACACTGGAATATAGCATGTCCCCTACACTGATGGTGTTGGCTGAAAGGAGGCATCTAAACATTTCAATATAACATTTAGAAAATAACATGGTTTGTGAGAGCAATGACTGCATGCCAATTTTGGCTTTTCTCTCCCTCCTCATTAAATATGTAACTGTGTCTTTTATTTANCTATTTGGACTGAAATCAAATGTTATGAATAGTACTTTCTAAGTAATGACACGTATCAGCAGCGTTTGTAACCATAAGAACAATGTGATAAATTTTAATCACTTGGGACTCCAGCTCTGTGGGAAGTGCTCACTTCACAGACATCATTTATAGGTTTCCAGTTATGACCTACGTCTAAAAGACATTTTAATGATAACTGGAGAAAGTAGATAGATTGTCTTCCTAGAGTGTTGAAGTTCCTGCTTGTTGTCATCCTCAGCTCTATTAAAGAGCAGAGGCTTTCAAAGGTACTCTTCATTCTAGCAATCAGAATGCAAGACCAAAGGGATGGAACTATCTAAGATAAAATATGCCAGAAACGTACACTCCTCGGGATTTCCTGTGGGAGTCTGACCAAAATAGAGCAATATTAATAAATATAAATTCTGGAACACTATTATCAACAGAAACAGGGTCTTGAAACGTACCCTTAAATTCTTCTAGTTTTCTTAGGCAGGTCAACTATTTCAATGTAATTGTGCAAAATGTTAGACCTCCCTATGGGGACAATTGCTTTAAATTATATTAAAGACTCAAAGATTCTAATAGACATGCTAAAGGAAGGAGTTTAATTTGTTGGATGCTCTAAATCTTTGANGTACCCTTAAATTCTTCTAGTTTTCTTAGGCAGGTCAACTATTTCAATGTAATTGTGCAAAATGTTAGACCTCCCTATGGGGACAATTGCTTTAAATTATATTAAAGACTCAAAGATTCTAATAGACATGCTAAAGGAAGGAGTTTAATTTGTTGGATGCTCTAAATCTTTGAGTTTACTTAGGATCTCTCACTCAGGGTCCTTTGTCCCCATGGCCTTGAAAACATATGGGAATAAAAATTTAAAAAAAAGAATGTAGTTTCAAAGCATCTCAACAATTGGTGAATTCACTGTTTATTCTTTCCCGTTTTTACTGCGTATTTAGATAGAAATTCAGGTGACGCAGATTGAGTAAGAGAAAGAGAAAAGAAACAACCAAGGAGAAGGCTTGTATTCTTAAACCATAAAGAATAATCACCTTAGTCAGGTTTCATCTTAATAATTTGAAAAACACCCCTTTGAATGTAGCTCAAAGCCAAGTAAGATTTCCTGGTCCAAGTTTCCTCATGAGGCAAGACCTTGTGGGGCTTGAGTCTTCAGCCTCTCTGGATTTTCCTACCATTCTGAGCAAGTGAATTTATTCTCACAGTCAGGGAGACACTGCTTTTAACTGTTCTACCTTCAGAGCATTTGGCCACTAGCAATGTGGGGAAATGAAATGACTGCTGGCATTTCTCCTTGCATTCTAGTTTCAAAGTTTTGTTTGTTTGTTTTTTTGTCCCCCCCCCAGAATATAATCTTCCTTAGTACAGTTAAAGAAGCCAATATATGTATAACATCCCACTTAAATCTAGCAAGTTTATAACCAACTGGAGTAAAATCTTGTTTTACAAGATTGTTTGTCCAGAAGAGCTTATCATAAACGTGCTTGACTTCTCCAACTTTCAGCAAAATGAATAGCTGCTAAAATCAAAGAGTGCTAAGATGGGGCAGTAATAAGCATCTTCCCTTAAAGAGTAAATAAAAACACACAAACTCAGACTTCTATTTCTAGTTGATCAGTTGTTTTAAAAAAATCATGTCTTTAAAGGTAGGAATGAACAAAGTGATAATACAAAGTACAATGATAATTACCAAATGGAATCACCAAACATGTCACTGGAGCCATATTTTATTTTACCTGTTTTTTTTTTTTTTTTAATTTGATCACAACACGTGACTTGCAGAATCCTGGTTCCCAGACCAGGGATCAGACCCATGCTCCCTGCAGTGGAAGCCTGGAGTCTTAACCATTGGCCTGCCAGGGAAGTCCCACTGGAACCATATTTTAGATTTTCATGAACTGTCAATATTACAGGCTATTTTTTTATTGTTTCCATATTAAAATGTAAGACTTTGTGTTAAGCTGACAAAATGAAGTTCTCGGACTCAAGGTTCATTAGTGGCCGCACAGAAGCAGCAGTATTTGTGTTGTTACTTATTGCTTCTAATGAAGAGGCTGGAGGGTAGCTGTTATGACCAGTCTAGTTCATGGTTCAGTTCACCAAACAACTTCTTTCAAGTAAACAGACCTTTCTCAAGTCAGTTGACCCATAAGCACCAATGATGTGTGTGCATTTTCAGTTGTGCCCAACTCTTTGTGACACTGTAGACTGTAGCCTGCCAGGCTCCTCTGTCCATGGAATTTTCTAGGCAAGAATATTGGGGTGGGTTGCCATTTCGTTCTCCAGGGGATCTACCCCACCCAGGGACTGAACCTGTTTCTCCTACATTGTTAGGTGAATTCTTTACCATTGAGCCACCTGGGAAGCCCCACCTGAATGAAAGCCCATATGAAAGGGCTCAAGTTAATCTAAGATGTTTAGGTCATAGAGCTTTCCAGTTTTGAATGACCTTAACAATCTAGAAATGTCCCTCCTCCTCCCATCCCACCAATGAATGACTTAATGACCCACCTAGTCTTCCAACCTAGGTCTCTAGATTGGCTTTAGTCTGGTTATTTTTTTGTTGCTTAAAATCCACAACCATGGGTTTGTTTGTTCTTATTGTTCTTCCTATCTTTTTCTGTTTTGTTTAAACATTTTTAAGGGAGATTCTTTATCTTCATGAGAGTCATGTCAGTGGAAATGTTTTTTTCTAAATGCTTCATATTTTCTCTCAATCTACTCTTTCAGGAATGCTTTTCTTATGAGAAAACACCATGTCATGAACAGAGTGTCTGCAGAGCTGTTGAAAATGCTTCATGATTACAATACAGCAGAAGAATGATATCCAACACCAACTTCTTGATTAGGTTAACTGCTTACACTTTCTGTGATTAATAAGCTACCCTATAGATGAGCAATGAGAACTAGTTATTTAAGCATAGTTATGGCTTACCATAGATGTGATAGGCTACTTACTCAAGGAGCCTTTTGAACTACAGAATATTTTTAGTATTTTGCTTTCATTTGAAACACTCTAGTTCCAGCCCTTTCTGTGTTCTCTACTTTATGGCTGTGGATAAAGTTTAGACAAAGGAGCACTTCAATTACGTGTTTAATTCCAAGACTCTGTGAACCAGGCAAATTCCAGTGCATGACAAATTGTGCTATTTCACTTCACAAGACCTTTATTGCGGATCCTGGAGTTAAGGTTGACAAAGATATAATGATAATAATCAGCAATCACACAGGATAAGAGGAAATGAATAAAAAGAAGTCATAGTTGATGGATAAATGATATCTCATAAATGACAGAGATCTGTATCCGATTCTTCAGATTAGCATTTTTAACCATTGTTTTTGACTTTTTCTTTCACAGGGATGTTTATTGTTGAACAGTCAATCCAAACCACATTGTACTTTTGAACTTCCCATTCTAATGGGAAGGTCTTGTCAGGAAGAAATCTAAATTTGTACAGATTTGAGAAGTGATATAAGATACAACATACTCTGTTTTACAGCCTTTGAAGCTCAGACCCTCCCCACATATAACACACACATCATTCCAACACTCACAAAGCTCAGCTGTGATGAACAGCTCCTCCGAGACTGGAATTATTCAACCCACGTCCCAGGCCCTGCCTCACTGAAAACCTCCTCCACCAACAGGCCACTTTGAAGACCTCTGTGTTCAGGGAAGACATGTGGCCACATCAAAGGTCAGGAACCAATCCAGTCTGATTATCTGTATGGTATCTATACATTATGGTCTGGGAACTGGACTTGAAGTCCTTTTAAGCCCATCAGGGCACAACAATCTTTATAACATACATTCCTAATCAGGGGGCATCTTTGCTTTCATTTTCTTCATATTGCAGCCATATGAAAGCATTATATGACTTGGTTAGGATTCTGTGTATCAGAGATCCTTATGTGAAGTGAAATTTCTATTATTAAAAAACAGAAGGCAGCCAATAAAATCTCTATCTCCAAATTCCTCTTCTTTCAGTTGGTTCAGTCTGTCCAAAATAAAGCACGGCTTAACTGAGCGTAAACAGGCTTCTGCTTTGGAAATAATATCTTTGCTTTTCTAACATAAAGATATCTTACTTTTTGAGCTGCTGTTCTACTTGCATGACAGTTACTAAAAGAGCTCCAATGTCAGTTTTTAAACAACATAATAGAATGTGAAACATCTTACTCATTGTTAGAGTGAAAAAATTGCTATATTCAAAGCATACATCTTCATTTTCAAGTAAGTGAGTTTCAGCCCCTCCATTACTAATGACTGGAATTTTAAAAAACAACAACAAACCACTCAGATATTTTTTCAAGACTCACACTCTGAATCCTTTCCTTTTTGCCAAACCTCCCACTAGACAAGTAGGAAAGATAAACAAAGCAACAGACCCCTGGGTTGTACACACTGACAAGATTGCAGGGCCTGGGATTAGAATGTTTTATCCCCATATCCAGTGTCTCCCAGAAGGACATCTAGTAGGAGGAAAGAGGAAGCGTGAGGTTAGGAACTTAGAAAGATTGGGCAGATAGTCAAAGCATTGGAGAGATGAGGCAGCCTGTAACTCATTAGTTGAGCATCTCCCAGGGGCCCCTGCAAACATCCTACAGCCGGCAAAGGAAACCGAAGCCTTCTGACAGCCGAGGCTGGTGTAACGCCTGCACCCTCTCCAGGTCAGGGTGTTGCTTGCACAAGGTGTGTTGGGGAAAGTCCAGGACATGCTCCAAGTTTAAAAGCCTTTCATCCATGTTTGCCAAACTGAAGACATGGTGAAAAATATCACGGCCATGACTGCTTGCATGCAAGAGGCAGAGTGACAATGGTAAGAGAAAAAAAAAAGCATTGTGACATTTCAAACNTGTAACTCATTAGTTGAGCATCTCCCAGGGGCCCCTGCAAACATCCTACAGCCGGCAAAGGAAACCGAAGTCTTCTGACAGCCGAGGCTGGTGTTACGCCTGCACCCTCTCCAGGTCAGGGTGTTGCTTGCACAAGGTGTGTTGGGGAGAGTCCAGGACATGCTGCAAGTTTAAAAGCCTTTCATCCATGTTTGCCAAACTGAAGACATGGTGAAAAATATCATNACATCCTACAGCCGGCAAAGGAAACCGAAGCCTTCTGACAGCCGAGGCTGGTGTAACGCCTGCACCCTCTCCAGGTCAGGGTGTTGCTTGCACAAGGTGTGTTGGGGAAAGTCCAGGACATGCTCCAAGTTTAAAAGCCTTTCATCCATGTTTGCCAAACTGAAGACATGGTGAAAAATATCACGGCCATGACTGCTTGCATGCAAGAGGCAGAGTGACAATGGTAAGAGAAAAAAAAAAGCATTGTGACATTTCAAACATCATTTGAAATGGATCAGATGAGTAAGTAACTGCTTAGCAGACATAGGATACAAGAGGTCTGCTGCTGCTTCAGAACAGTGCAGAGAAAAGCCTGTTGTTTCTGGTGATGAATTTACTGAAAAATCCTAAGGATTTGGTGCTTATATTTACTACCAGGGTAAATATCCTAAGGATAAATATCATTCTGTTAGTGAAAGATGGATTGTTTTGACACTGCTCCTTCCATCCATTGAGAAATCACTTACTAATCTATAGCTGTATTTGTTAGGAAATAGCACACTGTGCTTCTGAGAATTCACTGGACACATCTGATACCCAGACTCTCTTACATCAGCAGAATAACAGAAGGTTTGTTCTGGAAGGGCCCTCCAAGTCATCTCACCCACTGGTCCTCAATCCCAGCAGACACAATGCATCTTTAGCTTATAAATATTTTCTCCCAGTCTTCCCAGGTGATGCTAGTGGTAAAGACCCCACCTGTCAATGCAGGAGATATAAGATACACAGGCTTGATCCCTGGATCAGGAAGATCTCCTGGAGAAAGGAATAGCAACCCACTCCAGTGTTCTTGCCTGGAGAATCCCATGGACAGAGGAGGCTGACCAGTTACTGTCCACAGGGTCATATACACCAACCTCTTTACTAGCTGAAATAAAATTCACAGATAGTTTGTCCACCTGTATACATCACTTCAAACCTTTAATAAATGCCCTGACTATAATAATGAGGAATAAAAGAAAAAGTAGTTTGTAATAAGAGAAGGAGCCTTTCAAAATATGACAACTTAGGTATAATTACACCAGAAAGTACTGTGAAGTAATCTGAGTTTGCCCCTACTGTGAATGAATAGGTTTGGGTTTAAATGAAGATAATATTCAAATACATGCTGTCAACACCTTATTTTATATCGGCATTTTGAAACATGGGCTCAATAATTACATTCTTATGAATACTTAGGCTCATCATGAAGATGATGATTTTATTGGTAATTCAAACACTTCCAGAGAGTAACATCTAGGGAAAGCAATAATATTAATATTCAATTGACATACTTTAGATTTTCAAACAGAACCGAATTGGCTTCTAGGCTCAGATAATAACAAATAGGTTATTCCCCTGTGTCTGGGGGGTATTTGAAAACTGTGTGAACATTTTCTGGTGGGACTGTTCCATGTATCACAGAATATCAGGCATTTTTGGTGGAGTCCATTAGATATCAGTATCACTCTCCTTTCCCAAATCTTTCACTATTTCTTCATAATTTTCCAAACATTCCTGCAGCCAGGTGTTGAGGACTATTTTTTCTATTCTAGTCTTCTCTTTCTACAGATTTAAAAATTGAGGTCCTTAGAGGTTAAATCTTTCATTCAGTATTACACAACTAGTTTGTGCCAGAAGGGGAACAACTCATTCTACTCATGGACTGATGGCTCCTTAATCTAATTATTCTTAAAGTTTCTATGAAATCTTTGTAATGGCTCTAATATGTCCTGGCTCCGTCCTACTTTTATCTTATATCTTGTAGTCTTCCTCTTGAACCCAACTTGTAGATTTGCTATTTTCAAAATACTTTGTCCATTTGCCATTTTGGTCTTTCACTATTTTCAAAATACTTTGTCCATATGCCATCCATTTTCATATGGCATATGGACATACGTATGGCATATGGCATAGGGCATTTGTCCATATGCCACATTCTCTGGGCTTCCCTGGTGGCTCAGATGGTAAAGAATTTGCCTGTAATGCAAGAGACCTGGGTTCGATCTGTGGATCTGGAAGATTCCCCTGGAGAAGGAAATAGTAACCCACTCCAGTATTCTTGCTTAGGAAATCCCATGGACAGAGGACCCTGGCAGGCTAAAGTCCATGGAGTTGCAAAAGAGTTGGACACGACTAACACACACTTTCACATTTCCCATGCTCAGAGAGCCCTCTCTGATCATCTCTTTATCAACTATACTCTGCTCCATAAAGAATTTCATCACATCCAAAGCTCAAATTGTCTCTCCATCTAGTTACATTTTATGGAAGTCTTTGTCCAGCCCTTGTCCTAATCACTCATTGGTTTGCAGTATTTTAAGAGTGTTTCTACCTAGTAAACAACTTGATGACATAGCCCAAGGCTCATACTCCTTTGTGTTCTGCCTACTCTCGGTCACAGCTCTGTAATGCAGAGTAGGTTCTAAGAGCTGGTTCTCAGTGTTTTTCTTTTTGAAATTTTAATTGGAGGATAATTACCTTATCATGTGTTGATTTCTGCNAATCACTCATTGGTTTGCAGTATTTTAAGAGTGTTTCTACCTAGTAAACAACTTGATGACATAGCCCAAGGCTCATACTCCTTTGTGTTCTGCCTACTCTCGGTCACAGCTCTGTAATGCAGAGTAGGTTCTAAGAGCTGGTTCTCAGTGTTTTTCTTTTTGAAATTTTAATTGGAGGATAATTACCTTATAATGTGTTGATTTCTGCTGTACAACAACATGAATCAGCCATATGTACATGTATATCCCCTCCCTCTTGAGCGTCCGACCCACACTTCCACCCCACTCCTGTAGGTCAGTGAAGATGGCCAGCTGGGCTCCCTGTGTTATACAGCAGCTTCCCATTAGCTATTTTACACATGGTAGTGTATATATATGTCATTGCTACCCTCTCAATTCTTCCTACACTGGTGGATGAAACTAAAGCCTGTTATACAGAGTGAAATAAGTCAGAAAGAGAAAGACAAATATCATATATTAATGCATATATACAGAATCCTGTATATACAGAGACGCAGACATAGAGAATAAACTCGTGGACACAGCATGGGAAGGAGAGGGTGGGTTTCAGTTCTTACTGTTAATCACTGCAGCGCACACAACCTTCAACCAAAGAGATATTTCCCATCCAAGTTAACTTCTCTTGTTCATTCCCGAATGAGGCAAAGCACAACTTCGAGTAACATGGTCGTGCTGGGGAACATCTGGGAACAAACAGCAGAGACATCAGTCTGGCTTGCAGTGGTCAGGAAATGAAGTGGTTCATTCCTAGCAACGGCCCATTTTGTATTTTGGAGGCAGAGATATAAACAACGGCAGGCTCTCTTAAAAGCAGCTGCAGTCACAAATCTCCCAACAAGCTTCATATGTGAAAATTACAGGAAGGATTCCTGGTACCATATTGGGCTTCTCAGTCACACACAGGGCTCGCACAATCACTGTCAGTCGTGTCATCTTTGAATACGATGCCGAACAACGCATTCGTATCCCACTTGCCGTGTGAGTGAAGGTGGAAGAGAAACGAGGTAGGGTTGCTGACACCAGCTGGTCATTTGCGAGACTGTTTATTAACCCTCTACAGAAGCCGAGCAGAGATTTCACCCTTGAACAGGAAAAAAACCCCACTTTTTAAGTGTAAATAGAAAATAGTCCTTGAATTAAAATCTTCACCAATTTTATAGATTATATCTAACTTCAGGTTTCATTTTTTCCCAAGTGCCTGCTGATCGTTGACAGGTTGTTTGGGCTATTGCTTTCTCATCTGAATGCTTTATTGTGAAAGTGCAAGATGTGAGCTCTAACATGATGTATTAAGCATATAAGTAATCAGGGAAAAATGTAGTTAAGCCCATGTATTCTTTGGAAATATGCATAAATATTTATAAATTATAGAGTTAAATCCAACTTTTTTTTGGTAAATGAAATATATCCTCAGTTTTTGTAAACGAGAAACATCAAACTCTGGAAAGCAGGAGGAGAGCAAAGCAAAAACACTGGGGAAATTGATTCACAGTCACAACCAAGACAGAGCACGTCACGGTCACAATTTCTCTTCCTCTATCCCCTTTGTAGATTTATGTGTCTGGAATGAATTTTTTTACACTTATATACAGTTTTGGTAAAGATTTTGATGATTAGCTGTGTATCTAGACAGAGACAATGTAAAGCCAATGCTTTCTTAAATGTTAAAGATGCTATCCATCATATTTCTGACTTGGTTTGTGACTCATGGTTCATCAGATCAAATTTCCAAAGAATGAATTTTTGATCTACTTTCCTTTTCTTTCTAAATTTTGACTCAATATACAGAAATGAAAGCAGAGATTATCTGTATGGACCTGGCAAAAAGGACTGTCTGGACTAGCCCAGTGATTAGAATGCTTTCATTTTTCACTGCTTTGTGTGGTTTGGTTAAATAGCAAAGAGATATTTTTAATTTAGATGATTCTATATTTAAAATGGCTTCCCTGGTGGCCCAGTGGTAAAGAATCTGCTTGGCAATGCAGGAGCTGTGGGTTTGATCCCTGAGTTGGGAAGATCCCCTGAAGAAGGAAATGACAACCCACTCCAGTATTCTTGACTGGAAAATCTCATGGAGAGAGGAGTGGGCTGCAGTCCATGGGGTCACAAAAGAGTTTGACACATATATATGGAATTTAGAAAGATGGTAGTGTTAAACCTGTACGCGAGACAGCAAGAGAGACACAGATGTGTAGAACAGCCTTTTGGACTCTGTGGGAGAGGGAGAGGGTGGGAGGATTTGGGAGCATGGCATTGTAACATGTATGATATCATAAGTGAAATGAATCGCCGGTCTAGGTTCGTTGCAAAAGGCTTGGGACTGATGTGCGGGGATGATCCGGAGGGATGATGTGGGGAGGGAGGGGAGGGGTGGGATTGGGAACTCAGGTACACCTGTGGCTGATTCATGTCAATGTATGGCAAAATGAATTTAGTATTGTAAATCAAAACAAACTAAAAAAATAAAAATTTAAACTTAAAAAAAATAAAATAAAATAAAGAGTTTGACACAACAGTGACTAAATAACAGCAACAATATTTTAAATATTTATCTGTGACTATTGCACAAGTTCTGGTTGCTATGCTAAGTCGCTTCAGTTGTGTTTGACTCTGGACCCTATGAAGAGTAGGCTCTTCTGTCCTTGGGATTCTCCAGGCAAGAGTACTGGAGTGGGTTGCCATTTCCTCCTCCAGGGGCTCTTCCCCACCCAGGGACTGAACCTGAGTCTGTTAGATACCTTGAACTGGAAGGCAGGTTCTATTTCACTAGTGCCACTTGGAAAGCCTTGGTTAGTGTTGGGAAGCTTTGGTTAGTATTCTGCATTAACTGACTAATCCTCTAAAACACTTGAGAAAATGACACAGAGGATGGGTAAGCTCAGATGGAAGAGGTAAGAAGAAGAAATGCTATTACAGGGGTATGGACCATAATCTATATCAATAATAAAATAAGATTATTTTGTGTTATTTCTAATTAGAAGCTAAATGTTAAACATGATTGTAAATGGTATTATTTTCCATTTTAATCAGTGAACACACAATAATTATTTTGAGGGGGGAATGCATTTTCATCAGTCTCAGTTAGTGGGAAAGATACACATTTAATATTCAGTGCAATCCCTTGCAGTAAAAAGAAACAACTGTGCCTGTCTTGTCACTTAGAGGTGCCTGTAAAGGGCAAGGAGGCATGCAGTGGTTTCCTCAGGAAATGATCCAGTTCAGTTCAGTTCAGTTCTGTCACTCAGCCGAGTCCAGCTCTTTGCAGCCCCATGGACTGCAGCACACCAGGTTTCCCTGTCCATCACCAGCTCCCGGAGCTTGCTTAAACTCATCCATCAAGTCAGTGATGCCATTCAACCATTTCATCCTCTGTCATCCCCTTCTCCTCCTGCCTTCACTCTTTCCCAGCATCAAGTTCTTTTCCAATGAGTCAGTTCTTTGCATCAGGTGGCCAAAATATTGGAGTTTCAGCTTCAGCATCAGTCCTTCCAATTCAGGGTTGATTTCCCTTAGGATTGCCTGGTTTGATCTCCTTGCTGTTCAAGGGACTCTCAAGAGTCTTCTCCAACACCACAGTACAAAAGCACCAATTCTTCGGTGCTCAGCTTTATTTATGGTCCAACTCTCACATTCATACATGACTACTGGAAAAACCACAGATTTGACAATACAGACCTTTGTTGGCAAAGTAATGTCTCTGCTTTTTAATATGCCGTCTAGGTTTGTCATAGCTTTTCTTCCACAGAGCAAGTGTCTTTTAATTTCGTGGCTGGAGTCACCATCTACAGTGATTTTGGAGCCCAAGAAAATAAAATCTGTCACTGTTTCCATTGTTTCCCCATCTATTTGCCGTGAAGTGATGGCACTGGATGCCATGAACTTAGGTTTTTGAATGCTGAGTTTTAAGCCAGCTTTTTCACTCTTCTCTTTGCCTTGACTTTCATCAAGAGACTTTTTAGTTCCTCTTCACTTTCTGCCATAAGGTTGATATCATCTGCATATCTGAGGTTATTGATATTTCTCCCGGCAATCTTGATTCCAGCTTGTACTTCATCCAGCCCAGAATTTTGCATGATGTACTCTGCATATAAGTTAAATAAACAAGGTGACAATATACAGTCTTGAAGTACTCCTTTCCCAATTTGGAACCAGTCTGTTGTTCCATGTCTGGTTCTAGCTTCTTGACCTGCATACAGATTTCTCAGGAGGTAGGTTAGGTGGTCTGATATTCTCATCTCTTTAAGCGTTTTCCACAGTTTGTTGTGATCTGCACATTACTCAAACTAAGATAGTGGATGTGATGGAATTCCAGCTGAGCTATTTCAAATGCTAAAAGATGATGGCTGTTAAAATGCTGCACTCAATATGCCAGCAAATTTGGAAAACTCAGCAATGGCCACAGGACTGGAAAAGATCAGTTTTCATTTCAATCCCAAAGAAAGGCAATGCCAAAGATTGTTCAAACTACCACACAATTGCACTCATCTTACATGCTAGCAAAGTAATGCTCAAAATTATCCAAGTAAGGCTTCAATTGTACATGAACCAAGAACTTCCAGATATTCAAGCTTAGTTTGAAAAAGTCAGAGGAACCAGAGATCAAATTGCCAACATCCACTGGATCATAGAAAAAGCAAGAGAATTCCAGAAAAACATCTACTTCTGCTTCATTGACTATGTTAATAAATGATTAAAAATCCTTTCAAAGGTAGGCATAAACTTATGCATGATTTGATTGAATTAGCTGGGGCCAAAGAACAGACATTACCTATAATTTTTTTTTTAAGAAAGCAACATGAATTCTTTTTTGACTTGAAATAAGTTGTCATTTTAGTCAAGTCTAGGAAACCACATGTATATTTAGATAGACTCACACAGCTGGGAGGGTGGATTCTGAAAGAACACACACAGAGATTAGTGGAGGTAGGTGCTTGTGGATCTGGGGGGTTGCATGCTATGTCTTGAGGCAATTAGCCCAATGCTCCTGGGCTTACTTTCAAGAATGATATATTCATATTCCAGACAAAAACTAACCTGTAAGCATATTATGTGGGAAGAAAGAGAGAAAAAGAGTATCAGTTTTCATTTATTTGCCAATAATGTTAGCCAGATTGAAAATAATTTATTTCTTATTTCTTTGACCTAGACAATCAATATAGATCTTCAAAAATGATTTCTAAGGGCAGAAACTATATTGAGAAGACTTAATGATGCTACTTTTGTATTCATGAACAAACCACCTGGGTCAATGTCTATGACCATCTAATGCCTGAATTCCAGGCTCAGAGCCCTCACAGTGCTCCAGATCTGTGACTCATAAGTGAAGGTTAAAGACACATTTTTCAGACTCTGCTTCCCTTGAAATACCAGTGTATAAAATATGCTAATTGCTAGCCTCATACTCCTCATGAGGATGGGGGAGCCTGCTTACTGCTCTTTATCCCAGCCTACCTTTCAGCTTCATGTCTAATACACAACTCTACACTAGCTGCTCCTTAAGCCNATCTGTGACTCATAAGTGAAGGTTAAAGACACATTTTTCAGACTCTGCTTCCCTTGAAATACCAGTGTATAAAATATGCTAATTGCTAGCCTCATACTCCTCATGAGGATGGGGGAGCCTGCTTACTGCTCTTTATCCCAGCCTACCTTTCAGCTTCATGTCTAATACACAACTCTACACTAGCTGCTCCTTAAGCCGAAATGAATCTCTTTAAGGCCTTCCATCTACTGCCACCTTTCCAACTCAGAATTCTGCCCACTCTTGGAGATTTACCTCCAACGTCACCTCTCTCAGGAAGAAGTCCCTCATCCTTCTAGTTAAATTTATTCTTGCTCTTCAGTGTCTTTATGCGTCATGTACTCAATAAGTGTATAACATTTAAGGGAAGGAAAAGAGGTACAGTAATAGTTTTTATCAAGTATTCAAGATTTTAAATAGTACTTCAAGTGACTTTTATAACTTCTTGTACTACATTAATAATAGATATTCATCAAAAATGGAAAGAACAGTAATTCTAATAATTTAGTATATATTCTTCCATTATTTTCATCTATGTGAATGAATGAATATATATGTGTAGATATATAACATTTTTACTCAAATGAGACATGATAAAATTTTTCAGAATGTTTTTTCAAATATAGTTCCATATTTTTAATTGAAAGCTTTCAATGGCCTTGTAATAGTTCATTATATAAAGATATGAAAGTCTGTTTAACTAATGCTTCATTATGAGACATTTCAGTTTTTCCTTTTTTTTTGCTATTGCAAATATCTTTACAGTAAAAGCATTTTTACACATCCCTTTTAAAATATTTATTTGGTGCCTGTTTTATCTTGGGCATATTGTGATATGTTTTCTCTGGATAAATTAATAAAAATTAAAAAATCTAGATCAAGTTGTATGAATACATCACAGTATTGATTCCCTAATGTCAATGGCACCCCACTCCAGTACTCTTGCCTGGAAAATCCTATGGATGGAGGAGCCTGGTAGGCTGCAGTCCATGGGGTTCCTAGGAGTTGGACACGACTGAGCGCCGCAGTCCATGGGGGTAGCTAAGAGTTGGATACGACTGAGCGACTTCACTTTCACTTTTCACTTTCACACACTGGAGAAGGAAATGGCAACCCACTCCAATGTTCTTGCCTGGAGAATCCCAGGGATAGGGGAGCCTGGTAGACTGCCATCTATGGGATTGCACAGAGTCAGACATGACTGAAGTGACTTAGCAGCAGCAGCAGCAGCCAACAAGTTGGAGAATACCCTTTTGCATTTATTTGATTTCCAGTGAAATTTTATGGTTAAAAATATGTTTTGGTATTTTATTTTTTCTTCTTTTGTGAGTTGAATTATCTATTGAAATTTAAAATATCATGGGTTCATCTCTTTTTTATTAATTTGGAAAGCTGCTTTCATATTAAACAGATTCACCGTTTGTCTATCACTGTATTGCAAATACTTCCCTAATTTTTTCTCTCTTTCTCTTTTTAAAATTAATTACATTCAGGTTCTGTTGGTTTTTAAAATTTATTTATTGATTTATTTTGGGCTGTCCTGGGTCTTTGCTGCTGCGTTGGGGGGAGAGCGGTTGGGGGGTGTTTACATGGTGCTGCTCTTTGTTGCAGTGCGTGGGCTTCTCATTTCTGCAGCTTCTTGCTGTGGAACACAGGCTTCAGGAGCGTGGACTTCAGTAACTGTGGTAGAAGGGCTCAGTAATTGCTCTAGAGCACAGGCTTAGTAGTCCTGGTGTGCGGGCTTAGTTGCTCTACGGCATGTGGGACCTTCTGGGACCAGGGATAGAACCCATGTTTCCTGCATTGGCAAGCAGATTCTTTACCACTGAGCCACCAGGGAAGCCCCTTTTGGTGGTTTTTCTTTTTCTTTTTTTTTTTTTTTTTTATAATTTTTATTTTCTTTTTAGTTTGTTTTGCTTTACAATACTGTACTCATTTTGCCATACATTTTGGTGGTTTTTCAAACAAAAAATTTTAAAACTTTTATTGTCTTATCTTTCAGTCTTTCCATTAAGGTCTTTGCCTTTGGCGTCATGTTTAGAAAACATTCTATACCCTCAAAACTCTTTAAATCACTGCTTCTGAGAAATTTGTATCTGTACTGTGGTGAGTTTGTACTGTGTCAAATTAGCTAACTTGCAAATACAGTAAACAGAAGTCCATTTCCCACAGAGTTCCAAGTTTGCTTTCCCCAGAAGAGACATTTCGTATGAGCTTTGGAAGGTGGAAGTAAAGCAGAGAATTATGTCTTATATTCTCAGGAGGTTGGTACAGGATCACCAGGCAGTGTTGCAGCTTAGGTATGTGGTCACATGTCTGCTCGGTTATCTGGCAGTTCATCCCACCAGGTCCTCCTTTACCTTCTCCAACTCATGGGCCAAGTGCATGTTTACCTCCAGAAGAGCCCCAGCTTCTGCAAGATATGTGCACTGTTGAGACTAGGGGTTCAGTTAAGCTTGGAAAGCCATTACAGGTGAGTATATATTTTTGAAATAATGTCTATAATCAATAACATGGGATATCATTTCATTTACTCGTCTTGATATAGTATTATTTTCTTAATATAATGCCTTCATATTAAAATATTAATACAAGTAATTTATATTTTTTCCTTGTTACTCTTTAGTGGATTCACTCTCTCCAGATATTTAATGGTCAGCTCTAATGATTTTTCAAGCTATTCTTTTGATCTTCCTGATAAATATGTACATAAAAATAATAATATTTTGTATTTTAAAATATTTTCAAGCATTTTTGGTATTTCCCATACCTTAATGATAATTTAAAATATACAAACCATGCTAATATGTTTAAGTTTTTAGCAATGAATTTTTACTTAATTAGCTAGTGTGGGTAAAAACTAAGTATTGGGTCTGCTTTCAGGTAAAGTTATATAATCAGTGCTAACTAGCACTTTTCTAGGATGCTGGACCAATTAGTAGCTGTAATTATAGACAAATATAATTAAGTAATATGTAGATTTTTCTAATTATTTGCATGTAAATTGCATGATGAAATCTGTATCATGAAACAGACATCAAAAAACAGTAATGGAAGAGGAATATGCATAAACGAATTCTCTAGCTGGCTTTCTTTCAGAGGAGTGAAGAACCTTGTACTCTGGTCCATAAGGGTCTTGGAAGCTAGGTTTTCAGGCTGGAGAAGGTGAGGTTGGTCTAGTCCTTCCACTGAGGGTGAGAGAAGGGAAATTGATTTAGTGTTTCTGGATCCAATCTCGGATGTGTGTGAGTGTGTGGTGTGTGCAGTGAGAGTGCTGACAGTGGACCAGGGCTAGTCTTGAGTTAATTGCAAAATAATAGATCATATTACATGTCTCTCCTTCCCCTTTCTTTGTTCTTTCCACGTCACACTGCGGTCCGGGTCGGAGCAGCTTGGGTGGTAATGAGGCTGTCTCTGCCCACACTATGAACTGCTGCAGGGGGACCCAGCTATCATATAACCCTTGTTTAGATCTTCTCAAGGTGGGATTTGATGCTAAGCCTTCTAATGGGCAAGTAATAAACTCTCTTGGGAAGAGACCCTTCTTCTGCCACCACTCCAGCTTGAAAAGTGATTTTTATCCCACCCTCCAAAAATGACATCCTTTATCTCCAAACCCACAACTCATTGATCTAGGCCTTTTTCATAAAAAGGATGGAAACTTATCATTGAAACATTTTTTTTTTTTTTTAACTCCAGACACTGACCTGTGCTGACTTATAGTCTCACTCTTTTCACACTCATCTTCTGATGATCTGGAGAGGGACAGGATCTGATTTCTTTGCATTTACTGGGCCAAATGACTTAATGATAAATGTGTCAGAGAACATTTGCTAGGTAATTAAATTCTCTTAAGTCCTTTGCCTGTACTCATTGGTTTAGAAAAAAAAAATATGGGTAAAATTTTGTTTAAATGATAGGTTTAAAAATTGTTTGGAAAATTAAGCAAAATAGTCCAATACAAGTATTACAGACAATGTTTGGAGTAAAACTGAATTTGGGGCACAGTCATTTTCACAATCAAAATTTGTTTTCCTCTTAATAATCACATGAAGTCAGTCATTATTTTTAACCTTAAACTGATGAATACTTTAACTAAAAATGGAATAATTCTTTTATTGTTTTCTACTATAGTTTATTACAGTATATTGAATATAGTTCCCTATGCTATACTGTAGGAACTTACTTTTTATCCATTCTATATACAAGAGTTTGCATCTGCTATTCCTAAACTCTCAGTTCATCCCTTTCTCACCTCCCCTTCCCCCTGGCAACCACAAATATATTCTCTGTGTCTGAGTTTTTTTTGGTTTCATAAATAACTTCATTTGTGTCATATTTTAGATTCCACATATAAGAAAATCGTATGGTATTTGTCTCTGTCTGGCTTACTTCACTTAGTCTGATAACCTCTAGGTCCATCTGTGTTGCTACAAATGGCATTATCTCTTTCTTGTTAATGGCTGGGTAGTATTCCATTGTATTGTTATATATAACACATCTTCTTTACCCAGTCATCTGTTGATGGAAATTCAGGTTGTTTCCATGTCTTGGCTATTGTAAATAGTGCTTCTATATGAAAATAGGGCTGCTTATATTTTTTTGAATTATAATATTGTCTGGATATATGCCAAGAGTGGTGTTGCTGGGTCATATGGCAACATATTTTTAGGTTTTTGAGGAATCTCCCTATGGTTTTCTATAGTGGTTGGTAAATGGAATAATTCTTAATCTTCAGATGAAGCCATTTTTAACTCAAGCTAGAATACCTGCAGTCATGTTGAAGAAGCAGAATTTAATTTTTCAGTAACATTTGGGCAGAGGTGTAAAAATCTATATGTGGTTATCATATCAGAGAAACTCTAGAATATTTTTAGTTTATTTACAGTGAATCATAAGGAATTCAATTCCCTTGGAAATAAAGAATGCAAGTACTAATAATTATCTAAAATCTTCCCAAAGAACAAAATCAAAACCAAGGTTTCTAGAAAAGGAGGAAAAGGGAGGAATCTGAGTAGTGAGATAGTGCAAAGAGAGGTAAAGGTGACCAGATGCAGGATACATTCATGTTCTAAGTTTCATGGGAGGCAATAAAAAAGGGAAAATGAGGTGGGTAAAAGAGGAGGAGAAAGGAAGCTGCCGAGAAATATATCCACTAAAAACACCCAGTTTAATCAAATGAGTGACATTTGCAAAAATAATTTAAAGGCTAAAGTCACCTCCAAGTGGATGAAAATAGTTCAAGTAGCTGAGGACCAGGAGACTATGTACCTAGTGGTGTATGTGTGTGCTAAGTCACTTCAGGTACCCAGTAGACACAGAGCCTAAACTATTATGTAAAAAAGGAACACTGATATACTTGTTCCCATTATTTTGCTTGTTTAGGGTTGAGGATTAGAAAAAAGAAGCAACATAAAAATTGGTTAAAACTTTGTACTATTTAGGGCTTCTCAGGTGGTGCTCCTCTGTCCANCAGTCACCAGCTGCAGTGATTTTGGAGCCTCTAAAGGTAAAAGTCTGTCACTGTTTCCATTGTTTCCCCATCTTTTTGCCATGAAGTTCTGGGACCAGACGCCATGATCTTAGTTTTCTGAATGTTGAGTTTTAAGCCAACTTTTCACTCTCCTCTTTCACTGTCACATGTGATAAGCTACAGAAATAGATTGGGAAAGCATATAACAGAAAAAGTTACAGAGATAAAGTGATTACTACTATATTACTGACTATCTAGCTTGTCTAGAGAGAAAATGAAAACATTCCATTGAATTATGAAGGTGAAGAAATAAATAGCACTAACCAAGAGCATTTAAATTAATAAAAGTTATGTCTTCATGTAACAGAAACTTCAAAGTATAAAAATTAGAGGTGAGGGATTGTTCTACAAAAGGGTTTTTCTCTTAATGGAAAGTTTGATTATAGAACTTCTAAAAATAGCCAAGTTTCTTCCGGAGTATTTAAAGCAACATTCAGTTTAGTTCACTTACTAATTATCAATAAAATATAGCTGAAATTAAGGAAAAAAAGGTTGAGGTCAAAACACTAAGGAAACAGATCATGTGTTGAGTGCTGGGTTTTCAGGAACTGTCACATATATTATTTTATTTAATCTTCTTAATAGACCTGTGACCTCGGTATTACTGGCACTTTTTACAAATGAGAAATTGCAAATCAGCTTAACTAGCGTAACCTAAGTCCATCAAAGTTAGTAAGTGGCAGAGTTGTGATCCAAAGACAAGTCTTGCTGACTCTTATTAATTGTATTTATTAGATTATAATTTGTTGTCTATAATTACAATGGACAGGTTCACAAGAGTCATTAAAATCACCTATGCTATAATGAATACACACCTGATATTCTCTCTTTAATATATTTCTTAAAAATTCCAAAATTTAGAGAAGATTCAAAAATAATTAAGTGACATAAATTAACTGGCTTTAAGTAATAATGAACAAAGCAAGAGATAGACCAGTATCTTAAAACAAAGGATGTATCTATTCTTGGAAAAAGCTTAAAGTACAAGAGCTATAATTTTGGTGGTTAGTAACCTAAAGAAAAAAGTCCTTTAATTAAAAAACATATGTCATCATGATATATGGCCATATGACTAATTCAATTACTTTAGCTGTCTTTATATATGACGCTTATTGGCTCAGTGTAAGTGATAAATTATAATGACTATTCAAATGAATGGATTTGCCATGCTGAAATCCAAATTTCATTAAACAGATCAGAAACAAAAGTATTCAAGAAATAAGAAAAATTGAAATAGACGAACTAGATAAATTTCCCTCTGTCATGAAGAGACTGTTTCTCTCAATAACGTCAGGTTAATTGTGTATGTAATGATTGAGAGCCTGCCATACACCATGGACTGCTCTCAGTGCTGCTGAAATCATACAATCCAAAGTCCCTGTCCTAATGTACTTACACTCGAGGGAGGAGACAGACACTGAAAATTAATACGGAGATACAATATTTCATGTCAGGGAGTGCTATAAAGTGCTTTGAAGACAAAGTAGAGAAAAGAGGACGGTGATTCACTGCTATATTTAAAGTGAATAACTAAAAAGAACCTACTGTATAGCACAGGGAACTCTGCTCAATATTATGTAACAGCCTAAATGGGAAAAGAATTTGAAAAAGAAAAGATAAACATGTTCCTATGTAACTGAATCACTTCTCGTACACCCGAAACTAGCAAGACACTGTTAATCAACTTACTCCAATATGGAATAAAATGTTAAAAAAAAAGAAATGGTGCTTGAAGAGATTATTTTAGGAGTGTGTCCAGAGAAGATCGCTTTAAGGTAAAAACAGAGGAGAGATTCAATAAAGAGCAAACTTCATTAGAATATTCCTTATAAAGTTTGTATTATTTTGCAAGTCAGTAATATATGAATATCAGATTAAAGACATGGCAGATACCTGTAATATGACTGATATTTTTGGTTTCAGGCAAGAGTAATTTCTTTAATTTTCATAAAAAATGATGTAACATAGAATTTACCATTTTAGCATTTTTAGGGTATAGTTCAGTTGTATTAAGTCTGGTCACATTGTTGTGCAACAGAACTCTGGAACATTTTCATCTTGCAAAACTGAAACTGACCAAATACTAGTTCCCGCTCCCCCATTCTTCTAGCACTTGGCAACCACCTGATTTTGACTACTTTAGACATTTCAAATGAATTAGGATCATACAGTATTTCTTTTTTATGTAACTGGCTTATTTCATTTAGTTCAATGTCCATGAAATTCATCCATGCTGTAGCATATGACAGCATTTCCCTCCTTTTTTAAGGCCACATAATATTCCACCGTATGTCTATACCATATTTTCTTTATGCATTTAATTGTCACTTGACATTTGGGTTGCTTCTATCTCTTGGCTATTGTGAACAATGCTGCAATAAACATAAGTGTGCAAATATCTCTTTGATATCCTGTTTTGGATTCTTTTGGATATATACTCAGAAGTGGGATTGCTGAATGACATGGCAATTTTTAATATTTTGAAGAACCTCCATACTGTTTTGTCTTAATGATGACACCATTTTAAATTCCCACCATGCTGCTCAAAACTTCCAATTTCTCCACATCCTTGCCAACACTTTTATTTTCAAAATCTTTTGTTATTATTTCTATCATTTTAATAGTAGCCATCTTAATGGATGTGAACTTATATCTCATTGTAGCTTTTTTATTATTATTATTTTTTAATGATTTGTATTTTTCTACTGATTAGATGTTGAGCATCTTTTTTATATATCTGTAGGCAATTTCTATACTATCTTTGGAGAAACGTCAATTTGAGTCCTTTGCACATTTTTTTTTTTGCAGTCAGGTTACTTGAATTTTTGTTGTTGAGTTGTAGAAGTTCTTTACATTATCTTGATATAATCCCTTATCAGATATATGATTTATAAATAGTTTCTTTTGTTTCATAGGTTGCTTTCTCACTCTGCTGTTTGTTGCCCTTTGATGACAAAAGTTTATAAATTTCATGCTGTCCATTTGTTTATTTTGCTTCTGTTGCCTGTGATTATAGTGTCACATCTGAGAAATCATTCCCACATCCAAAGTCATGAAGATTTTCCCTGAGAACTTTAGTTTTGAACAGGGAATTCCCTGGCAGTCCGGTGGTTAAGACTCTGTACTTCCACTGCTGGGGGTTGCATTTGATCCCTGGTATTCCTGGTGGAGGAACTAAGATTCCACAAGGCACACAGTCAAGAAACAAACAATCAACTATAATACAAAGAAGAATATTCGCTAAAACAGAAATAGTGAGCAATAGTGTAGAAGAGAACTGACTGTCCATGTGTGTGTGTTTCTGTGTAAATGTAAGGAGGTAAGGAGATCCAACTAGTCCATTCTAAAGATCAGCCCGGGGTCTTCTTTGGAAGGAATGATGCTAAAGCTGAAACACCAGTACTTTGGCCACCTCATGAGAAGAGTTGACTCATTGGAAAAGACTCTGATGCTGGGAGGGATTGAGGGCAGAAAGAAAAGGGGATGACAGAGGATGAGATGGCTGGATGGTATCACCGACTCGATGGACATGAGTCTGAGTGAACTCCGGGAGTTGGTGATGGACAGGGAGGCCTGGCGTGCTACAATTCATGGGGTCACAAAGAGTCAGACATGACTGAGCAACTGAACTGAACTGAACTGAACTGAAGGATTATTCTATTTGGGGGGCACTATAACTGATTGACTGTTAAAAAGTGATTGACTGCTTCTAATTGGTAGCAAACCTGTGGGAGGTGATTCTGCTGCCAGGTTATTAAGAGCCCATAGGAACAGGATTTTAGAATAGTACAGAAGATGAGCTGCTGTAGAAGATAAGCAGAATGCCCAAACATGGACATTTTTGCTTGATGCTGTTTAATTCTTCTACTTATGAGGACTTTCTTTTTCAAAACGGTACATTTAAGACTCCTTAGTACTGAACGCTCATTGGAAAGCAGAGGATCAAAGCAGGAGGAAAAGAGGAGGGATTTATTTATTTGCTCATAGTAGTTATCAGAGGGATTATTGCAAACACTGGATGCTGAGAGGGTGCATATGAGCCCCAGTGTTTGTGAACACGATGGAGATGTCAGCACATTGGGAACTGGACTCTCTAGACAGACTGACCAATTCACAAAGAAACATTCAGTTCAGTTCAGTTCAGTCGCTCAGTCATATCCGACTCTTCGCGACCCTGTGATTCACAGCACACCAGGCCTTCCTGTCCATCACCAACTCCCGAAGTTCACTCAGACTCACGTCCATTGAGTCAGTGATGCCATCCAACCATCTCATCCTCTGTTGTCCCCTTTTCTTCCTGCCTCCAATCCCTCCCAGCATCAGAGTCTTTTCCAATGAGTCAACTCTTCACATGAGGTGGCCAAAGTACTGGAGTTTCAGCTTCAGCAACATTTCCTCCAAAGAAATCCCAGGGCTGATCTCCTTCAGAATGGACTGGTTAGATCTCCTTGCAGTCCAAGGGACTCTCAAGAGTCTTCTCCAACACCACAGTTCAAAAGCATCAATTCTTCCGTGCTCAGCTTTCTTCACAGTCCAATTCTTGCATCCATACATCACCACTGGAAAAACCATAGCCTTGACTAGACGGACCTTTATTGGCAAAGTAATGTCTCTGCTTTTGAATATGCTATCTAGATTGGTCATCCAAGGAGAAAGGTCTTCCAAGGAGAAAGAGTCTTTTAATTTCATGGCTGCAATCACCATCTGCAGTGATTTTGGAGCCCTCCAAAAAACTTATTTCTTTTCTATTGAGTAGGAATCTGTTAAGCTGCAATAGGGTAGCAGAGTATTATGGTCTCTATTTTACTTGTCCTCTCAGTAACTTTCAATGCTGTTGAACATTATTTTCTCTTGAGCACTTTCTCTTTTTCTACACACTCCTCCTTTGACTTCCATGATTACACACTTTCCTGGTTTCCTTTCTCTCTGGACATTTCTTCTGTGTCCTTTATCAAAACATCTTCCTCTCTCCATCTCTGAAATGTTATTTCACATCAGGTAACTATTTTTGGCTCTTTTTTTCTCATGCCATATGTTCTTCCTCGTAGTTCTCATCTATCTCCATAGCTTCAATGCACTCTTTCTAATTCATCCATCCATCATCCATCCAGGTCCTAATCCACAAACTGAATTATGTAGTTGACATCCTAAGTTGGGTATCCAAAGATGTCTCAAATGAACATGCACAAAGTGATTTCATTATTTCTACTCCCCAATACCAAATCTGCCTCTCTTATTTTGTTTCCTCATTCAATAAATCATACTTTGTTATCAATCCCGAACAGCATTTCATAAGTCAAGAGGGCCTTAGGAAAGATCACTATGAACAAAGCTAGTGGAGGTGATGCAATTCCAGCTGAGCTATTTCAAATCCTAAAATGATGCTGTGAAAGTGCTGCACTCAATATGCCAACAAATTTGGAAAACTCAGCAGTGGCCACAGGACTGGAAAAGGTCAGTTTTCATTCCAATCCCAAAGAAAGGCAATGACAAAGAATGTTCAAGCTACTGCACAATTGCACTCATCTCTCAAGCCAGTAAAGTAATGCTCAAAATTCTCCAAGCTAGCCTTCAACAGAACGTGAACTGGGAACTTCCAGATGTACAAGCTGGATTTAGAAAAGGCCAGAGATCAAATGGCCAACATCTGCCTGATCATCGAAAAAGCAAGAGAATTTCAGAAAAAAATCTACTTCTGCTTCATTGACTACACTGAAGACTTTGACTGTGTGGATCACAACAAACTGTGGAAAATTCTTAAAGAGATGGGAGTACCAGACCACCTGACCTGCTTCCTGAGAAATCTGTATGCAGGTCAACAAGCAACAGTTAGAACCACACATGGAACAATGGACTAGTTCCAAATCAGGAAAGGAGTATGTCAAGGCTGTATATTGTCACCCTGCTTATTTAATTTATATACAGAGTACATCATGAGAAACACTGGGCTGGAATCAAGATTGCTGGGAGAAATGTCAATAACTCCAGATATGCAGATGACATCACCTTTATGGCAGAAGGCAAAGAAGAACTAAAGAGACTCTTGATGAAAATCAAAGAAGAGAGTGAAAAAGCTGGCTTAAAACTCAACATTCAAAAAATGAAGATCATGGGATCTGGTCCCATCACTTCCTGGCAAATAGATGGGAATACACTGGAAACAGTGACAGACTTTATTTTCTTGGGCTTCAAAATCACTGCAGATGGTGACTTCAGCCTTAAAATTAAAACATGTTTGTTCTATGGAAGAAAATCTTCGACCAACCTAGACAGCATATTAAAAAGCAGAGGCGTTACTTTGCCAATGAAGATCATTCTAGTCAAAGCTATGGTTTTTCCAGTATCATGTATGGATGTGAAAGTTGGACTATAAAGAAAGCTGAGCGCCAAGGAATTGATGTTTTTTACCTGTGTTATTGGAGAAGACTCTTGAGAGTCCGTTGGACAGCAAGGAGATCAAACCAGCCGATCCTAAAGGAGATCAGTCCTAAATATTTATTGGAAGGATTGATGAAGCTGACACTGCAGTATTTTGGCCACCTGATAGGAAAAGCTGACTCATTGGAAAAGACCCTGATGCTGGGAGAGAATGAAGGCAGGAAATGAAGAGGACAATAGAGGGTGAGATGTCTGGATGGCTTCACCAACTCAATGGACATGAGTTTGAGCAAGCTCCATGAGTGATGGTGGTGGACAGGGAAGCCTGGCGTGATGCCATCCATGGGGGTCACAAAGAGTTGGACATGACTGAGTGACTGAACTGAACTGATTCTTCGCACATCCCTCTTTCAAGCTCCCAACATTTGACTAAGCATCAAATCTTGGTGCATCTATGTCCTTTGTTGTTGTTATTGTCCAGTTTCTAAGTCATGTCCAACTCTTTGTGACCCCATGGACTGTAGCCCACTAGGTTCCTCTGTCCATGGGATTTCCCAGGCAAGAATATTGGAGTAAGTTGTCATTTCCTTCACCAGGGGACCTTCCCTACCCAGGGATCGAACCCATGTCTCTCGTGTCTCCTGTACTGGCAGGCAAATTCTTTACCTCTGAGCCACCAGGAAGGCCCTTCTATGTCCTTGGTAGCTCTCAAATCTCCTCACTTGCCCGAATTCCCACTGCTTCTGTCCTAAATAAAGCCATGAGCTTCTCTCCCATGATTTATTGCAAGATCTTTCTAAGCTCTTTGGCTTTAGTTGTGCCCCAACCAACCATCTATTTTCCGGACAGTGATTTTTCTAAAATGCAAATCGAATTATGCCTCTTCAGCTCTCCACTATTCTTAAGACAAAACCAAGCTCTAGAACATGGTGTCCAGGACACTTCACTGAGTTCGATTGACCTCTTCACCCTTGTTTCTCACCCTATTATCTTCATATCAATTCTTTATGTCTCAGCCTTTACACTCTTGCCTGTATTTCTAAAGCACAGTTCCTTTAAGCATCAGTTTGGTGAAGTGTTCCATGAACATCATTCCCCCTAGTTTAGGTTAAGCCCTTCTACATGCTTCCTGCTACAGAGCAGTTCTCTCTGCCTGGCATCATATTATGTTGAGATTGTGTGCTTGCTTGCCTGTATCTCCCACTGAAATCTAAGCTTTAAGAGGGCAGAAACCTTTTTTTTTTTTAAATCAACTATTTTCCCCATCTTATAGTAGGCGGTCAATATAGATTTATTCATTCAATTAATAAATTGCAGTGTATTCTAGAAACATTAAAGAAAACATTCTTCCCCAAAAGGCATGACTATCAGGCACACACAATTTCTTTCCTAATTCTTCCTTAAATCTCCTGCAAGTGTTTCTTCCTGTCCTGGTCCTCTGCTTTCAGAACTGATCCCAGACTAGACTAGAGCATGTACTGTTTTCTAAGGAGTAGAACTCTAGATCTCTTAACCCTTTCAAATACTGATGGAATTCCCAAACCTTTCTAAAGCTCCATCTCTTTCTCCACTACTTTACCATGATTTTACTTCCCATTTATTCTTTCCCTAACTTACTCATGAAAGATGAGAAGATGGAGCAGGGATTTCTGCTTCTCATACACTGTTTTCAGAATAATTTCACTTGCCTTCCCTCTTTCCAAAGTGTGTTCATAAAAGTAACAGATCACACAGATCACTATATATCAGTAATTTTATAATTCAGAATTATTAGTATTTGACTTCTAAGTCAAGAGTCTGAGATTTTTTTTTTTGCTTTCTTAAATTTATGAGGCTAGTAGAGCTTTTAGCCACTTGCTCTGTCTATTACAACTTTGTGCCACTTTATAATAATAAACTGCCTCAGCTTGTGTGAGGGTCCTAGACTCATGTTTAGATTTGCAAGGTAATAAGTTCAAGGAAAACTTAGCTGAAGTCTTAATACTCAAACCACTTTGCTTCAGTGTTTATTCTTTATACTAAACATGTCTATAATATTATACATTTTATACTTTTACATTTTTACAAGGTTCTGATGACAAGAAATGCCACATCTGTACATCTGAAAATGGCAGTTACTTCCTTGCCTGTAGGATAAGTAGACTCTTTATGGCATTGTCATGTAGTTAATTAGTTTTGGCACATCAAAATTCATCCTCCTTAATTGAACATGTAAATATTTGGAGACTGTGGGTTGAATAGTGATTCTAATTCTAATATTTCTGTGATAAAAACATTTTCAACAGAAATAAAGGAATGTCAAGTTCAGTTTAAAAGCCAGGTAAATATTAACTGCCAGGGGTCTGTAATGTTTCAAAGAATTATAGTTGTGTTAGAAAGAACAATATTGCATACTGCATATTTATTTCAAATTTATAGTTCTCTAACTCAGCATTGGCTTTCTTTCCCTTTACTTCATTCTTATGTAACAAGTAAAGATTACTTCAAGATTTTCTGTTTTCATAAACAAAATATCTTAGCTCATCTGCAAGAATATGGTTTCTTTCTTTTGCGTGTACAATCTAGACAAAATGGGACAAACCCCATCTGGATTTATGGTTATAAACAAGTCCCCATTATGGTAGTCTCCATCTAATATAGTTTGTCAGAGCACTGCCTCTCAGCTTCTCAGAACTAGATGCTTCTTCAAGTTCTTCTGTGCTACCTTCTTGTCATCTGCCATGGCATTAGTTTCTGGAAAATTCCTTCATTGCTATATTGAACTGTCCTGGAGAGGTAACCGTAGCTGCTACCAACACTCAGGGTGGTGATAGAGAAATGATCCTTATGTATAGTATTTTATAGTTCATTTTCTCAGATTTCCACTTTTAGCATGACTAAGTGAGCTCCTATGAGACCCAGGAACGTCACAGATAACAATTGTAAATTCAGAATAAACCACGCTCAACAACAGGAATAACAACCTGAAATCACTGATGAGTGAACAAAAGCAAGAAGATTCTGGAAGGAAGTTGACACTAGCAAGGAAGGAAGAGCAGAGTGTGAGTTGCCCACTTAATATAACTTTTACCTTAAAAGCAGACCAGAGTTAACATTGTACTGTGTGGCAAAAATTTCAATACATANAACCTGAAATCACTGATGAGTGAACAAAAGCAAGAAGATTCTGGAAGGAAGTTGACACTAGCAAGGAAGGAAGAGCAGAGTGTGAGTTGCCCACTTAATATAACTTTTACCTTAAAAGCAGACCAGAGTTAACATTGTACTGTGTGGCAAAAATTTCAATACATACATCAAACTAAAAAGATTCTGCATAATGAAAAAAAATCAATAGAATGAAAAGGAAACATATAGACTGGGAAAAAATATATGCAAACTATATATCTGATAAGGTATTAATTTCCAAAATGTAGAAGGGGCTTCTATGACTCAGTNATTGGAAAAGACTCTGATGCTGGGAGGGATTGGGGGCAGGAGGAGAAGGGGATGACCGAGGATGAGATGGCTGGATGGCATCACTGACTCGATGGACGTGAGTCTGAGTGAACTGCGGGAGTTGGTGATGGACAGGGAGGCCTGGCGTGCTGCGATTCATGGGGTCACATGACTGAGCGACTGAACTGAACTGATGCCTGTTTGTCACTGTCCTGGACTAAGAAAAATCCAAAGACAACTAAATCAGAGTCCATGCCAGAGTCCTCAGGTCCTCACAATCCAGATGAAACACAAGAATAACATCTGCTTATAAATGCAATAATGCTATACTGTAATTCTTTACCAGTCATATCATTTGCATTATGTAATATCACCTCCTTAGGAGATTCTGGAGAAGGAAATGGCAACCCACTCCAGTGTTCTTGCCTGGAGAATCCCAGGGACA
Source organism: Neotragus moschatus (assembly GCA_006410615.1). Lineage (NCBI taxonomy): Eukaryota > Metazoa > Chordata > Mammalia > Artiodactyla > Bovidae > Neotragus > Neotragus moschatus. The sequence goes on along the minus strand of SJYA01001556.1, from coordinate 477,959 downwards.
GAGGAGCTTGGTGGGCTGCCGTCTATGGTGTTGCACAGAGTCGGACACGACTGAAGCGACTTAGCAGCAGGAGAAGATTCATTCCAACACAGGAATTCTCAAGAAGAAAAGTGATTATAATATATCAATCTCTTTCAAAGTCTATTCTGAAGAGATTTTCTTGTTCAGTTATTACATTAACCATCTTCAGGAATATCTTTCCTGAATGTGTCTTCAGTACTAGTTGTAAGCATTATAAATATATTTAAACATAGTCATATAATTTTATTCTCTAAACTAGCTATTAGTATAACTCAATAAAAATTAGTCTAAATCAAAGACAAATTAGAGGTCTAATTTTAGAGCTCAAATACCATCATTGAATTTATATATGACAGTTTCATTTAAATTTGATGAAAACTGTAGTTTTCAAAATTATATTTTGACAATATCACAGGATTTATAAACTGTATAACTACTTTTTTATCTTGCACAAATCTTTAATATATCTACAAGAGTTCTATTTCAATATAATTATATCATTAAATAAATAAAATAAAGAATACCTTTTATAACTTCCCACTAAATTTTCATTGGACACTGATTTTCTCATCTTTCTTTCATTAGAAAAAAGCATGAAAAGAAGCATATCATTAAATTATATATTATTTATGCAACTGAATATTATCACGTTTGATAATAGTCTTTAAAGGACTATATTAATATTGCTCAATATTACGTTGTTTTGCTTCAGAGTGAAGACAGATAAATAGTTCATTCAACAAACATTTCCTGAATGTATACTATATGCCAGGAGTTATAGTCAAGACTAGGAACATTCAATGGTATCCTCATTTAAACATCTGTTATACTTCCTATCCATATGCTTATGATAGGAGAATTTAAGTAATGACTTTAATAATGTAAAACATATACCATATGAATTTTTTTTTTCTGTCTCAGGTATACATGAGTTCCCAATCTTGAATCCCCCCCCCTCACCTCCTACCATTTGAAATTTTATGTAAAAGACAGGACGAAATGGTTTTAACAGTTGGTTGTACAAGATGAAATCTAAAATGTTTGAATTGCAACTATTGCTAATAATTAATTTTAAGATCACACATGCCTGCTTGCATCATACAGCAATTCCCATTGGCTATCTATTTTACATACAGTAATGTATATGTTTCAATGCTACCGGCTCAATTTGTCCTGTGACAGCCTAGAGAGGTGGGATGGGGTTGTTGGTGGGAAGAGATTCAAGCGGGGGAAGACATATGCATACCTATGTTTGATTCATGTTGATGTATAGCAGAAACTGACACAACATTGTAAAGCAATTATCCTTCAATTAAAAATTGAAAAAAAAATCACACATGACTTAGAATAGGATCTATCCAACATTAACTGTTCTCTTCAATATGTATGTACTTTGGAGATTTGTAAATGATTCTATCTCAAGAAAAACAAATTGAGGACTAGATTTCACAATGCAGAGCTAGCTCAGTAGATTCCCTCTTTCTCCAGTGTATATCAGGGTCTCTATTCATAATTATAAATTGAGAGTCTTGCAAATGTTATGTATTTCTCTTTTCCACTAGTACACTGTCCTTCAACATACAGCTTATAGATGTCTTAAGAATAGGCTCTCTGTATTCAATAGTATTGTATTAATTAAATTAGGTATAGGTCTCAGATAGGCCAAGAAGTTTCCTAAGGATAGTGTGCTCTCTACGTGTTTATTGCTGTTGCTAATGAAACCATAACTGTGGTTTTCTGCAACTTATTTCAGTGTCATATTGCTTTGATACACCCCAGAAAATGATCAAACCTACTCTATCTATACTTTAAAAAATGCCTTTGATTACATCATCAATAACAATGAATAAAAGTAATAAATAAACATTTACCAAGTACATAACATAGTTCTAGTACTGTGCTTAGGTCTTTTACATATATTATTTCATATAAACCACAATTTTGCTAGGAGGTTATTGTAAACTCTACTTTACAAACTAAAACTACTGTTCTTTGAAAAAGTAGAAAAAGAAAATGTAGAAAAAGAAGGTAAAATTGTATTTCATAGAAACGTAATTCTCACATTTTAAGGAAACCCATAATTTCAATTACAAAACTAATATCTGCTAAAGTGTTATTTTCTAGCAAAACAATAAAATCCAGAAAGGATCTTCTCTGTCTTCTTTCAGTTCTTTGTTTCAGAGAGAGTGGCAAGGAGAAATGGCCAGAGGATAATCACCTCCGGAGACCGAGCCCCCATTTTTCCAGGTTATTTCTCCTGTTGATCTCTTTTCAGTTTTCTTCTTTTCCAAAATGTGTTCTTTTGTAGCCAGCCCAGGTGATTAGGCACCCACTGCTACCACTGTGGCTCTAGGTTTTCCTGAATGCTCCTTCCAAACAGATTCCTCAGTTAAATTGCTTCAGTGACCTTCACTTTATTCTGAAAAAATATCAACAGGTGTGGTTGAATTCTGATACTTAAAATTATGAATTATGAAATAAACTCAGGGTGGAGCTGGAAAAGTAACAGTGGTTTGGCCACAGTGATATAATAATGACAAAAGGGCTCAACTTGAGCACTTAGGAAGGATCATTTTTCTAAAGATTTGAGAAACAAAATACTTTCCTCTAATTTTTAAGCTGGAAAATAATTTCCAGCTAATTCATCAGAGCCACTCATCCTCTAACTAACCACCAAGTTAATTCTGTTCTTCTTATATAAACAATTATTTCAGAAAAATGTTAAATGTAATTCTTATTATTCAAATTAAGAAACAAATTGTAATCTTTCCCTAAACCTTTCCTATGGCTCTAGCGAATGGCACCATGGTCCCTCCAAGTCGTGCAAACAAGAGATGTTTATGACATGTTCCTCTCCTTCACCACCTCTGCCCTGTATCCATTTGTTAGCAAATCCTGTGGATTTTATCTGACACTTTCATCAAATCCATGTAGCTTTTCCCATTTCCCCTCAACCTTAGTCTAGAGCTACCACTAATTCTCATCAGGACTACTTCTAGAAACTTCTCAGGGACTTACCTATATTTACTGTTTTATCATACTTAAATCATCCCTCCAGAAGTGATCTTTAACAATGTAGATACAGTCACAAGTACTCCTTTCTTACTGATTGATTTCCCATGGCTCTAAAATATTCATTCTCAACAGGGTCCTTCATAGAATATTTTGGAAATATTAATGGAAATATTTTATTTTGAGTCCCTGGCAGACTGTATTTTCAAACAATGACACTATCCTTAATTCCTATTATACTTTTCCAGCAATGTGGTTTTGGCACTTATCCCATCAAGAAGTGCAAAAAGTTCTCTCTCTTTGAATCTAAGTGACTTGGTAACTGCAGAGTAAGGGATATTAAGAGACTTCAAAGGTTAGCTCATAGAAAGTGATACAGCACCCACTAAGCTCTCTTGGAATGATCCTGGAACCTTGCTACCATGTTGTTAGAATGCTGCAGCCACAGAGAGAGGTCACTTGCACATGGGCTGCTCAGTAGTTCCAGCTGAAGTCTCACCTTTTGCTAAAATCAAGCACTAGATGTGTGTAAGCAAACTTTAAGATGATCCAAGTCTCTAGCTACTGAGTCACTCTTATCTCTCAAGTGTTTCTAATTGAGACCTCATATATCCTGTCACCACTTTGCTCTTTCTGAATTCTTAATATTTAGAATTTGTGAGTATAATAAAGTGATTATTTTATGCTACCAAATTTGTTTATTATCCAGCAATAGTAATTGGGACTCTGCTTGAATTTATATGTTGAATTCAACATAATTTTATCATAAAAGTTTTAATTTACTTTTATTTTATATTACTCTAAGGGAACTATTAATNCCTCATATATCCTGTCACCACTTTGCTCTTTCTGAATTCTTAATATTTAGAATTTGTGAGTATAATAAAGTGATTATTTTATGCTACCAAATTTGTTTATTATCCAGCAATAGTAATTGGGACTCTGCTTGAATTTATATGTTGAATTCAACATAATTTTATCATAAAAGTTTTAATTTACTTTTATTTTATATTACTCTAAGGGAACTATTAATTTTTAAAAAAGTATCTGCTTAGGTAGCTGTTTAGGTAGTCAAGGTTATCCAGAGAAACAGAAGCAATAGAACAACAGGGGATGTATTTATGTCTATATCTGTATGTATCAATCTAGATTTATTTTAAGGAATTGGCTCATGTGCCTACAGTAGTTGAAAGACCAAAAGTCTGCAGGGCAAACCCAGGGAAGAGTTGATATTGTAATCTTGAACCCAAATGCAGTTTAGAGGCAGAAATCCTTCTTCTGGGGACCTCACTTTTTTGTCCTAAGGCTTTCAACTGACTGGATGAGACCACTCACATCATGAAGGGTAATCTTCTTTACTAAAAAATCTACTGATTTAAATCTTAACCACATCTAAAAAGGAATAAAAGCCATGTAAGTGGAGAGTGTTAGGAGAATCTCCACCTTTCTCTCTTTTTCTCTCTTGGCCCTGCCCCTGAGGCCAGCCCCAGGTGTGGAACAGTACAGTCATGGCAGCAGGCATATGAATCCCCAATGGAAAAATCCTTCTCTGGATAAAATAAAGTGATTAAAAAAACCCTCCCTATTCTAATTCTAAAATTTACATGGAAAGAAGAGCTAGAATTGCCAAAACAATTTTGAAAAAGAAAAAAAATGAGAGAACTCAGAATTCCTGATTTTAAAATTTGCTGTTAATTGATAGTAAGTAAGGTAGAGTNTCAGACACGACTGAAACGACTTAGCAGCAGCAGCAGCAGCAGCAGCAGCAAGGGAGTGTGTTATTTGTGAATGGATACATATTTTCACTGGATGTAAACTAAAAATAAAGAATAAAAAATGACAAAATGGCTATACAACAGCAACTTTATATGGCACAATCTGATATACCAAATATTCATTTAGTCAAATTTTGTGACATTACAAAATTGAAAGACTAGAAGGAGGAGACATGCCTGTCATAAGTGACAAAGTTAAAGAGTTAAATATTTATCTTTAATTGTAGGCAGTCAATGGATAGTTTACAATATTAAAACATTCAGTTCAGTTCACTTCAGTCACTCAGTCATGTCCGACTCTTTGCGATCCCATGAACCACAGCACACCAAGCCACCTTGTCCATCACCAACTCCTGGAGTTCACCCAAACTCATGTCCATTGAGTCGGTGATGCCAGCCAACCATCTCATCCTCTGTTGTCCAATTATCCTCTTGCCCTCAATCTTTCCCAGCATCAAGGTCTTTTTAAATGAGTTAGCTCTTCGCATCAGATGGCCAACGTATTGCTGTTTCAACTTCAACATCAGTCCTTCCAATAAACACCCAGGGTTGATTTCCTTCAGAATGGACTGGTTGGATCTCCTTGCAGTCCAAAGGACTCTCAAGAGTCTTCTCCAACACCACTGTTCAAAAGCATCAATTCTTCAGTGCTCAGCTTTCTTTATAGTCCAGCCCTCACATCCAACATGACTACTGGAAAAACCATAGCCTTGACGAGACAGACCTTTGTTGACAAAGTAATGTCTCTGCTTTTTAACATGCTGTCTAGGTTGGTCATAACTTTCCTTCCGAGGAGTAAGTGTCTTTTAATTTCATGACTGCAGTCACCATCTGCAGTGATTTTGGAGCCCCAAAAATAAAGTCTGACACTGTTTCTACTGTTTCCCCATCTATTTCCCATGAAGTGATGGGACTGGATACCATGATCATAGTTTTCTGAATGTTGAGTTTTAAGCCAACTTTTTCACTCTCCTCTTTCATGTTCATCAAGAGGTTCTTTAGTTCCTCTTCACTTTCTGCCATAAGGGTGGTGTCATCTGCATATCTGAGGTGATTGATATTTCTCCCAGCAATCTTGATTCCAGCTTGTGTTTCTTCCAGTCCAGTGTTTCTTCCAGTCCAGTGTTTCTCATGATGTACTCTGCATAGAAGTTAAACAAGCAGGGTGACAGTATACAGCCTTGACACACTCCTTTTCCTATTTGGAACCAGTCTGTTGTTCCATGTCCAGTTCTAACTGTTGCTTCCTGACCTGAATACAGGTTTCTCAAGATGCAGGTCAGGTGGTCTGGTGTTCCCATATCTTTCAGAATTTTCCACAGTTTATTGTGATCCACACAGTTAAAGACTTTGGCATAGTCAATAAAGCA